>CM069131.1:128026349-128489318 GCA_035221665.1 Okamejei kenojei
CTCAACTGGATAGGCAGCATCTCTGGATGGATTCCTGTATTCATGTATTCTGTATTCATGCCTTCTATATTCTGTTGTGCTGAAGCAAAGCAAGAATGTAATTGTCCTATCAGGGACAGATGATAATGAACTCTCTTGAATCACTTGAATCTTGAATCTTGGAAGGAATGGGTGACGTTTCGGATCAAGATCCTTCTTCAGACTGGTCTGAGTCTGAAGAAGGGTCTCGATACGAAACATCACCCATTCCTTCTGTCCAGAGAGGCTGCCTGTCCTGCTGAATTACTCCAGTATTTTGTGTCTATTTTCTGTACTGTTCTATATTCTGTGGGCTTTGACAGAGGCTCCTGCTTTGCGGTGAATTTATAGGTTAAATTTCAATTTTTTGCTTGACATTATCATGGGATTTACTGTGTTCTATAATTCAACTAATTACCACTGGACAATAAACCATTAACCCCTTGTCTATAAACTAGAAAATTGTGAAGGGAGGTTGAATCAAGCTTAGTACCAGATGTTGTTGAATATTGAATATGGTGGAAGCTGCACTCTAAGCAAGTGAAATGTATTCCCTTACATTTCTAACAAGCCATGCCAATAAGGAAATGGTGTTGTGTAGGAAGGAGCTGCAGATTAGTCCAGAACCAGGGACCACAGTCTTAGACTAAAGGGGAGGCCATTTCAGACTGAGGTGAGAAAAAACTTTTTCACCCAGAGAGTTGTGAATTTGTGGAATTCCCTGCCACAGAGGGCAGTGGAGGCCAAATCACTGGATGGATTTTAAGAGAGAGTTAGATAGAGCTGTAGGAGCTAGTGGAATCAAGGTATATGGGAAGAAGGCAGTCACGGGTTATTGATTGGGGATGATCAGCCATGATCACAATGAATGGGGGTGCTGGCTTGGAGGGCCAAATGGCCTCCTCCTGCACCTATTTTCTATATCTGCCTCCGCTACCACTCCTGACAATGTGTTCCATGCATCCACCACTCTCTGCTTAAAACTAAAATTGAATAATACTTCTAACTTAAACTTTCCCCCTCTCACCTTTTTGCTGGAGTTGAACATTTCCATCCTGGGAAAAAGAATCTGACTGCCAAATCTATCTATGCCTCTCATAATGTTGTATACTTCTAAGAAATCTTCCCTCACACTCCGATGTTCCAGAGAAAATAAATACTTGTCTTTATTGTCCAAGGCATTAAGAACATGAGGCCACAGCTGGAGACCTGGTTGATGGTTAGGTAACAAAACTGGAGGAAGTAAACAATAGTTCCAGTAATGTGATTTGCAAAGATGTTGTTAGGACTGGAGAATTATAGTAATGAGGAGAGACTCTTTAGGTAGGGTTGGTGCCTTAATGTCAGACAACCATGAGGGGAGATTTTATTGAGAAAATCAACATTTTCATGAGGCCAGAGGGAGTATACAAAAAATGACCTATTTCCGTAAAGTAAGATTATAGATTGGAAGAATTGATTTCGATTGATTGGTGGATGGATTGGAAAGGAGTTGAGAAAATGGTGGCATGAAAAGGGCGGCACAGTGGCGCAGTGCTAAAGGTGCTGCCTTACAGTGCCAGAGACCCGGGTTCGATCCTGGCTACGGGTGCTGCAGATATGGAGCTTGTACATTTTCCCGATGACCAGTGTGGGTTTTCTCCAGGACCTCCACTTGCCTCTACCCATACTCCAAAGATGTACAGGTTTGTAGGATAATTGACTTGGTAAAATTATAAATTGTCCCTAGTGTGTGTAGGATAGTGTTAGTGTGCGGGGATCGCCGGTTGGTGCAGACTCAGTGGGCCAAAGGGCCTGTTTCCGCACTGTATCTCTATACTAAACTAAACACATTTAATTTAACTAGTTTTTGGAACCCGGAACTCACTACCTGCAGATTTAAAAATCACTTGGATGAGCACGAAAACCATAATCGTCAGGTTCGTATGGATCAAGAGCTGGGAAGTGGGATCAACATAAAATCCATTTTTACTGAGAAAGATGTGATGCCGCCATTTTGTGCCAGCATTTTTATGAATCAATAATAATTGGTGCCAACCTCAGAACAGCCATTTAAACCCAAACAATAATAACTTCAAATAATAGAAAATATGGAGAGAGAAATAGTTAAAGAAGTGTTTTTTTTTTCCACAGCCCTCAATAGAAATAGAATGTAGAATGTAGAACAGTACAGCACAGCACAAGAGCAGGCTTTTTGGCCCACAATGTTTGTGCCAAACACGATGCCAAGATCTTCACATAACACATAGCCCCCCCCCCCCCCCCACCCAAACTATGCATATCCATGTGCCTATCCAAATGTCTTTTAAATGACACTGACTTAAAGGTCTGTCCCACTTTCACAACCTAATTCACAACCTTTTTTACTCGTGGACAATTTTCATGATGTTGAAAAAATGCCTAGACCTACTTGATGCCACGAGTACCTTCAACCTCCTACGACCTACCTACGACCTTGTGACGACCATGCTATGAGTACGAGTCAAGGGCAATCTCGGCAGAGGTCGTGAATTAGGTTGTGAAAGTGGGACAGGCCCTTTATCTGGTTTGACCACCAGCCCCAGCAGTCTGTTCCAGGCATTCACCAACCTGTGTGTAAAAACCATGTCCCCCACATCTCCTTTAAACTTTGCCTCTCTCACCTATGCCTCTCGTATTTTATTTTTCCATCCTGGGAGAAAAATCAAGATTGTGAATGAGCCTACACATTTCTCCAATCCTTTCTTGACAACAGTTCCTGCATCAATTCCTACTGTTCCGTTCTCTGCTCTCACTTGCCCAGCTCACCTCTCTGAATTCAACTTTTTACCATTATGCCTAACTCTTCTGCTGCTAACCAGATTCTGGAGGCCAATCTGCTATCTGCATGTCTCTCTCTGTTTTAGTTTAATCTTAGAAAACACTCTGCGAGTCACAGCTTCAACTTTGCATCTCTTCTGCCCTCTAAGAATACTTTTGCTGAAATCTTTGTCAGAGAGGTAAATAGAGATCCGATTTCACAATCTGTTGGTGTTCAATTAATGCTTTATCAGGCAAAAATGTCATAATGGAGAAAACTAAAATCACACACTATGAAGTACATAAACTTTTGAATGTGGAGAATTATACATGATTCATAAGATGTAAACAGTGATTTTTTATTTTTTTTTCCTTTATGGGGTTGTAATTATATGAGTTGTTAGAATAAAGTTTGTAAGACCCTGCATAACTATCGTGTCTTCACACACAAGTGGTACGTGTCAGAAAACTGTGGGCTTACAAGCTTGCCTCTTTTGAAAAAGTATTACTGTTCAAACAAGAAAAAGCACAACTTCACTGATGAATTACCAACATCAGCCAAATTTTCCAAAAGCCCAGCCACGCAGTTAGTTATCTTGTTGGAATAAGTGAAGGCCAGATAAGGATGACCACATCATCCATTGGCACAGGATATTCATCTGGACCTTTGGGTGTCACACAAATGGAAGAAGGACAACTCCTTTCAACTGATGCCAAAACATTTTGCTTTGCAATTGTCTGTCTTTGCTGGATTAATCACAATGAGGGATAAACAATTATGTACTGCACAGTATATTAGAATTTAGTTGTTAGGCCCTTTCCAATTGTTTGGAAAGGAATGGCCTGATGTGATATCTGTGCTTCGGTCAAAACTACATTTACACTTATATTTATATGTCACCCTCACTATTTATTTCTTCACATGCTGCTTCAAGTTTTCCATGTTCATTTGACCCTATCTCAGTTTATATTAGAGAGGCAGTAGATTGATTTTAGCTTTACTTGTTCTTCAAAGAAAATTATACAATCACCTCAAGGTCACTTTAAATTTGCAGATTTAGTTTCTCTAACACTAGCAGACTTTTAATTGTTCATTAAATAAGTAAAGAGCTTTGCTGGCAAGTTAATGCTCTTCAGAAGGAAATTGGAAGCAAAAGCAAATATTTCCTTGGAAAGTGATTATGATAGAAAGAAGGTTTCTTACCTCATTGTTTTCCTTTCTTATCATCCATTTAGGCTCTATCTGCAAAATTTCTAAATTTCAGTTATTTTCTAAATGATTTATTTATGCAAGACATTCTGAATCTTATTTTCCATTACATCTCTTAAAAGAAAAAAATAGTTCTGACGTTTTATAATGTAATATAACAATAATAAGAAAAATGTAATTGTCATTTGCCAACCACACAGCCAGCATTTCTCCAGGGTTCACAAACCCCCTAGCAAAATGATAGCAGGACATTTTGATGACTTTTGTGATCTTTAAGGCCCAATATGTAATAAATATATAGCATTGTGAATAAATGGAAGTGTTATGTGTATAGCATCTTCTGCATAGATTCAGCTGTTCAGATTTTCTGGCAGAAATACTATTAAAAGTCAGACGAGTGGGATAAATGCTTGTTGAAATACCTTGGCAAATTTCCAAAACCAACTAAGTCCTTTTCAGTGCATGGTCTGAGCCTGTTTTCAACATGGGGTAGAACATGGAATAATCCAGTCACCATGCTGCACCAACCATGATACCATTCTAATTAATCCCATCTACCTGTGCATGGTCCATATGCCTCTATTTCCCGCCTATTCAGGTGCTTTACTAAATGCTCCTTAAATATTGCCATCATACCTGCTTTTACCACCTCTCATGTGAGTGTGATCCAAGCTCCTACCATTCTCTGTGTAAAAAAATGTTTAGTAAATCTCCTTTAAGCCTCCCTTCTCTCATCTTAAACCTATTAATTTGACATTGCCACATTTGGAAAAAGACTTTCTGACCATTTACCATGCCAATGACTGTCATAATCTGACGTTCCAGAGAAAATAATTCAAGTTTATCCAGCCTCTGCCTATTACCAATGTTCCTTAATTTAGCCAACATCCTGGAGAACCTCATCTGCACCCTTGTACAAATTTGGACTACATCCTTCTCAGAGTGTGGTGACCAAAATGGCACACAATAGTCCAAGTTGCAACATGACTTCACATATTTTATAATCAGTGTCTTGAATAAGGGAAGCAAGCATATTGCATGCTTTCTATCCACCCTATCCACGTGTATCATTTTCAGAAAACTATGATTCGCACATCAAGAATTCTTCTGCATGTCAATTAAGGTCCTTCCATTTACTATATACCTTCTTCTTACATTTGCCTTTGCAAAATGCATCACTTCACACTTATCCATATTAAATTCCATCCCCTGTTTCTCTTCCCGTATTTCCAAGTGATCAATATCCTGTTGTATCCTTTGATAATATTTCTCACTATCCACAACAGTCAACTTTTCAGTTGTCTGCAAACATACCAATGTCCACTTATATTTTCATCCCAATCATTCCCATATACTTTATATATATTACAAACAACTGAGGTCCCAGAGGGTACAAGACACTGCAGAATCTGAAGCAAAAAAGGGAAAACTGCAGGTGGAACTCAGCAGGTCAGGCCGTAGCTGCGAAGGGAAGTGGAGAGTCGACATTTCGGGTTGAGGCTCATCATTTGGACTGAAAGAATAGAGGGGAAGTATCCAACACAGAGACATACAGGAGAGGAGTCAGACAAGAAGTAGTAAGCAATAGGATGATACAGCTGAGGAGTGGTTGATTGGTAGATAAGGGTAAGATGGGGGAGGGAAGGGTACAGATAGGGTGGGAAATTGGGGGTGAAATTGGAAAATTAAATTTGTATGCCATGTGGTGGTAGATATGCCAGGTGGAGTATGGGGTGCTAGTACTCTAATCTGCACTGGACCTCATCCTGGCAGTGGAGGTTGAACCAGCACTGAACCTTGCCATGATCAGGAATTAGATGCCTACAACACCTTAAAGGGCAGTTCGTCTTGTATACTACAATCATCAGTTTAGAAGGATGTGGGAATCTCATTGAAACCCACCAATTAATAAAAGGCCTAGATAGAGTAGATATGTTTCCAGTAATGGGAGAGTCCAGGACCAGAGGGCAAAGACTTAGAATAAAAGTACGTACCTTTAGAGTGGAGTCGAAGAAGAATTTCTTTAGCCAGAGGGTTGTGAATCTGTTGTGAATTCATTGTCACGGACGGTGGTGGAGGCCGTCATTGGGTAATTTTAAAGCAGAGATTATTAGGTTCTTGATTAGTAAGGGTGTCAAAGGTTAGGGGGAAAGCCAGGAGGATGGGCTTGAGAGGGAAAAATAGATCACCCATGATCAAATTGGGGAGTTGACTTGATGGACATTTTGAGCTTAGGACTCTTCTGAAGAAGGGTCCCAACCCAATATCTATCCATGTTTTCCAGGTATTCTGCCTGACCTGCTGAGTTACTCCAGCACTAAATGACACAGAGTGACGTTTCAGGTCGAGACTCTTGTCAGATTGTTGGGGGGGGGGGGGGGGGGGGGAGCTGGAAAAGAGGAGAACCAGGACGAAGCATGGCAAGTAATAGGTGGACACAGGCAAAAAGGGGTTTTGATAGGCAGATGGTTGGCACAAAGGTCAGAGATAAAAGCTGAAGATGTGAGACAGGTTTGAAGAGGTTGAAGAGGTGCAGATTGTGATACCAGAGGAAGAAAGGTGTGTGTGTGGGGGGGGGGGGGGGGGGGGGGGGGGGGGGGGGGGGGTTAGTTGGAGGTTCCCTAATATTGGAGAATTTAATTATTCTGACACTTTGTGTGTTTTAACAGAAAGTGTTTGTTACTTGCTGGAGTTGGTGCCATCCAGGGTTAGAAAGGTGACAACGACCAAAAAATTAACAGGTATCATTACTCCATTGCAATTATCTCATTTTCAATCTGAGCCCCCATGTTTGGTCAAGCGTTAATAATATTTGATGGAAGTGACCCAGACAATATATTGGGTAAAAAATAGTCAGAAATCTGTTTTAAGAGTTTGACACACGTGTGTTTACTTCTGAGATATGGTTGGCACATTCATCACCAGCATGTGTTGCCCATCTCTAATTGGTGCTGGATGGAAGGGAGTTAAAAATCAACTACATTGTGTCCAGTAGCATTATTTAACAATGCAAATACAGATATTGTCCCTGCCCAGTGTAACAAGTCCACTTTTTTCTTGCTTCTGCAGGAATATAAATTCACTCAGATTTAATTTTATGTAATTTACAGTTTTGGCAATCAATTAACCATATTTATGGATCATAACGCTATTTGTAATTGCAAATGCATTACAACCTATTAAAGAGCATTTTATTGGTATTTAGACAAACCTTTATTAGCATCATGAACTACATAAAGATCATTGTCTGATAATTTTGTTTCTGTTGTTTATAACCATATAACCATATAACAATTACAGCACGGAAACAGGCCCTCTCGGCCCTTCCAGTCCGTGCCGACCATTTATGTTCTGAATTCATAACATGGGCATTTTGTTTTACTTTTGCTGTAAAAAGTTATTCCTTTAAAGGTATTTGCCTCATTTTATTTTCCATACCCTAGTCAACAGCTGCCTCTTCTTAACTATGATGGGCTCAGGTTCAATCATTTTATCTCTTGGAATTCACTTTTAAAATTAAGAAATCAGGATGCAGAGCCAAGTCCCAAATACATGATAAGATCCTATATGAAAAAGGTCAAAGACGTGATGAAATAAATCAGAATGTACTGACTATGTATTGGCCATGCTTTCTGCCTGAACTTCAATTGAAACTTCCAATTGACTATTTCATTCATTTTTCTGTTCTTTTCCCCTTAAGAACAGAATGCTTTATAACTTCCATGTATTGCACATTGGTAGCGTTGTAGGGCACAGCACCAGAGACTTGGATTTGACCCTGCCTTGGGTGCCGTCTGTGTGGAGTGTACACGTTCTCTCTGTGACTGTGCAGGTTTCCACCCGTTTCCAGCTTCCTCCTACATCCCACAGAGACGTGTGAATTTTAGGTTGATTGGCCTCTGTAAAAATCGCCCCATATGTGTAGGAAGTGGATGCAAAAATGACATAACATAGAATAAGTGAACGGGTGATCGATGATTGGCGTGAACTCTTTGAACCGAAGGGCCCATTTTCATGCTGTACCTCTAAACAAGAGTGAATACTGTTCCCATATTTGAAGACCTTGTTCTACCATGCCAGTTGTCTATGGCTGTTGGATTGGGGAGTGTGTTGCTGTTGCAGTTGTCCATTTTCTGGCCTCCATGGTCTTGAACCATATGCTGTAATGGTGCCGCATACCCACCTGGAGGTCCTTTCTCCATCTCTATGCTATGACCGTACATGCATCAAACAGGTGATTGATAGCTTTGTGCACTATTTAATATGGCTCACATTTTTATCTCTTATTTTCCCCTTGCAGACTAACTGAAGCATAACAGTCCTTCACAGAGTCAGGGCATTGACACATATCTGTTTCTGGTGGACACAGGGCTCCTGTTCACCAAATTCCAGTGCTATCTTTGCCATCTCCTTTTATTTTTACTCCTCCTGTTGATCAGTGGGTTGAAGTAAAATGAGTGATATTAGGATGTCCACTGAAAGAGGTGACTTTGAAACATACATTGTCTTGCAACACAAATATTGTACGACAGTGCATGAGAAAGGGGTACCTTGTTTAGTCAGAGGATAGTGAATCTGTGGAATTCATTGCCACAGATGGCTGCGGAGGCCAAGTCAATGGATATTTTTAAGGCAGAGATAGATTCCTGATTAGTACAGGTGTCTGTGGGTATGGGGAGAAGGCCGGAGAATGGGGTTAAGAGGGAGAGATAGGTCAGCCATGATTGAAAGGCGGAGTAGACTTGATAGGCCGAATGGCCTAATTCTGCTCCTATCACTTATGAACAATGGTACTATCCCTGAGTTGGTTGGGATGTTGTGGGAATGAATCACCAGTGGCAAAGAAGATGCTGTTCGGCACGGACTGGAAGGGCCGAGAGGGCCTGTTTCCGTGCTGTAATCGTTATATGTTATATGGTTCCATCAAGCATTCTAGGCCCTGCAAGAGCAAATACGTTACTTCATCGTGTCAGAAGGAACTGCAGATGCTGGTTTAAACTGAAGATGGACACCTCCTTGGATAAACAATTTCCCTCCTGGGATAAAGAAATCTGTATCGTATCGTAAAATGCTGGAGTAACTCAGTGGGGCAGGCCATGTCTGGAGTTAAGGCACTAAGGGACATCTAAGCCCAACATCCAACTAGGAAAATAGCGGACCTAATATCTTGAATCCAAAGGTATCCCTGTATTCCCATTTACAGATACAAACCATTTCCAGATAGTAGTCCTGCACTTTGGGCATTTCAAGGTTGTGTTAAAGACGTAACTACCAAATGTGGGTAACCTAAAACCTGGAGAGACACGGCAACATTTATTCCATTGATTTCCCAGGAAAAGAGATGTCAGGGTGTCTGCATTCTTATTTGACAATAGCATCTCGTGCACAAAAAATCTGCACAGTTTGCAGAAGTGTGTGGTAGTAATTGCAAGCTTGGCTGTAGCTCCTTCAAGCATTGCTGTGCTATTAATAACAGTACAATATTTTCCTGGTGACTTTGGGTGAGATATAAAGTTTCACAAAAGTTCTGGCCAACAGATATTCAGCTTTTAACAGCAATGCACCAACATTGAGAGTTCGCATCAACATTGCTTATATTAGACACATAGAACAAGGCTAATTTATATTGCCTGCCACTTTTGTAGCTTGAATGTTACTCGCTACTTAACAGAATGTTGTCAAGGACTTGTTTTGTGCAGGCATGGATTGCTTTATTTGTTAAGGATTGAATGTTAGACTTTAGAGATACAGTGTGGAAACAGGCCCTTCAGCCCACCGAGTTTGTGCCGACCAGCGATCACCCCATACACTAACACTATCCTACATACTAGGGATAATTGTGTACAATTTACCCAAGCCAATTAACCTACAAACCTGTACATCTTTGGATGGCCAATTGGCCGCCTTTGGAATGTGGGAGGAAACCAGATCAGCTGGAGAAAACCCATGTGATCACAGGGAGAACATACAACCTCTGCACAAACACACCCATAGTCAGGATCAAAAGGCAGCAACTATTCCACTGTGCCACTGTGCGGCCACTGTTATGCAGTCATCTGTGAATATTCCCACCTCTGATCTTATGATGGAAAGTAGGTTATCTAAAAATGATTTGGCCTGCGTTCCTTTGCTAAGGATCTCTTCAGCGATGTCTTGAGGATGATGGATCTCCGACAACCATAAGAATTTTCCTATGTACTTCCAGCCATTGAACTGCAGGTCCATTATTTTAAGATTTACCACAATTCTATGATGCCATATCTGTCAAATTCTGTCTTGATATCTGCTTTTGTCCTGCTTTTTGTGTACTGAACAATCCGCAGCAATTTTCTACATTGTTTGGTCGATGCCAGAGTTGTAATTGTAATGGAATTACTAGGCTTATTAGAGGCATGGCTGGTTCTGGTGCAGATAAGGTCATAAGTGATAGGAGTAGAATTAGGCCATTCAGCCCATCAAGTCTACTCCGCCGTTCATTCATGGCTGATCCATCTCTCCCTCCATTCTCCTGCCTTCTCCCCATAACCACTGACACCTGTACTATAGTACTGATAACTATAGTACTATTGCTGGGAGCTGATGTCTGTTCCCATAGCTTTTACTATATTTAATGCTTTTGCACATTACCAAATGTGAAGTCAATTGAAAACTGCCTTCTGTAATAGTGGGCTTCTTAGAGGAAGCCAAGATGGCTCCACTCCTACTAGATAAAGTACTAGTGAGACCACACCTTGAGTAAACAGAACAATTATGGGAAATACATTTTAGGAAGGATATTCTGGCCTAGTGGGGTTAACTGCAAATTTACCGTAATTCTACGTGGATTTACATGTTAAACTGTGAGGAGAGATTAGAAGTAAATAGGGTTGTATTTCTTGGAATTTTAAAAATAGAATGCTTATTTGAATCTTTTGGGAACGGATGGGAAAATGAAGTTACATTTTTTTTAATCACTGTGGGGCACAAGAGACTTCAGATGCTGGATACTGGAGCAACAAGCAACCTGCTGGAGGAGCTCAGCTGGACAGTCCACCTGAGAAGGGTCCCGACCTGAAATATCAACTAACCATTTTCCTCAGCAGGTGTTGCCTGACCAGTTGAGTTCCTCCAGCAGATTGTTGCTTGATGTTTGAGGTGTTTTGGACTTGGGAAAATTATTAACAAAATAAAACCAGAATTCTCAGGAGTAAAGTTAGGAAACACAAAGCAAGGATGTTGGAATTTTGGATGCTCTACAAACAGTATTTAATGCCTAGTTAAATGCAAAATTTAAGTCTGCATTTATTTTACATTAAAATTAAGGATAAGAAAAGATATGGAATAAGAAATGAAGAATTGAAATTAGTTTGGATGTCAGCCACAATCTTATTGAATAAGCCACAATATCTTATTGTGGAATTCTCTACCACAGAAGGCAGTGGTGCCAATTCACTGGATGTTTTCAAGAGAGAGTTAGATTTAGCTTCTGGGGCTGGCAGAATCAAGGGATATGGGGGAAAAGCAGGAACGTGGTACTGATTTTGGATGATCAGCCATGTTCACATTGAATGGCGGTGCTGGCTCGAAGGGCCGAATGGCCTACACCTGCACCTATTTTCCATGTTTTCTTTGTTTCTATGAATGAAGGATCCGAGTCAAGAGGCAAAATGACCATTGTTTGTTCCTGCACTACTTTCTTCAAAGCCCTTTCTAAAATTAGAGCTGTTAAAGGAAGTCAGCTGCTTGCCTTGGTGATTCTCACAAAAGAGAAATGGGGTCTGCGTGATGAATCACAGGTCATATACTAATTAGGTTCCTCAGTCCTGGGATTGCAGTATTTTCATGCTCCTTGGAAAATGCAGCACAGTTTCTGGAAGAGGTAATCCCATCTGACTAATTTTTAAAGGGGTTGCAATGTAACTAGAATGTAAGTTTGGTAGTTCTCAACATCTGCACATTTAGATTCTTAAAACAAAATTGATTAAGTGGCACAAATGTGGCTCAGTATGCTTGCATCTTGAGATATTGATGGGCAGTTTTTGGGCCGATGTGTCTGTTTCCATGCTACATCTCTAAAAATTTGCAAAAATTAAATTTGTGTTTAAGCAGCTGGGTATTTCTTCATCGACACGCAAAAAGTCATTTGTGGATTCACTTGGGAATTTATTTGTGGGTATTGCCCATCACTGTCATATAATGTTGCACTGGGCCCATTGCATTCACTTGCAGCTGAACCTCTCATACCTTATCCATATCTGGAATGATAATTTTACCAACTGAGTACATCCTGGAACCGAGTGGTTAGACCCTGCACTGGTGCCAGACTTGTCCAATGTTAATAGGAATAATAACAGGATGAGAGTAAATTGGAGATAAACAGGAATGAAATATAAAAAATTCCTTCACTCAAAGGACAGTGAGTTTGTGGAATTATCTGTCTTAGACAGCTATGGAGGCTTAGCAATCAGGTTTATTAAAAATTACAATCAATAGATTTTCAATTATTGGAGGAATCAAGGGTTATGGGGATGGACCAGTAATTTGGTGTTGAGGTAGAATATACAGCCATAATTTTATTGAATGACAGAGCAGACTTGAGGAGCTAAATGGCACTCACCCATTCCTATTTCTTGAGTATCTAAGCTCTACCTGCAAAATCTGTAGGTCATGCTTCTAGCTTTCTGAAATATATCAATGTTTTTGGATACTACAGAAGAACCCCATCATTAAGAAATATTTAAATAGTTTTAGAAGGTTACTTTAGACTTTAGAGATATCGTGCAGATGCAGCCCACTGAGTCCATGCCAACCAGCAATCACCATCCTACACAAGGGGAACAATTTACTTTTTTCTACCAAAGCCAATTAACCTGCAAACCTATACGTCTTTGGAGTGTGGGAAGAAACTGGAGCACCTGGAGAAAACCCACGTGGTCGCAGGGAGAATATACAAACTCCGTACAGAGAGCACCTGTAGTCAGGATTGAACTCGGGTGTCTGGCGCTGTAAGGCAGTAGCTCTACCGTTGCACCACTGTGCCGCCCCTGAGTTAAACGAGAAATTAAAATGTTTGCATTCTTAAGATATTCTCAGAAAGAGTAAATGTATAAAATTACATTAATAATTTAAAACACAACTGCAAAGATTGCAAATTAAAAGAATCTCCGTAATCTTATTTTCTTAACCTTATTTCCTCACAGTCATAAAATCACCTTGAAATTAATGGGTTGCAGATCTTATGCTGGGTTATATTTGCTATGGAATCCAAGAGCAAATTCTCCACTGCAAACACTGGGGAACTCCATCCAATTCGTATTTCATCATGTGGAGTCCTGTTGTGAGGCATAGCCAGAAACTTGCCAGTGCAGTGCAACCAGTACATTCTGGAATCCTTACACAGGAGTCTGAATTTGTTGGTGAGGGTAAATTCAATGCTGAACTGCCATTGATTTGCACAAATTTGCACAAATTAATATGAGCAAGTGTGCAGATGTCAGATAAAGTGTGAGAGGGACTGGAGACCCCAGATGCAAAATGAATTAATAGTTTACGAAGGAATGTCACAATCTAAACAGCTGTGAGATTTGAAATCCATAGAACAGTTGAATTTCCCCTTTGGTTACTTATGTGACAGTATGAAGCAAGAAGAATTGCAAGGAATATGGTGCTTTCAATTTGTCAATTTGGTCCTGTTCAGTCTGCAGTGAATAATTCACATTCCTCGTCATTGGTACAGATAATAAAGATTAAGTAGTGAGGGGGACAAAAAACAAAGAAAAATTCAACCATTTTGTACTGTATTAACAACTAAGAATGGAATTTTGTGAGGAAATTTCAAACAAATGTTGTTACTTTCTTTAAGGACGTTGTATAAATTTGATTGTAGTTTAGATTATGCAAAGATATTTTTATCATGGTTGTGTCATAAACTCAGCAGCAAATAGACGTAACACCTGTTGCATAGCAAATTGACTGACATATGTCCTCCAGCTTTGACATCATAAGACCATTTATGGTGGAGTAGGATCTGAGATTAAAGTGCCTTTCTGCGTAAACAATGCAACAAAGGAATTTCCTTCGAAGATTAGCGTATCAGCTCAGAGTGAAGTAATGATGCAAAGGATTTAGATTAAGATAAGGAATTTACAACTACTGTGCTGATTAATCAGTTGTATCTGTTCCAAATTAAATTATAAAGCAACTGATAAAAGGAAGAAAAGGCTTGTGTAACTTTGAGGTATGGGAAGAGGTTTTTCTTCTCAAGAATATTGATGTAGCTGTTGATTATTGTTTGGCTGTGCAGTATAGCAAGTAGAGGACCTTTGTTCTGGGAATGTTAAGTGTAAGTTCCATCCACTATAAACCCTCAATGATTTAGAGCTATGCCTCTGAACATACAAATAGGTAAATATTGTCTGTGTACTGCCGCACTGGCTGTAGGTCAAGAGACCTTGGTTCGGGAGTAGAGACGATGTAGGTTGAATACTTTCTTATCTGCCTTATTTCCCAGTGGGAAACTTGTTGAAGGCGTGGGGCGGCATTTCAGTAAGAATGAATAAGGTAAGTGTCGGGTCTGTGACAGCCTTGCTTGACACTGTTCTGACACTGGAATTGGGTGTATGGAATTGGTTATGATTGTGGCTTGTATGCCAGCATGTAGCAGATTCACAATGTAATGCAACCTATGCTGCTTACAATGCTTGCTCTATCATCTTCTTGATTGATGGTCAAAGGCCTTTGCAAGGTTAAAAAAAGGCCATGCACAGCAGTTGGTGCTGCTCCTTCAATTTCTCATGGACCTGGCATGCAATGAATCTCATATCCATCGTGCCTCAAGATGAAAAAAACAAAAAATGCTGGATATGCTCAGTAAGTCAATCACCACCTGTAGAAAGAGAAACTGTGGATTTTCATGTCCGAGACATTTTATCAGAACCTGAAACATCAATCGTTTCTCTGTCTACAGATGCTGTTTGACCTGCCGAGATTTTACGTTAATTTCTGTTTTTATTCCAGTGTCTGTAAAATTTTGTTCATTAGGCCTCTAGGTTAAAAAGAAGCACTCCAGCTCTGTGAGAAGGTATTTCAGGAGAACCCTGACAATGACAATCAATCTCAAGAGAACTAGTAATTTGCTCTGAGAGCCTTAAGCACTGTCAAGACCATTTATGGCCTAAACATCCAAAGGACATTTCAGGTCACCTATCTATGTTCTCCAGAGATGCTTCCTGACCCGCTGAGTTACTCCAGCATCTTGTATCCTTTTGTGTCAACCAGCATTTGCAGTTCTTTGTTTCTAATGGTGATGACTTTTCCTGTATAGGCAGAAAGGAGACTCCTCTGTAACAACTACAATCTTTGAGGCTACTTTCTTGAAGTTGTCATGATTATGGGATCTTTGAGGTTTCCTGACATTTGCTTCCCTACCCTTCCCAAGCATCGGAAATGAGATTGTGAATGTGTGACTAGAGTTCTTCAACTTCAAAAGGTTTCAGCCCTTGTTGCCACTCACCTAGTTGAAGATATTTTTGATTCTGGTCAGTCAGGGCAGCATGGTAGACCAAATAATGTTTCTACCTTATGAATCAAGGGTGGTCATGTGCTGAGGAGATCTCCTTTCTAGAGGACACCAAGTGCCTCTCTGTTCCTGATATGGTCACCTTCTTTCTTGACTTGGATTTGTAGGCCATAGATGATCTTGACAGTGCTGAAGCCTCCCAGAGCAAATTACTAGTTCCCTTTCCATCCATTATCTGTTCGTTAAATTGGGGGGTTTCTGTTAGACCTTGGTCTACAGGCCTGAATAGCTGCTTTATTTCCTCCCTTAAGATGTGGTGGAGTTTAAAGTCCAAGAGCAACTTGGGTTTGCTCTTCATAGCTGCTGGGATTTTGTTATACCCATGTGCCAACAGATTCCATCTTTGCTGTAAGCATATTACTATTACTAATGAGTTGAAAGAATTTCAATAAAGCTCCATCTCTAAATATTAGGCTAATAAGTTCCATGTTCGGCTTTTCCCAAGTAACATGAAACCCTATAATTAGCCCTCTGTTTATAATGCTGATAATTTATCACCTAGTTACACACTACTCTGGATGTTTCTGCTGGCATTTTGGATGGACCAAGAGAAAGTAACTTATTGTGTCTGTGAATATGAAAGAAAATTAATGGCAACAGTGCATCATGAAAAAAAAACAGTATAGTTCCATGCTGAAATTTTAATTTATGCCCATTGCATTATTCAGCAGAAAGTTTTGGCCTTTTAACCTGCTCACACTGTTGCAAAATCAAATTGCAATCTATTATTTAATTAAATATTCTGATCTAATTTAATTTCATATTAATTAATTTCATATGGATCTTATAGAAACTTACAAAATTCTTAAGGGGTTGGACAGGCTAGATGCAGGAAGATTGTTCCCGATGTTGGGGAGGTCCAGGACAAGGGGTCACAGCTTAAGGATAAGGGGGAAATCCTTTAGGACCGAGATGAGAAGGACTTTTTTCACACAGAGAGTGGTGGGTCTCTGGAACTCTCTGCCACAGAGGGTAGTGGAGGCCAGTTCATTGGCTATATTTAAGAGGGAGTTAGATGTGGCCCTTGTGGCTAGGGGATCAGAGGGTATGGAGAGAAGGCAGGTACGGGATACTGAATTGAATGATCAGCCATGATCACATTGAATGGCGGTGCAGGCTCAAAGGGCCGAATGGCCTACTTCTGCACCTAATTTCTATGTTTCTATATTCTGAACTAATAATGCATCCCTTATACACTCCATTAATTCACCCTCGACATTATTACTACTCACTTGGTGAACAGAGATTAAAGTTCCCCTGATTATTGGATTACCCCTGTTATTTACAACTATAATTTTCGTCTTTATATATTCCATGCATTTTCACTATTGTTTGGAGACCTATATGTAGTTCTCATCAGTGTTTTCAGCTCCTTCCTGTTTCTTTGCTCCGTCCATAACAATTCTACTTTCTTTATTGCAACAAGGAAGGGTTCAACAGATTGGAAATCTATTGTAAATGAAGTTTGAAAAATGACAGCTACTGGAATATGCATAAATAAATGCAGCATCTGTGCAAAATGATGAGTTGCTGGAAGAACACAGCATGCCAGGCAATATCAGTGGAGGGAAATGGACAGTCAACATTTCGGGATGATCCTTTCAGCTGGACTGGAAGAGAAGAGGGGCAATAGCCAGAATAAAGAGATGGGGGGCAGAGCTGGGCCAAATACCAGACTGATTCCTGGGATGTCAGGACTGTCTTATGAAGAAAGACTGGATAGACTCGGTTTATACTCTCTGGAATTTAGGAGATTAAGAGGGGATCTTATAGAAACTTACAAAATTCTTAAGGGGTTGGACAGGCTAGATGCAGGAAGATTGTTCCCGATGTTGGGGAAGTCCAGGACAAGGGGTCACAACTTAAGGATAAGGGGGAAATCCTTTAAGACCGAGATGAGAAAGACTTTCTTCACACAGAGAGTGGTGAGTCTCTGGAACTCTCTGCCACAGAGGGTAGTTGAGGCCAGTTCATTGGCTATATTTAAGAGTGAGTTGGATGTGGCCCTTGTGGCTAAGGGGATCAGAGGGTATGGAGAGAAGGCAGGTACGGGATACTGAGTTGGATGATCAGCCATGATCATATTGAATGGCGGTGCAGGCTCGAAGGGCTGAATGGCCTACTCCTGCACCTAATTTCTATGTTTCTATGTTTCTAAGAACTGGCAAGTGATGGGTAGATACGGGTGCAGAGGAGTTGATTGGGAGATGGGGGGACGGAAGGATAGAATTGACCAGTGAGAGTCTGGGGGTTGATGGGTGGAGACAACAAAGGACTGCAGATGATGTAACCTGATGGAACCAAATAAGAGAGTTATTTCCACCCTATTCTCCCCACAACTAATTCCATCTTCTCATCAACTTTATACTGGCTAAATCCTCTCTACTCATTCAGTGGATCTGAGGGAAAGCCAATCTGGGGAAAAGCAGGTGTGCCTTGATCATATTGAATGGTCTTCTTAACATCAATGTGACCAGGTATAGAATGGGCTACTGTTTCACTGAGCACATTCTAAGATCTGTTGGATCTCCTGGTTGCTAACCGTTTTAACTCCACTTCCCATTCTCATATTGACCTATTTGCCCTCAGTCTCCTCCATTGCTAGAGGGAGGCCACGTGCAATCTGGAGTAACAGCACCTCATATTCTACTTGTGTAACCGATAATTTAATGGCACATATATTGAATTCTACAATTTCAAGTATTTTTCACATGGCTGCGGCACCTCAGGATGACCTAGATCTACAAGTTTGCAGGCGATGCCAGTGCATTGGGCCGGATCACGAACAATGATGAGATGGAGTACTAGAAAGAGATAGAGAACTTAGTTGCATGGTAACACAACACCAATTTCTCCCTTAGTATCAGCAAGATGAAGAAACTACTTATCGACTCCAGGAAGCGTGATAGTGCACGCTGTAGGCAGGAAACATGTTCCCGATGTTGGGGGAGTCCAGAACCAGGGGCCACAGTTTATGAATAAGGAGTAAGCCATGCAGAACAGAGACGAGGAAACACTTTTTCTCACAAAGAGTGGTGAGTCTGTTGAATTCTCTGCCTCAGAGGGCGGTGGAGGCGGGTTCTCTGGATGCTTGTAAGAGACAGCTAGGTAGGGCTCTTAAAAATAGCAGTCAGGGGATATGGGGAAAAGGCAGGAACGGGGTACTGATTGGGGATGATCAGCCATGATCACATTGAATGACAGTGCAGGCCCGAAGGGTCGAATGGCCTGCTCCCACACCTATTTTCTGTTGTCTATTGCACATTCCCCAATCAACATCAATAGTGCTGATGTGGATATGGTTAAGAGTTTCATGGTTTTGGCATTAATGTTATGAACTGTCAGGCTTGGACCAACCTCATTGATAGGACAGCCAAGAAGACATGCTAACACCTCTAATGTCTGAGGAAACTGAGGAAATTTGGCATGTCTCCAATTACTCTTACCAATCTTGAAAGATGCATCACAGAAAGCAAACTGCCAGATTGCATCAAGCCTTGGTTTGGGAACAACAATGCCCAAAACCACAAAACATTTTAAAGAGTGGTTGATGTAGCCCAGTCCTTCACGGAGATCAAAATTCCCACGCATGACTCAATCTACACTTCATGCTACCTTGCAACAGCAGCCAATGTAATCAAAGATGAGTCCCATCCCAGTCATTCCGTTTAGAAACAAGGAACTGCAGATGCTGGCATACAAAAAAAGACACAAAATGCTGGATTAACTGAATGGGTCATGCAGCATCTCTAGAGAACATGAATGGGTGGCAATTTGTGTCCCGACCCAAAATGTCCTACATGTTCTCCAGCGATGCTGCCTGACCCACTGAGTTATTGCAGCATTTTGTGTCTTGTTCTGATCATTCCTTCTTTTTCCTGCTCCCATCCGGCAGAAGGTACTGCAACTTGAAGCGCACACCACCAGACTCGGGAAAGGCGGCACAGTGGTAGTGTTGCTGCCATAGAGCACCAGAGACCCGGGTATGATCCTGAACATGGGTGCTGTCTGTGTGAAGTTTGCATGTCTTCCCTGTGACTGTGTGGGTATCCTCTGGGTGTTCCGGTTTCATCATAGATCCGAAAGACATGTGGGTTTGTAGGTTAATTGGCCTCTGCAACATTGCTCTTGAGTGTGAAGGGAGTGGTTGAAAATGTGGGTTAACGTGGAGCTAGTTCAAATGGGTGAATGAGTTTGTACACCCCAAAGATGTTCTAAGTTAATTGTCTTTGGTTAAAATGGTATATTGTCCCTAGCTAGTTGGAAATACTAGTGTTTGGGGATCGCTGGTCGGTGATTTCTCAGTGGGCCAAAGATCTGTTTTGCCGCTATATCTCTAAAGTCTAAAGTAAAGTCTGCACTCTGTATCTTCTCCTTTGCTTTATCTATTTACTTGAGTATGCCTTGATTGTATTTCTATTTAGTATTATCTGATTGAGTAGCGTGCAAAATTAAACTTTTCACTACACCTCGGGACATTTGACAACAATAAAACCTAAACCTAAACTTGAACTTCAATTTAAATCTGGACCTTGGTGCTGAAGAAATAATGTGCACTAAACTTTGAAAAATCCCTTGGAGCTCTTGCCCTACAAGGGAATAAAAAAGTGGCTAATAAAACTCTGATTTAAGGAAAGAGAGTGAGTACACTGAATGTTGTAGACTACGGAGTCTGAGGTCAGTTAACAGTTAAATCCTAGAATCTATTATTAAGTACATGGGAACAGAAAACATAAAATATCATGATAAGGCACTATTTAAAAGTCAAATGTATTTGCAAGATCCAGTGGATTTTGTGAGAATATAACAACCAAAGGCGGTAACTATTGCACAGTCATAGCACAATACAGCACTTCCTTGTCTGTGCTGACCATCGAGTTCCCATCAATATTCATCCCATTTTCAAGGATGGTTGAAGAGCTTCCACCTTACTATTCTCCTCTCCAAGAATAACAGACTCAGCCTCTTCGCTCTCTCCCAAAAGCTGAAACCGCCCATCCCAGGCAACATCATGACAAATCTGCTCAGCACTCTCTTAAGTGCAATCATATCTGTCCTATGTTTGGGTGACCAGAACCCCATGCAGTACTCCAGGTGTGGCCCTAACCAGTGTTTTATGGATGCACCCGGCTCTAAAGGTTCATGCCATGGCTAATGAAGGGAAGTTTTTTTTAACAGCTTATCTATTGGTACTACTGCATTAAGAGATCCTTGAACATATACACCAAGATTTATCTGTTCCTTTGTGTTTCATAAGGTCCTACAAACCATCCCACAATCCTAATGTTACCAGTCCTACAAAATGTACCAATTGCCATTTTTCAGGATTAAGTTCCAAGCAATACAATTGTTCTGCTCATTTTACTAACTCATCAATATTGTTCTGTAGCCATGCACCATCCACCTCTCTATCAACACCTTTTTTGTAATCTACAAATATTGATCATATCTTCTGCATTCACATCCAGTTCATTAATGTATATGTCAAACAGTAAGGGACCTAACCCTGACTCCTGTGGTACACAATTGATAGCAAGCTTCCCATCATGAAAAGCAACCTTCGACCATAATCTGAATTATGATATCATAATCTGAATTATAAATAATCTGAATCATGAGTCTGAAGAAGGGTTTCTACCCAAAACGTTGCCTATTTCCTTTGCTCCATAGAAGCTGCCTCACCTGCTGAGTTTCTCCAGCATTTTTGTCTACCTTCGATTTCCAGCATCTGCAGTTCCTTCTTAAACATTGGACCATAATCATTTGCCTCATATCAATGTCAATTTTGGATCCAATTTACCAACTTGTCCCAGACCCCATGATTAGACTCCCATGCAGGACTTTATTAAAAAGCTTACTAAAGTCTATATAATTAATCGAACCATATCATCATTAATGCTCTTCGCGTTGGTTTGTAAAGTTCAATCAAATTAGTCAGACAGGCAGTTCCCTTGACAAAACAATGCGACTTCTTGATTAGTTCCTGCCTCCAAGTACAGATTAACCTTATCAGAATTCCGTTCCAATAATTTCCGTATCACTTGGGGGTGGCACAGTGGCAGAGCTGTTGCCTTACAGCATCAGAAACACAGGTTCGATCTTGACCACGGGTGCTCTCTGTATGGAGTTTGTCCGTTCTTCATGTGATCATATGGGTTTTTTCCGGGTGCTCTGGTTTCCTCCCACATTTCAAAGACGTACAGATTTACAGGTTAAAAGGCTTTGGATAAAATTTTAACTTGTCCATAGTGTATGGGATAGTGCTAGTGTACGTGGTGATTATTGGTCCGTGCGGACTATGTGGGCCAAAGAACATGTTTCCACGCTGTATGTCTGGTCTAATTAGATCCACTGGTTTATCCTAATTATGCCTGCCATTCTTAAATAAAGCTACCATATTCACTGTTCTCCAGACAACTAGAACATATCGAAAACTTAAAATGCCTTTTAATAAGCTGCCATGTAAAAAAAATGGTGGAAAATTAAGGCCTGGTGTGGTTGAGAAAAATATTGTAGCATTTAGAAGGGACATCTTAAAGCACAGTAAAGTACTTCATGGGTCACTTTCAGATTAGTAGGTTAATATAATGGGGTGTCTTAAGTATCACCACTAGGGTTCAATAGTGTATAATGTATATTTATGACAGATAAAGAGACTAAGTATTAATATATCCAATTTTGCTGATGATGCATTTGTTGAGGGAAAGCGAGCAGTGAAGAGGAACTTGCCATTACCTGCAGGCTACCCACATTGCTATTGGCACATGAGTAGATTTTTGCATGAAAACTTTTTGAACTGTAAATTCCACATCCAAAATGGCAAGGCTTAGCATGGTAGTAGGGTAGTGATTCATGGACAGATGAGAACAAGCTCCACCCGACTGCATGGAAAACCACATTCCCAGCTTTAACCACAAACACCTTGGCAATCTGAAATATTCAAAGCCTCATTTTAAAATTAAATGAAGAACTATAATTATTCTAAAATATGTACTGAATGCTGGTAAATAATCCAGAATATTGTCATATACATAAATCAGAAAACGTAAACAACCTTGTACGTCCTTGCAGTCACTCCTGTCCATACAAGTGTTCCTACACAAGGTTTAACCCAGCAAAGTTTCAACAGGCAGATTCCAAACTTGTGCTGGGGGAATTAGCAAGTTGATCCTCTGCCACTGGATTTTATCAAATCACAATTGAGAAACTCCTGGTTAAATCTGGCTAATGCAGTCAGTATTTAATTATTCATCCAGGGGTTCAAACCTTGGGACACTTATATGGTAAAATGTTTTCGTTTAGTTTGGAGATTAAGCGTGGAAACAGGCCCTTTGTAAGCTGTTTGTGGTGTGAAAATGAGAAGCTGGTGCGACTGGGGTGGGGGAGGGAGATAGAGATAGAGGGAATTGCCAGGGCCCGAGGGCTGAGGGAGAGGTGGGAAGGGGGAACCCTTGTTCTGTTTTTTTCTGTTAACCCTTGCTCTCTCCTCCCTTCCCACCTCTCCCTCAGCCCTCGGGCCCTGGCATTCCCTCTATCTCTATCTCCCTCCCCCACCCCAGTCACACCAGCTTCTCATTTTCACACCACAAACAGCTTACAATGGCTTGTTCCCTTTATCATCGATACTTTTTTGCATATCTTTCATTCATTGTTCCTTATCTCTCCACATCACCGTCTATATCTCTCGTTTCCCTGATCCCTGACCAGTCTGAAGAAGGGTCTCGACCCGAAACGTCGCCTATCTCCTTCGCTCCTTAGATGCTGCTGCACCCGCTGAGTTTCTCCAGCTTTTTGTGTACCCTCTTGAGGAATGTTGTCTGACTCACAGAGTTACTCCTGCACTTTGTGTCTTTTTTTATCACTAGCATCTACAGTTCCTTGTTTCTCCAAAGATTGGTTGGTTAGACAACATCTGAAATACTGTATGCATTTTTTAATCTCAATAGGGAAGGAAGGATATTTTTATCTAAAGTGGCAGAGATACACAGGATTTCCAGATTATGAGAGGTTTGTCTTATGGGAATGGATTTAATTTGTACAGATAATTTCTCCCATCATTATTTATTTTCTTATTTAAGGTATAAAAGATAGTAACATAAGCATTGGGGTTCTGCAAGGCTCACAACCTGATTAAAGTTTATTATTTTCTGTAGTTTATATCAGTGCTTTGTACTTAAATAGAAGATTATGAATTGGAATCCTGCCGATGATAACAAATGTGCCATTAATAGTGCAGAGGAATGTTGAATGTTGTTGGCTGCATGTAGATAATAAAGAAATTATAGGAGTGCAAATAGAACTCAGACCAGCAAAATGTTGGTAACGTATTCGGTGAGAGCATTGATACAAAGGAATGAGCAATAAGTGATGGGATATTGAACAGTGTTGAGCAACAGAGGGTCTTAGCAGTGCTAATGGTGAGTAGATGGAAATTACTGGGGCATTTTAATTAATCTAAAATATAAGAAAAGGGAGGTACTGAATAAAGTACTGATTAGGTAATGGTTGAATACAATTATGGTTACTACACTAGAGGCAGGATATGATTGTACCAGGGAATGTGTAGAGGTGAGCTACAAGGAGGTTAGAAGAGCAAGAGAGTATTAATTATGAAGAACACAAGTACAATAACTCATCATATATTACAGTAATCACAACTATACATTGTCTTTGTCCTATTATTAGATACAATTAACTCAATCTCAGCAATCTCCATAATGGTCACTTCTTAAGGCACTTTATCTTTGTGTTTCTGCTTTCACACCATTTAGTCAAAATATTTAAAATAACGTGAGTGCTAGACCAAGTGAACAGAAAGGACAAATGTAATTCGATAGGAAGATCCAAAACTAGTTTTATGGTAACTAATGCAGGAGGAGTTGAGGAAAAAAACACCAAAGTGTAGTGAGATCTGGAACTCGCAGTCTGAAAATCTTGTGGTGGCTGTGGGCTTTTAAGTACTGCTGCTTGCAAAAGACAGGCAGAGCCCTGCACAGAATATCAATTCTGGAAAGGTGTAAACTCTCAGCAGTGTCTGGTATAATGATTTTGATATATACTGATGTACAAGAAGTAAACTGAAACATTTTCTCGATCATCAGAGTTTGAGAAAACCTGATAGAAGTATATAAAATTATGAGTGGCATAGATAGGGTAGAGAGTCAGAAGCTTTATCCCAGGGTGGATCTCAAAGAACATAGTTGAGAAGAGCAGAGTTTAGATGTGTGGGATAGGTTTTTGCAAAGAGATGGTGGGGGCATTGAACGCACTGCCAGGAGTGGTGGTGGAGACAGATACACAAGGGCATGGATTGTACTTGGTATATTAAAGATAGCATGAACTCAATCATAAAAATCTGTACTTTAGTTATTGCTTTAAGTTTCTCCATCTTTGTGCTACAGTGTCGCACCATCTTTCACACTCCCCCTCTGACCCATTTAGACACTCGCCATTTCCTATTTTCCACTGTTCCTTCTGAAGTCATAAAGTCATCCGTCATTTTTCTTTTCTGCATTCAATTCTGCCAAGATCGTTTTCATGCAATCTTGCCACACTCAAGCTATCCTCAATTGGGCTGATATTGGAAGGTCTTTGCTGGTTGATATCTGTAAGTTACCTGCATAGCATCTTACAAGCTTTTGAATTATTTCCACATTACAACGGAGTCCTTGAGTAAAACATCCAATTCAGTCGGCACTTGATTTAGGCCATTCAGCATTACTGGTAACAGCAGAAATTTTGCAGACACTGGTGCACTTACTAAAAACAGCAATCTCATCATCTCCATTTGTATCTTCTGTGCCAACCTCAATTGATCTTACCTTGATACTACATCCTTTGCTGCAACTGCACAGACAATGATAAGCCTTTGAGCCGAGAGGTCAAATCGTGTGAGTTCAGATCTTGTGAGTAGCCTATGGCTGAGTAAGGTCTACATGATACTTCCCGTTAAAGACACCTTCCATTACTTTCTTGAAGACTGACTCTAAATGGATAGAACAGTAATTTACGAGATGGAATTTGTCTTTACTTTTGAGGCAGGTGCCAGTGTTGTCACTTTATTGGTAACATTTGGCTTGAATCACAGGTAGTTTTGGAGAACAAGTATTCAGCTCTGCAATTGGGATGTTATCACCACAATAAAATCTTTGCTGTGACTAGCCTGATCCAATTGATTAGTTGTTGGGCTACAGGGCACGATCTGAAGCATGCAGCTTGTGATGTTTTAGCACACAATGCCAAATTGGCCCTTCATTTTAGGTATGTAACAACCCTAGAAAATAGGAGTGAGTGCAGGCCATTGGGCTCTTCCCCCATCCCCACCATTTAACATGATCCCGGTTGATCTGTGCCAGCCACAGCTCCATTCCCCTGGTGCTTCTCCTGGTATGATCGTTTTCAGTGAACTAGGGTTTGTCTTCTTGCTTCATACTAATGGGAAAGTGATATGGATGCCCAGCTATAAGGTAACAGATTGTTCTGGAATACACTTCTGCTCCACGACTGGCCCAAAATACTTTGTGGCTGCATATTTTCATACTTGCTTGATGACGTCCATTGATTGATTAGTAAACTCAGCTGCATTTTACATTTTCCAATCCCCACCCGCTCTGCTAAACACATGCAGACATACACACCTGTCCAAAACCCCTCTGCCTTTCTATCTCCCTCTCCTAAGACTTTAAAACTTACTTCGATTGTTTTATTCTCCATACTGAAAAAGTATTGTGAGCATAGTTGTCAAATTCAGTTTTGCTTATGGTCCTATGAAACGCCTTGAGAAGAAGGGTCTCGACCCAAAACGTCACCCATTCCGTCTATCCAGAGATACTACCTGTCTTGCTGAGTTACTCCAGCATTTTATTTCTATCTTTGGTTTAAACCAGTATCTGCAGTTACTTCCTACACATTGAGAATATCTTGCTACATTAAAGTTGCTGTACATGATGACCGAGACATTTCTCAACCCAACTAAAGAGTAATTCACCCAGCGTTTATTCTTCCTATAAACAAGTTTTAATGTTTTGAAAGATGAAAAGGGCAAAAATGTATTTTATACAGTTCTTCATAAAGAGGGATGTGGACCAAATGCAAGGAAATGGGACTAGCTCAGTCAACTTGGTCGGCATGGACAAGTTGGGTCAAAAGCCCTGTTTCCATACTGCATGAATCTATAACTCTCGGCATGACCTTTGAACCCCCCAGAGCAAAATACAGCCACGTGCATTCCAATATTAGAATTATGGGAAATGCCACACACAATATGCATTCAGCAAAGACCCACACACAACAATGGAAATATGGTTAGATAACTACCAAGAATCTTTCAGTGCAATTCTATGCATGCTATATATATATATATATAAAATATATATATATATATATATATATATATATATATATATATATATATATATATATATATATATATATATATATATATATATATATATATATATATATATATATATATTTATATATATATATATTTATATATATATATATATTTATATATATGTATATATATATGTGTATATATATATATATATATATATGTATATATATGTATATATATATATATATATATATAGCAAATCAAAATATTATTCCTTGTGGTTTGAATTCATGCAAGTTCCCTTCCCCAAATAAGGCACTTTCAGAGATTGATTTCAATGAAAACCAACGTCGAACTAAATATCCTGTACGTGAGCCACACACAGATGTGCATGGGAACAGCATGTTATCAAGTTCCCATATCATTATTTGGTGTATTCTGTCCGTAAATCAGATGTTTTCCCTTCATTTGGACCAGTTTCAGAACCAAATTGTTCAGAATAATGTTTTAACATGTTATCTTTGAAATGTTATTTGAAGCTATCAAAAATGAGACCAATTACTGTAGACTGTAGAAATGTTTAAGAAAGAACTGCACATGCAGTCTACATTAGACTGTAGTAATATTATTTTCCATATTGATTCACTATCAAAATGCCAATATACTAACATCTTTGACTATTCTTATGGTCTATTGTATTGAATAAACTGAACTACCCATTTAAAATTCTATCAATTATTTTTTCCATCAGTTGAAATCAGGATCCCTGCTTAAATGGAATAATGTGGATGTAGACATTGTCTTTCACCACCACATAATCCCTATCCTAATTTTATACTTTTGATTAGAACTTGGGGGAAGAGTTGAAATTATCATCTACGCAGAAGACAGCCATGGTCTCCGTGTCTATGTGTGCCTTGGCTAGAAGTAGAAAACTAAGGCCCTAACATCCTAGGCTGCAGGGATGTAGTTTGTCAATGACAAGACCTTTCGTGGTGCAATGAGGAGCCCTTGACCCCGTCAACCTCTAAAAGAATTATAAACAAGTTAAGAATTATAAACAAGATCTCCTTCTGTACATGTTCTTAGCCCTTTGAAAAATAGTCTTTATTAACCAATATCATCAGAACAGTCAATTAATTGTATATCCAAATGTCTAAAGTCCTAATGCTGCACGTATTAAGAGCCAATCTATGTATTCCTTTCACTTTACTCCAAAGTCATCCTATTTATTGTGTAAAGACCACATTTGCACAAGTAAGAGTAATTGAACCATTTATCCTTTAACTGTTCATGATGTTGAATAAAAGAAGGAAAGTCCATTATATTATCAATACTAAAATGCATTTCATTATGTCTTTAATATAAAACAATTCAAAGGAGCTTTATAAAAGCCTTATTAAATAACATATGTCATGAAAGCTTATGGGAGATATTAGGCCATATTTAAGGAATACCTTAAAGGGGGAAAGTTAGAAAGTGAAGCCGGTAAGGGAATTCCAAGCCTTGAGAATTTGAGAAGCACGTTCCACAGTCCTTTCAGGTTGATTCCATTGTACATGGCTACTTCAACCAAACTAAAGTCTTTGAACCCTGAAATGAATCAGAATACAATTAATCCTCTTAAACAAAATAATATTTTGCCTCTAGTGCTCAATGTATTTTCGTATCGTGCCTCATAAAACTGTACGAATAATGGGCCTGGCCCACTTAGGTGACTATTTAGGCAACTGCCAGGGACTAGTTTTAATGGAATTCACCTATGACACCTGGCGACAACCTACCAAAGCACCCACGTCAACCTACGACAGCAAAAAATTGACGCCACTGTTGCGAAAATTTTTGAAAATGTTGCGAATTTTGCGGCAGTTGCCTGTAGTCGCCCAAAAAATCGCCTAAGTGGGACTGGCCCATAAACGTGTGTTCTTTTCGAAGGAAAAACATGATTTGCTATTTTTTGATTAAAACAGACTTTTCACGACATAGGATTTTTCAGCTGTGCACTGCATTTTGAAGAAGAATTACATTAATTTTAATGAAATCAATAATGCAGTATGGGATGATGAAGCATGATCAAGCATAATAAAGGGCGAGATGCACCCTGGCCACTTCCTCTTCTCCCCTCTCCCATCAGGCAAAAGGCACACCTCCAGATTCTTTCCAGCTGTTATTAGGTAACTGAAACAACCTCCCATAGCTGGAGAACAGTCCTGAACTACTATCGACCTTATTGGTGATTCTTGGACTATCCTCGATCAGACTTTGCTGAGTTTACCTTGCACTTATTCCCATATCATGTAAATGGCATGATTGTAACCATGTATCGTCTTTCCTTTGACTGGTCAGCACGCAACAATTGTTTTCCACTGTACCTCAGTACATGTGACAATAAACTAAACTGACACTGAGTAATAAGTATGGCTTATCCTATATTTCAAGCCTCTTTCACTATCCTCTTCCCTTTGTGCACAAAAATCCAATGGTCTCAACCCACAGCCCAACGATTTAGAACATTCTGTGCAAAAAAACGTCTGAACCTATATCCTGAGACAATACTCCTTCTTCTCCAAACTCCAATTGAACGATTGAGCCTCTACAAAGTCTAACCTCTGAAAACGAAAAAAACAATTACTGAATAAACTCTGTGGAGACAGATCCTGCTTGACCTGCTGAGCTCTTCCAAAATACTGGAGAGAGATGGAACTACAGATGGTCAAAACATGGTCGAAGAGCAGGAGAGTAGCAGGACTTGTTGAGTTACTAAAGCGTTTCGTGTTCTCTTCCAGAGATCCTTCTTTTACAATAGATTCTAGCATCTGTAGTCTCTTTTGTCTTCATTCTACTGCCCAAACGTAAATTCACTTCAAGTCATGCGCACTTTTCTCCTCTCTGCAACAGAACTTCTGTGAGTCGCTCTCCCACTATTCATCCTCTGTAACTCTGGCTTCAGCATACATCTTCTGCCTCCACAAATGCTGCTTGTCCTGTTGCCTTCTTCTAGAGTTCTGTTGTATATTCCAGGTTCCATTATCTACTGTCTCTTTTGTCTTCAATCCTCTTAAAATGTTGCTGGCCTTGATAACAACTCCTCTATAACATTTAATCTCCAGTGAGCGCAGGTAAATCTTACTTGACCCATCATCCTCGCACAACTGATCCTATTCACACATAACACACTGCACTGAAGAATGAGGACATTTCCGATGTTCTCATTCTTCAGGAAACGGGGGTTCCCCTCCCCTACTATAGATGACCTCCTTACCACAGTGAGGAGGTGCCTGGTGAACTCACTGTGGTGGATGTTAAATATGTGTTTATTGTGTGTTTTGTTATTTACTATATGTATGACTGTAGGCAACGAAATTTCGTTCAGACCGCAAGGTCTGAATGACAATAAGGTTTTCCAAGTTCCAAGTTCATGAGGCTCTCACCAGGGTCTCTTCAATACCCTGTCTGCTCTCTCTCCCCATCCCCCCACTGGTAACAAGGGCAGAGTCCCCCTAGTCCACACCTTTCACCCCACTAGCCGTCACATACATCAAATAGTCCTCCGTCATTTTCGCCACCTCCAATGTGACCCCACCACTTGCCACATTTTCCCATCTCCCCCCCTGTCTGCTTTCTGCAAAGACCGCTCCCTCCGTAACTCCCTGGTCAATTCTTCCCTTCTGCACTACCCCCTCCCCGGACACTTTCCCTTGCAACCGCAAGAGATGCTACACTTGTCGCTTCACCTCCCCCCTCGACTCCATTCAAGGACCCAAGCAGTCGTTCCAGGTGCGACAGAGGTTCACCTGCATCTCCTCCGACCTCATCTATTGCATCCGCTGCTCTGGATGTCAGCTGATCTACATCGGTGAGACCAAGCGTAGGCTTGGCGATTGTTTCGCGGAAACACCTCTGGTCGGTCCGCATTAACCTGATCTCCCTGTGGCTCAGCACTTCCACTGCCCCTCCCATTCCGAATTCGACCCTTCTGTCCTGGGCCTCCTCCATGGCCAGAGTGAGCACCACCGGAAATTGGAGGAGCAGCACCTCATATTCTGCTTGGGCAGTCTGCACCCTAGCGGCATAAACATTGACTTCTCCAATTTCCGGTAGCTGTCTCCTCCCCTTCTCAGCTCTCCCTCAGCCCTCGAGCTCCTTCTCTTCCTTTCTCCTTTCTTCTCCTCCCGCTCCACATCAGTTTGAAGAAGGGTTTCATCACGAAACATTGCCTATTTCCTTCGCTCGATAGATGCTGCTGCACCCACTGAGTTTCTCCAGCACTTTTGTCTACCTTCGATTTTCCAGCATCTGCAGTTCCTTCTTAATCCCTTTGTATTTCAACGCTATAGAGACACACAGCAGTGACACAGGTCCCAAGGCCCAACTTGCACATGCTGACCAAGATGTCCCATCTATCCTAGCTCCACCTGCCTGCATTTAGCCCATTTCTCTCTAAACCTTTCCTATCCATGTACCTGTTCAAATGCAGAGCTGCCAACTCTCACGCATTTCCCCAAATTCTCGCGCTCTCACGCTGATCACAGAATTTCTCACGCTTGCCGTGAGAAATTGTGTGATCAACAAGAATATCAAAACTAATATCAACTGCATGAGCCGCGGGTGTTGGAGAGCTGGGGCGTAGGGAGGGATGGAAGCAGAATCAGTGGCGGGGACAGATGCGGACCGGGAACCGGGGCTGGCTAGTGTTTAAATGTTCTAAATGGCTTACCCCTTATTCTTAAACTGTGGCCCCTGGTTCTGGACTCCCCCAACATCGGGAACATGTTTCCTGTCTCCAGTGTGTCCAAACCCTTAACAATCTTATATGTTTCAATAAGATCCCCTCTCATCTTTCTAAACTCCAGAGTGTACGAGCCCAGCTGCTTCATTCTCTCAGCATATGACAGTCCCGCCATCCCGGGAATTAACCTTGTACACCTACGTTGCATTCCCTCAATAGCAAGAATGTCCTTCCTCAAATTAGGGGACCAAAACTGCACACACTACTCCAGGTGTAGTCTCACTAGGGCTCCGTACAACTGCAGAAGGACCTCTTTGCTCCTATATTCGATTCCTCTTGTTATAAAGGCCAACTTGCCATTCGCTTTCTTCACTGCCTGCTGTACCTGCATGCTTACCTTCGTAGACTGATGTACAAGGACCCCCAGATCCCATTGTACTTCCCCTTTTCCCAACTTGACGCCATTTAGATAGTAATCTGCCTTCCTGTTTTTGCTACCAAAGTGCGACCTCACATTTATCCGCATTAAACTTCAACTGCCATGCATCTGCCCACTCCCCTAACCTGTCCAAGTCACCCTGCATTCTCATAGCATCCTCCTCACAGTTCACACTGCCACCCAGCTTTGTGTCATGCAAATTTGCTAGTTACTTTGAATCCCTTCATCCAAATCATTGATGTATATTGTAAATAGCTGCATTTCCAGCACCGAGCCTTGCGGTACCCCACTAGTCACTGCCTGCCATTCTGAAAGGAACCCGTTAATCCCCACTCTCTGTTTCCTGTCTGCCAACCAATTTTCTATCCATGTCAGCACTCCACCCCCAATACAATGGGCCCTAATTTTGCCCACTAATCTCCTATGTGGGACCTTATCAAGTGCTTTCTTAAAGTCCAGGTACACTACATCCACTGGCTCTCCCTTGTCCATTTTCCTAGTTACATCTACAAAAAATTCCAGAAGATTAGTCAAGCATGATTTCCCCTTCGTAAATCCATGCTGACTCGGACCGATCCTGTTACTGCTATCCAAATGTTCGGCTATCTCATCTTTTATAATTGACTCCAGCATCTTCCCCACCACCGATGTCAGGCTAACTCGTCTACAATTCCTAATGGCTCATTAACCTCAAGATCCTTTATCAAATCCGGTTCATTGCATAAAACTAAATCCAGAATTGCCTTCTCCCTGGTAGGCTCCAATACAAGCTGCTCTAATAATCCATCATGAAGGCACTCTACAAAGTCCCTTTCTTGGGGTCCAGTACCAACCTGATTTTCCCAGTCTACCTGCATGTTAAAATCTCCCATAACAACCACACCATTACTTTTGCTACATGCCAATTTTATCTCCTGATTCAATTTGCATCCTATGTCCAGGCTACTGTTTGGGGGCCTGTAGATAAGTCCCATTAGGGTTATTTTTACCCTTACAATTCCTTAGTTCTATCCATACTGACTCCACATGTTTCAATGTCACCCCTTGCAAGGGACAGAATTTCATTCCTCACCAACAGAGCAACCCCACCCCCTCTGCCCACCTGTCTGTCTTTTCAATAGGAGGCATACCCTTGAATATTCAGTTCCCAGCCATGTCTCTGTAATTCCCACAACATCATAATTGCCAATTTCTAACTGAGCCTCAAGCTCTTCCACTTATTGAACAGGTCCTGGCACATACTCGTAAGTCATCTCTGCCCTCATTCCAGTTTAATGACATTGTTCCTTTAATAGGGTGACCAAAACTGATAACGATACTTATACAACTATAACATAGCGCTCTAACTTCTACAGCAATACCGTGACTGATGAAGGGCAATGTACCAAAAGTGTTCTTGACCACCCTATCTACCTGTGACCCCACGTTCGGTACCTGCACTCCTTGATCTCTTTGCTCTTCAACATTCCCCAGAGCCCTTTCATTCACTGGGAAGGTCCTGCCCTGCTTTGACTTCCCAAAATGCACCACCTCGTACTTATTTGCATTAAACTCCATTGACCATTCTTCAGCCCATTTGACCAGCTGATCAAAATCCTGCTGTAATTTTGAGATTCTCCCTATTTAACAAATATTCTGTAAGTCTGAAGTAGTGTTCCACCAAGAACGCCACCTGTCCATTCTTTCCAGAGATGCTGCCAGACCTGCGGAGTTACTCCAGCACTTTGTGTCACCGTGTCAGGTCGGGGGGAGTTCCCACCGCCACGGGTACCATGTGATCCCGTGCTACCTGCTCCATGGTCGGTTAGTCGACAACTAAACCGTCTCCCCACCTGGTTTGCCAGATGAGAAGGGGGCTGTGGACCCCAGCAGGACCAAAAACAAGACCTGTCAAAGGGCGGAGGAGCTCCTAGCGAGCCAACCGCCATCCACACTTCAGTAGAAGTTGCGATCTCTGTCGTACATAGCATTGTTGGCATCGTGCCCGTTTATATTTTCAACGATGATGATGATGATTTGTGTGTCCATTTCTGTTTTTCCTATTGTTTCCACCAATGTGAAAATTCACTTTTCCCCACAATTTTGTTCACCTGCCAAATGCTTGTATGACTATCTCTTTTAAGACTTTGATCACAGCTCATTTTCCCACAAACTTGTGAACTACTCGTTCTATTTCGGGTGCTTTCTGTTCATGAACACTGACCTCTGCTGTTGGTGTTAGGTCATTGTGGTGTATATTGTGATTACTATTTAAAGTAAATAAAACAACAGGAAAAGATCATGGATCATATGGTGCCTCATCATGCCTTGCAGATAAGCAAAAGAGCATCACTGAAATGTTTATTTTAAAATATAGTGTTATGGCAGAACAAAAAACCTATGTTTCACCTGAAATAAGTACAAGGTTATTGCAGTTGCAGAGTTAGGTAGCCAGCTTACAGTTGGGTTGGGAAACATGAACCAACCTCTCAGTTGCTTTATGAAAAAAAAAACTGCTTGAGGACTTTGTTTAATGTAACAAATGGAAGGAATTTGTTGGAAACAAATTGTTTGATCCTCGAGGGAAATAAATCAGGACCACACTTCTTAAAAGGAATGAGCAAGCAGACATTTTTGAGGAATTTAAATTGGAACTGGTGTTGACAGCCATTCAACTCATGAAATAGTTTGCATAACTGTCTGAAGGGCTTTTCCATCCCTTGTTAATCCTAATAAAATGTCAAATTGCCCCTCTTACGAGGGTAAAAAAACTTTAGTTTCATTTAGGAATTAGTGCTATGTTTTAATAAAGTTTATGAAATAGAAATTTGTCTTGTGTTCATACAAAATGATCAGTATCATACCGGCCACCAATTATGCACTTCGACCAATTTTTAGTTCTGTTGATTTCAGTAGAGATGTTTATCTAATCAAGACCAAAATAGGCTGTTAAGGGGAAAATGAACCCGTTCATACTAATGTTCCAGACAAATTTCTACCATCTTTTCCTTTTTTGTTTTAGGCATTTTGGAATTGCCACAAGCAATTAATAATATATCATAACAACAACTTCCAATTGTATGGCCTATTAATTTAGCAAAAGCATTCCAAAGTAAGGGTTTGGACACGCTAGAGGCAGGAAACATGTTCCCGATGTTGGGGGATTCCAGACCCAGGGGCCACAGTTTAAGAATAAGGAGTAAGCCATTTAGAACGGAGACGAGGAAACACTTTTTCTCACAGAGAGTGGTGAGTCTGTGGAATTCTCTGCCTCAGAGGGCGACGGAGGTGGGTTCTCTGGATACTTTCAAGAGAGAGCTAGATAGGGCTATTAAAAATAGCTGAGTCAGGGGATATGGGAAGCAGGCAGGAACGGGGTACTGATTGGGGTTGATCAGCTATGATCACATTGAATGGCGGTGCTGGCTCAAAGTGCCAAATGGCCTACTCCTGCACCTATTGTCTATTTTACTATAGGAGTAGTAAATAGAACAAAAATCTGAATTTGACCATCAGAAGATTTTGATTTGAAAGTTGGATTTTTGCAATTAAACTGCACCATATAAAGAATATTGTAGCAAGACTAGGCAGGTTGAGTGAAATAGTTTTTATTCACACAAAACAAAACCAGACTCGTGAAAAACGCTGAGCTTACTAAACGCAGCTCCTGTCACTGGGAGGAGCACTGATAACTGGCTAAAAGCCCGCGAAAGAACCCCCCTCCCCCCCCCCTCCCCCCCCCATGGTCACGTGACCATGCCGACCATTGACGTGGGTTCTGACCACAGCCCCAGCACTAGGTGCTACTACAATATGTAGGAAGGAACTGCAGATGCTGGTTTACACCATAGACACAAAATGCTGGAGTCATTCAGCTGGTCAGGCAGCATCTCTGGAGAAAAGGAATAGGTGACGTTTTGGGTCGAGACCTTTCTTCCGAATAAAGAATAGTTTAGCAGTTTTTCATGGATGATAAACTGCTTTGTTTACCATAATGGTGTAACAAAGAGACAAAGTCAGGCATCAGAGGATGAATTGTCTGATTTATAACTCGCCTGCTTCAGAGAAAAATGATAGGCCGAATGTTATTGTGGTATAATTCCTTGTCATTTAACTTGTTAAAAAGATAGTATCACGCAGTCACAGGGAGAACATTCAAACTCTACACATGACCAGCTGCGCCCCATGCAGGGCAGTCAGTTACCTCGCTGTATCCATGTTGTATCTCTAAAACTAAACCCTCACCTCAGGAACAGCTCTGTGACAAGATCTGGGACCGCATGGTCCTGACAAAAGTCAAACTAGGGTTTGGTGAGTCGGTCGTGGGTGAGACAGTGCTGTTTGACAGCAGTCAACAGCTTCTATCATTTTTCTGATGATTGAAAGCAGAGTAATTGAACAGTGATTCGCTAAAACAGATTTATTACAATGCAAAAGGAGACTTTTCAACCTACCAGGTCCATGTTGTCTCTCAACAGAGTGATCTTATCAGTCCTATTCCTCTCATTTCAGTGTAGCCTGTAACTTATTCTCAACCATATGCCCATGAAATCTACTTTACCTGCACCATAGGTTAGTTTACTGAGCAGCATGTCTCTGTGCTGTGAGAAGAAGCTAGAGCATTAATCACTATCCCATGTCAGGTTGGGGGAGAGGGCAGATGCATGGCAGATTAAGTTTAATGCGGATAAATGTGAGGTTATCCACTTTGGGAGCAAAAGCAGGAATGCAGATTACTATCTAAATGGTGTCAAGTTGGGAAAAGGGGAAGTACAACGGGATCTGGGGGTCCTTGTACATCAGTCTATGAAAGTAAGCATGCAAGTACAGCAGGCAGTGAAGAAAGCGAATGGCATGTTGGCCTTTATAACAAGAGGAATCGAATATAGGAGCAAAGAGGTTGCAGTTGTACAGAGCCCTAGTGAGACCACATCTGGAGTATTGTGTGCAGTTTTGGTCCCCTAATTTGAGGAAGGACATTCTTGCTATTGAGGGGGTGCAGCGTAGGTTTACAAGGTTAATTCCCGGGATGGCGGGGCTGTCATATGCTGAGAGAATGGAGCAGCTGGGCTTGTACACTCTGGAGTTTAGAAGGATGAGAGGGGATCTCATTGAAACATATAAGATTGTTAAGGATTTGGACACGCTGGAGGCAGGAAACATGTTCCCGATGTTGGGTGAGTCCAGAACGAGGGGCCACAGTTTAAGAATAAGGAGTAAGCCATTTAGAACAGAGACGAGGAAACAGTTTTTCTCACAGAGAGTGGTGAGTCTGTGGAATTCTCTGCCTCAGAGGGCAGTGGAGACGGGTTCTCTGGATGCTTTCAATAGAGAACTGGATAGGGCTCTTAAAAATAGTCGAGTCAGGGGATATGGGGAGAAGGCAGGAACGAGGTACTGATTGGGGATGATCAGCCATGATCACATTGGATGGTGGTGCTGGCTCGAAGGGCCGAATGGCCTACTCCTGCACCTATTGTCTATTGTCATTGTCATGATAGGGAGAATATGCAAGATCTTCACACACAGCATTGCAAACAGATTCAACTCGGTTTCTAGAGTTGTGGGACAATAGAACGAACTGCTGCATCATTGTGCGAGGCTTGATTTGTCCTGCAGATAGACACATAATGCATAAGTAACTCAGCAGGTCAGGCAGCATCTCTGGAGAAAAGGAATAGGTGAAATCTTGGGCCGACACCCGTCTTCAGACTCTGACTCTGGTGAGCTGTACATACCTACATAATTTTCCACATTGTTGGGAGATGACTTAACTTTAACCAAAGATCCTATAACGAGCAAGATGGATCACTCGACGAAAAAGACGTAGTACGGTCATGGGCAAATTCATGGGTAATTTTCGGCCCCATTTCCTTAACCGGCTTCCATCTCCGCACCAAAGATCCCATAGCGGAGCAAAGATACTAGTACGGAGACGGATGCCGTTTACGGAAACATCCTCGTAAAAATAAAAGTTCTTTGGTAAAAATCTTCTCCTCATTTTCAGAATTATAATTTATTAACACAGAATGTACCCCCGCAACGTTGATTACACTGCGAGTCGGGTCGGGTTACTGAAATGGATGTAAAAAAGGCCCACATTCTGCTCCGTTGCGTACCACATGTCAGCCCATTGCATTTAGAAGGAGTGGTCTATCTTGTTCCGCTATAGGATCTTTGACTTTAACTACAGTGGAAACACTTAGCTAGAAGCACATATAGTTCTGGAGCACAGCTCTTTAGTACTACATCTCATCATTGTCTAGTTCCATGGATTTTGCTGTGGTATAGGCATTGAATATTTCTAGGAGTAAATATGGAAGAGCAGGAAGATCTATGATTTATGGCCACCAAGACAATAAAAAGATCATCACAATGGGCGAAAGGCATCATACAATTTCTCGAAAGCAAGAAATGTATTGATTGAAATAGAATCAAGATGTAAAAGTCAATCTTTAGAAAACTTTAGAAAGGTCGTTAGAGCATGAGAATATAAGAATAGAAGCAAGAGTAGGCCTTGTATGAGGAAAGGATGTTAAACAATAAGCATAAATTCACTAGGTTATGCCTGGTATGTTGAAATACAAATATAAAACTAGCTTGAACGATTGGGAGATTGGAAAACCTATGGCCATCGTTGCATGGATTCAGAAGGTCAGGGTGCTAAAATCTCCAATGTGACCTTAACTGGCAGTCTACATTCTGACATTGATGCCTGACACACAGCATTTGCCACCCTTAATACTCAGGATGACAGATGTCTCATGACTAGCTGGTGCAGTGCTGGACGCAGCCATTTTATACAATTCACATTGCAGCTACTTCCTGCCTCGTTGATTATCCCGCACCTTAGACTGGCTTCAATCCACATGTGACACATGAATGGGCCAATCATCATGTGGGAGGTGACAATACGTGCAGAAGAACAGCAAGACTTCCCTCCCCTATATTTTCTCTCACCTTGTCGTAAATGTTTATGCATATGTTCTATAATTGTCATGGGAAGAATTTCTACAGGGTCTTTGTGCTACTCTTTCCATTCTTAATCTTTACCTTTTCTTTTCTTCTGAAGCATTCTCTCAGGATTGAGGATGATTCCAAGTACCCCGCCACTCTAAGTCCGTAATTTCTGCGGTTGTTGATATGGCCTGTGTGCAACTGACAGCCTCTACTACATATGTGGCTGGAGGTGCAGTTTTAACAATGGCATATGGTTCACTCTTTTGTTCTGCAATTGGTGGTCTTTTATGTGCTCCTGATGCACAAACTCAGCTTTCTCTATGTCACCCAGAATGTTCCTTCTCTATTTTGACCTGACAAGTGTCAGTGAGGAAATTATTTTATTCAACGAAGCCTTGTGATCATACCTGAGTCACCAGCCAACCAGTTAATTCTTTCTGCGATGGAGCATGCACTGGAGTGCTTGTTTGTGGAGTCTAGTGTTTAGCAGACATCAAAGCTTGTCCATTGGAACTGAATGAGTGTAACTAAGGCCTGAATATTGTGGAAGTCGGCCTGGGAGAGGACAATCACCCTGCCAATGCATTGGACAACATTACCAAGGCAACATAGATTGTGGCTCTCTTGAGCATGGAGATGCCTGCTCTAGGAAGACCATCAGAAACCACAAGAGACCAAGACACAGATCATGAGATTTGTGATGGATTTCAAATCTTGATTTTTAAAACACTTTTATTCTTCAGATAGCCAAAGGCAATTGGTGCACTGAAGATTGTGGTGTATTTCATCACGGATGTTTGTTGCGAGGTGGCACTCAAGATAGGGATGTGTCCAAGGTTTTCCACATTCTTGTTGCACCCCTTTATTGTTGGGGGACGATGGGAGAAGTATCAACTTCTCTGGACAGCCCTGAAGTCCTCAATAAAGAACCATCTCCATCCAAGAGATCCCACAGCTTCCTAATAATCACATGCACAGATTCTTGAGTGCTGTCAAAACCATGAATGTCCTACCATTGATGGACATAGGTGACATAGAGAGTGGATGTGGAGAGTATGTTTTTAGTTGTGGGAGAGTCTAGGACCAGAGGGCACAACCTCAGAATAATAGGATGTACCTTTAGAATGTCATGAGGAGCAATTTCTTTAGCCAGAGGGCGAACTCATTGCAATAGACAGTTATGGAGGTCAAGTCATTGGGTATTTTTAAAGCGGAGGTTGATAGGTTCTTTAGTAAGGGTATAAAAGGTTACAGGAAGAAGACGAGAGAATGGGGTTGAGAGGGCAAATAGATTAGCCATGATTAAATGGCAGAACAGAGTCAATGGGCCAAATGGTGTAATTCCACTCCTGTCTTGTGGTCATAAGGTGAGAATGAAGAATGGAGGAGAACTGATCAAGGAGTCAGCCAGCATTGGCAGGAAGGAGCACATTGAAGAATTTCTGAACCCTGAATATGTACTTCACACAAGTGTCCACGGCTCTATCCCACAGCAAACGATCTGGTTTAGTCACACTATCATTCTACACCAACAACATGCTAAGCTATGTCATATGTCATATATCACCAAAGAAACAAGACCACAGGGTAAATCATTGCAAGAGCCTTCCTCAACCACAGTATTGATTCCATCCATCAAGAGGCACAATGGAACGTATGGACATATAAAGTAACAGGAGGAGTGGCCATTCAGCCCTCAGGCTGGTTCTACCAATCAGCCCAACCATGGCTGTTCTTGCACTTCAACCATTATTTAACGATGGCTTGCAAGGGTTCACAATACATTCACATTTGTGTGAACCAGTGTAATGTATTTCATGATTTTTTTCTCATTCACTTCAATACTGCACCTCTTCTCCAAAAACCGCTAGGGAGTGGAGTGACTTCCAAGATAAATGTAAACTGTTCAACTCGTGTCACCTCCCTCTGTGTCACCCCACTCCAAGGTCACTCCAACCTCAGTCACTGAGCGACAGTTCACAGACAATACGTACGCGCATGTTAAGAGGCTAAGTTCCAAGCCCTACCCAGTCATCAGCATGGGAAAGGCAACAGTTGGGAGCTTTTCATTATCTGTCAAGAAGAGAGGTCCAATTTAGCATGTGATTCTATCTGCAACATAGCATTATACTGCTTTTGATCTATTCTTAGTAAATTTCTACATATATCACAGTGGATCGGATTGGACATTAATGCAATTCACTGCTCACGTTTAGTACACTAAAAAAGGGCAAAATTCAAATTCAAGACGAGGATATAATTGATGGCATCTTCCGGATTTCCACTTTCCGCTGTGCACATGCATACAATGAAGATGTTTTCATGGTGTACAGATGACAATGCTGAATGTTTAACCATCATTTCAACTACAACATATTTTAAGTGTTGGTTAAATGTTGCTTTCAAATTCTTTTTTGAACAAATGTTGGAAAATGTCCGAACTTTGTTTGATAAATGCTGAAAGATTATAACAAACCCCTGACCAATCTTGGAGCAGGATGTGTCGTAGATCTGGAGCAAGATCACTTTTAAGTGGGTTTCTGGTGCCATCTATACTCCGGAGTATGACGTTTGTCCTGAAAGGCCTTCTTCTTGTTGCTTAAGAAATAGGGAAATCAAAGTGATATATTTGCCAGAGGCAGAATCTTCAGCCCATGGTGTGGGGGAAATGCACATTAGTGTGCACATCACAGCTCAAACCAAGTAAATGTTCAATGATCAATGTGGCATGACAGGTCATGTGGACGTACTGTAGCAGACATTGTGACAGTGGTTTAGTTAAGAGTTTAGGGATACAGCTTTGAAAAATGTGTCTCAGCCCACCCAGTTCACGCCATTGATCACCCATTCACAATATTTCTGTTACAATAGACAATAGGTGCAGGAGTAGGCCATTCGGCCTTTCGAGCCAGCACCGCCATTCAATGTGATCATGGCTGATCATCCCCAATCAGTACCCCGTTCCTGCCTTCTCCCCATATCCCCTGACTCCACTATTTTTAAGAGCCCTATCTAGCTCTCTATTGAAAGCATCCAGAGAACCTGCCTCCACTGCCCTCTGAGGCAGAGAATTCCACAGACTCACCACTCTCTATGAGAAAAAGTGTTTCCTCGTCTCCGTTCTAAATGGCTTACCCCTTATTCTTAAACTGTGGACCCTGGTTCAGGAATTCCCCAACATCGGGAACATGTTTCCTGCCTCTAATGTGTCCAAACCCTTAACAATCTTATATGTTTCAATGAGATCGCCTCTCATCCTCCTAAACTCCAGAGTGTACAAGCCCAGCTGCTCCATTCTCTCAGCATTTGACAGTCCCGCCATCCCAGGAATTTACCTTGTAAACCTACGCTGCACTCCCTCAATAGCAAGAATGTCCTTCCTCAAATTAGGGGACCAAAACTGTAAACAATACTCCAGGTGTGGTCTCACTAGGGCTCTGTACAACTGCAGAAGGACCTCTTTGCTCCTATATTCGATTCCTCTTGTTATAAAGGCCAACTTGCCATTCGCTTTCTTCACTGCCTGCTGTACTTGCATGCTTACTTTCATAGACTGATGTACAAGGACCACCTGAGCCCAATGTTCTTCCCCTTTTCCCAACTTGCCCAACTTTCTCATCCACTCCGTACATATTTGGAGTCGTTTTACAGAGGCTACCCTAATTAAAGGCTTATTTGTTGCTGGCAGCATGATCGAGTGAGATCCTGATAGTTGTTTATCCGCTAATGGGCCTGTCCCACTTAGGCGCTTATTCAGGTGACTGCCAGTGACTGTCAGAGTGGAACACACACACTCACACATCGCTTCCTCACCAGCCATTATGCAGGCGGGCGACAGCGCAAGTGGGGGGAGCGCTGTCTGAGTGAAATTCACACGGTGCAAAGCCAATGTGATACAGACACACACCGCGATGAACAGGAAAGTTGGCTCTGTAATTAAGAAGCTAAAAAGCACAGTGTACGGTAAGTCCTTTAAAAGAGGAGGGGGGAGAAGGAGTGAAGACAACTTTTAAGAAGCCAGAGATACACGGCTGTGAAGCTCGGCGGACATTAACATTACCGGTCGGTTATCCTTGGTTCTGAAAACCTGCTTACGTTTTTTTTCCCCAATGAGCCAATGAAATTCACCGGTCAGCACCGGCTACAACCTACGAGAACCTAAGAAAACCTTCGACCTCCTGACAACCCACTAGGACCTCCTGGCGACCCACCTACGGCACAAGGATTCTCGTTACTCTACATGGCGGCTGCATTCTAGTCGCCGCTAATTTTCCAACTAGTTCCCAGAATGCGGGAACTGCTCATGACCATGAAGGCGATTCCCTGGCAACCGCCTGCGAACATGTGGTGACTGCATAGTCTCTTGCAGTCGCCTAAAAAGTCGCCCAAGTGGGACAGGCCCATTGGTCATTATCACGCAGCATGGAAACAGTCCCTTTTGCCCAACTTGCCCAGGCTGAACAAGATGCCCCATCTAAACTAGTCCTGCCTGCCCGCGTTTGGCCCATATCCCTCTAGATCGTCCATCTCCATGTACCTGTCCAAATGTATTTTAATTCTACTTCGCTGACGGTATAAACACTAGGGACGAGGCCCTCATCGTGAGAACTTTCTCCCCCGGCAATTACAATTGGGAAAAAAAGCTGTCGATGGGGAAGGCAAAAATGCCCCGGAGGTGCGATGGTGACTGTCCCATCAGTGGGCATTATTGCAAACTTAATTCTGCCTCCGCGCGAAAACTTTACAGAGAGTGGCTGGCGAACAAAATTAAAAAAAAGTAGTGTACGTCAAGGGGTGGGGGCAGTGCGTTTGCAGTTTGGGGGCAGTTTGCGTTTGGGGCCGGGGCCGGGGCTGTCCTGGTGGCATCAATGGGAAGGTGAAAAGGGGCGGGCAGAATGAATGAGGGAGTGGTAGCGTTGAGGGACGGGATGGAGAGCACTGCCTCGAGCTGCCGGCGGAGTCGGGATGTGGTCCCCCTCCTCTTACCCCTGGGTCGTGTGGCCGAAGGCCGAGGTGTCCCGGTGCATGTGCGCTTGCTCTCTCTCATGGGTCGAGAGAGGGCAGCGGCCTCCGTCCCTCCCTCCCTCCCTCCCTCCCTCCCGCGGAAAGCACAGCCGCGGTGCAGCGCCGAGGCAGAGCAGACAGTGGCTGGCGTGCGGGCAGAGAGGGAAGGAGGGCGCGCTGTCACTTCCGAACAGTTGAAGCTTGAGTAACTCGGGCTTGTGTGAAGAAACATCTCGTGGAGGGAAGAGCCAGCACCCGAGCCGCCCACCAGTCGATGCGCTCGGACCAGGGAATAAAGATGTGAAGGGGAAGGGCAGCGAGACGGCGCCGGGGTCGTGGCGGCATCCGCACACATTCACCATGAGCCACATCGTGATGAAGCCGCGGTCGCGATCCACCAGCTCCCTGCAGATCTCCAACTACGCCTGGTAAAGTCTGTCTTGCACGCTGCTCTCCCACTTCGGCGCTAGTTTCCCGGGCACAGGGCACAGGGCACAGGGGGGGAACTCACTCCACGCTCGGGTGCGGGGCTCTCGCCGCTTCACTCGCGGCTGTTATTATAGCTGTCAAAAAAAAGTTGGTGAAGTACTTGGCACTCATCCCCCACCTCCCCGCAGCAGCTTCTGTCCAAACCATACAAACACTGTCTTCATCACTCAAGAGGAAAGCTATAATCAGACGTTTTAGAATTTGTAATGTTTCACAAGTTCCCCCCTTTACCCGAAACCAACTGCAGTGGAAAGAAGTGATTGGATGCAATACGTTAACGATTGTCACATTCCTTTACTTCGGTGCGAGCTTGTTCCAATGCTTTCGGTACCAATATTACCGAGTCAGCTTCAGTGGAAAAGTGCGATAAACTGTCCCATATAGTGAACAAACCTGAGCGGAGAGGGTGACATGTTGCACATTTCAGAAATGCCCTGGAGTGTTTTCGCATACATGAAATGTTTTATTGCACAGCCAAATAGACAATAGACAATAGATGCAGGAGTAGGCGATTCGGCCCTTCGAGCCAGCACCGTCATTCAATGTGATCATAGCTGATCATCCCCAATCAGTACCCCGTTCCTGGCTTTTCCCCATATCCCCTGACTCCGCTATCTTTAAGAGCCGTATCCAGCTTTCTCTTGAAAGCATCCAGAGAACCTGCCTCCACCGCCTTCTGAGGCAGAGAATTCCACAGACTCACCACTCTCTGTGAGAAAAAGTGTTTCCTCGTCTCCGTTCTAAATGGCCTACCCCTTATTCTTAAATATGAGAACTATTTGGTCCTGAGCGAGTCGGGATAAATAGCATTGAGGTGACTGATTTACATTTTGATAGCTGATTGAAGGAAAATTGTCAGTGAATATAACTGAATCCAAGTCCTTGCGTTCCACCCCATTATTCATCGCATACTACACATAATCCTCCAAAATTTCTGCCAACTCCAATGGGGTCCCACCACTAGCCACATTTTACCATCTCCACCCCTTTCCGCAGAGATCGTTCCCTCTGTTACTCCCTGGTTAACATCCCTTCCCACCCAAACCACACCCTCCCCAGGTACCATCCCCTGCAAACGCAGAAGATACCTCCTTCCTCGACTCTGTCCAGGGACCCCGACAGTCCTTTCAGATTAGGCAGAGTTCCACTTGTACCTCCTCCAACCTCATCTATTGTATCCGTTGTTCAAGATGTGGACTCTTACACATCAGTGAGACCAAACACAGACTGGGCAATCGTTTCACGGAACACCTTTGCTCAGCCCGTGTGAACCAACCTGATCTCCTGGTTGCGGGACACTTTAATTCTCCTTCCCATTCCTACACAGACCTTTCTGTCCTCGGTCTCCTCCATTGTCAGAGTGAGGCTAAACGCAAATTGGATAAACAGCATCTCATATTTCGCTTGGGCAGCTTACAGCCCAGTTGTATGAATATTGATTTCTCTCACCAGGTAGCCCCGGCATTCCCTCTTGCTCTATCCCTCCCCCACCCAAGTCTCATTTTCACCCTACAAACACCTTACAATGACCTACATTTTTGCCCTACAACAGCTTACAGAGTCTGAAGAAGGGTTTCGGCCCAAAACATTCCCTATTTCCTTTGCTCCATGGATGCTGCTGCGCACGCTGAGTTTCTCCAGCATTTTTGTCTACTTACAATGACCTGTTTCCTTTATCATTGTTACTTTTTTGCATATCTTTCATTCCTTGTTCTTTATCTCTCCACACCACCGTCTATATCTCTCGTTTCCCTTATCCCTAACCAGTCTCAACCTGAAACGTCACCCATTCCTTCTCTTCAGAGATGCTGCCTGTCCTGCTGAGTTACTCCAGCTTTTTGTGTCTACCTTCGGTATTCCTCTCCTTGTCGAACTATGTGATCTTTAAGCGCTACTGAATTGGCTGACGGAGGAGCGAGCTAATTTAAGCTCATTAGATAAATTGGAACATGCATATGTTGTTATGCAACATGCAAAAAATAATTGCATATGTTGTTATTTTCACTGAAAACCTCTGGATGACTTCATCGCAAATTAAATATGTCCTTGACAACAAATAACATGGGCGCTATATTCTTGTCCTACAGAGTAGACACTGTCCATGTAACTGGTCTCACAGAGCAGGGTTTTAATGTTACAATTAGCACCTGTTATCTGTGGTTAGAATGACTTGGATTATTAGTTTACAAATTTAATTTAAATGTACAGTATCCTACACTTTGACTTTGCATGCGTTTGGGAGCAAGAGCTCTGGCACTTGCTGCAAGCCATCTTGCCAACATGTAAATGAAGGATGCAGTAAAAGAGAGGGGTGATAATTGCCTCTCTAATTACAGGAATGAGAAAGTTCAAAATAACTGATGTGTAGGAAAATACAGTTTTCCTAACAAAAGCAGCAAGATTTCATGGAATGCGTTTTTCCACCTTGCATCCTCAAGTCTTATGTCAAATTTGACCTAATTCTTAAAAATATAACCGATTCTGGGTTTTGTAAACTCCTCATATTCCAGTTGCAGTATAAATATTAAATTCTCCAATTTTAAGTAATAACTAGACTAAGTTGTCACACAGGAGGCCTGGTCCCTCAATGCAACCCGTTCCCCAATGCAATATTCCACCACTCACGCCCTATCCCCTCCCATCAAATCCACCCCTCCCTGTCCCCCTCTCCCTTCTACCCCCCTGCACTCCACCACTCCCTCGCTCTCTTTCCCTCCTCCCTCCCTCCCTCTCTCTCCCCCCCTCCCTCTCTCTCCCCTTCCCTCCCTCCCTCATCCCTCTCTCCCATCTCCCTCCCTCCATCCCCTCCCTCCCTCATCCCTCTCCCCTCTCTCCCCCCCCACCCCTCTCTCCCCAATCCCTCTCTCTCCCTCCCTCATCCCTCCCTCATCCCTCTCTACCCCCTCCCTCAGTCTTCTCCCCCCCCCCCCCCCCCCCGTGATGTGGGCCAGGCTGCGGTGCTCCCTCTCTCTGTGTAACGGTGCAGTGCATTATGGTTGCTCCCGGTGTGCGCGCCCACGGGCAGGAGCCTCTGCAGCGCTGCCCGTCCCTCATGCCCATTTCCCTCATCCTCCTCCCCTCACTCCCATTCCCTGCCCCAGCATCTACCCAGGTCGTAGAGCAGTGCCAGGCCCTGGAACTCGGCCTGGCTCTCGTACTCGGCCTGGCCCTAGCTGTAGACGGCCGAAGCACTTGAGAACCTGGCCCTCGACGGAGCTGGACTCGCTGTGCCGGGGGTGGGGTGAGGGTGGCGGGCGGCTGAGCGACAGTGCCCGCAGAGCAGGAAGTGGAGGCTGTGCTGCAGGATGGCTGCAGCATGGCGGCCCCCGAGGTGCTGGTACACCATGATCAGGCCCCAGGCTTGGGCACCACTCCAGCCCCCAGCTCGGTCGCCGCTTGGGATCCAGTCCAAGCCCCGACAGCGGACGCGGCTAATCAGTGTGGTGAAATGTCTGGAAGGGGCGTCGCTGTCCCGGCGATGCCTCTTCCTGAGTGATGGGAGGAGACCAATCTGCGCGGCGGTGACTGACAGCAATCTGCGCATGAGCATTTTTAACGATTTTTAAACCTTAATAACTTTTACAATATACCGTAGATCAGTACGAAACTTGTTGCACTCAAAGCACAGGAGTATGGTGAGTAAGGGGACAAAATATTGGTGTGCTATCGCATACCGTTTTTGCGCAAATAGAAAAACCACACAAACCGGAAGAGCACAAGATCAGAATTTTAGTTATGTATATAGGTTGATTAATCTCTCACCGTCCTACATACACCTATTCATCCTGCCCCAGTCACCTTTCTCCTTTCCCCTCCATACACTTATCTCCCAACCCCGAGTCCCTTTCCCGTTATTCTGCCCTGGCCACTTCCACCCATATCCCTCCCTCTGGCTTTACATTCCATCCCTCTCTCCTTACCTGACACCCTTTTGTCTTTTCATCTCTACCCTTTGTCACTCACTCCACCCATCTTCCAATCAAACCCCCTTCACATGTATTGTTCTGACCCCACCCCTCTTTTCCAGCTTTCTCTCGGCTACTACAATTAGTCTGAAGTAGGGTCCCAACCCAAAATGTTGCCTGTCCATTCCCTCTATAGGTGTTGCCTGACTCGCTGAGTTCTGCCCATTTGTATTTTGCTCAAGATTCCAACATCTGCAATTCCTTGTGTTCCCTGCTTCGAAATGTATTCGCTTGCAGAACGAGGGCATTACTATCATAGTAGCCGTGCATTACCCTTCCTTAATTGGCTAGGAAAGTGGCGGTGGGCCACCTTTTGAACTCCTACAAATGATCCATTACCTGTCAATCCATTACCTTCTAAACCTTTTCCATGATTTCAAAACACTTTTTGCCAACTGGCTTCATTTTTCAGAGGAGCAATTTCCTAGTGGTATATACTATGGTGCATATTATCCACCAGCAGCGCAATGAATAGTCATTTGGAACAAGATGAATAACATGGATAAGTCTTTGAGTGGGTAGATTTCCCTGTCTAGGAGGCCCTGCCTCTGTAATATGCCCCATTATGCTTAATGGTACTCAGGATGGAGACTCTAACTAAGATTTTTTGCAATAGATGTGTAATGAGATATGTAAAACAGATGGAATGCACATTTTGTAATCAAGGAACTTATTTCATGTTGCTCCAAATTGCCTACAGGAAGGAGATGATTGTAAGCCATGGCTGTGGGGTTACTGTGATAGCTGCAACACACCATAACATCTCTATTTTGAGCTTCAACGTCAATTAACATAGAACATAGAGCAGTGCAGCACAGGAACAGACCTTTTAGCACACAATGTCTGTGCAAAACACGATGCTAGGTAAATCTCCTCGGTCTTCATGTCATCGATTTTCCTCCATTCCCTCCCATTTCCCTCAATATTATGATGTGTTAAATGTACGTGGAAGCAAAGATGGGCATCAATAAAATATGGGTATTAACAGTTAAACCAATAGAGAATTTGGTCTGTTGCATATCAATTACCAACAAGCCTTTCAAAGTGGTATTTGCATGTTGGTATCCTGGTTATGTTTACCTTCCCTGCAAAGTCCACTATTTGGCAAAGTGAGTGAACTGAGTTGATGGCTAATAATCTGCAGATATTGCAGCCACTGGGCATACCAAACAAGCAATGAGACTAAATAAAGAAAGTGCTGGAGTAACTCAGCAGGTCAGGCAGCATTTCTGGAGAACATGGATAGGTGACATTTTGGGTCAGGACCCTTCTTCAGACTGAACAAAGGACCACCTATCCATGTTCTCCAGGGATGCTGCCTGTCCACTGAGTTTCTCCATCACTTTGTCTCCTTTTGTGTACACCAGCATTTGCATTTCTTTGTTGACAACGAGATAAACTATTATTGGCTTTTGGCAGATTTGTGACATAACATACCATCTATTTCTTTGGAAAAACTCAACATTCTTCTCTAACAAATTAATGTTTGTAATCTCTCAGTTTTATGAAAATGTGGAGAGTGGCCACATTATTGTTTGCAAAAATGTCTGGTTAGCCTGGAAAAAAAAGCTATTTTAGAATTTGTGGCTGGTATAATGTATATTATGCTTTTCCCTGCAGTGATAAATATGTATGCATTAGCTGTTCAGAAAAAAACTGGTAACATCTGGGTTGTACGTTACCCAAGTAGAATATGAAGATATGTGAAGAAAATGAAAATATGAACTGTGGCGATACTGATCAGTTGGAGGTGGAATGAGGAGCAGACAAAAGGGTGTAAATGATGGAATCTGATGAGAAAGGAAGGCAGTGAGTGAAATGTAGAATCAGAGTGAAGGATAGCAAATGTAAGAGAAAATAAAAGGGTATATATAGGGCCAGTGAAGAAAAATTGGAGAGCTGGAAAATGGAAGGGAAAGGATGAGCATGTGGATGGAGGAAAGGAAAGTAACTAGGGTGGCAAAGGCTGTGAGTGGAAAGAAAGTTGCTTGCCAGGGGGAGGATTCGATTGGGAAGTGTAACTTAAAATTGAAGAATTTAATGTTCATAGAACTGGGTTGTAAGTTACCCAAGTAGAATCTGAAGTGTTGTTCGTCCAGTTTGCATGTGGCCTCACTCTGGCAGTGGAGGAGGCCCAGGACGGACATGTCAGTATGGGAAGGGGAAGGGAAATTGAAATGGCTCGTAATCGGAGCTTCAGTTGGCCCTGGCGGGCTTCGCGTAAATGTACGCGAAGCGATCACCTAGTCTACCCTTGAAGGTCTCACTGAAGCAGAGAAAGCTACATCGGGAGCACAGAATGCAGTTGACGAGGTTGGCATAGGTACATGTAAACCTCTGTCTCACCTGGAAAGGCTCTTGCGGTGCAGGTGAGGGAGCAGGTGCAGGAACAGATGCTGCATCTCCCGCGGAGGAAGAGGGGTTAGTGGGCAGCATTCAGCCAACTTGGGAGTCACGGAGAGAGTGGTGTCTGTAGAATGCGGGTAAAGTTGGGAAGGGGAAGATGTGACTGGTGGTGGGATCACATTGAAGCTGGTGGAAGTCTTGGAGAATGATGTGTAAGATGTGAAGGTAGGTGGGATGAAAGGTAAGGACCAAGGGAACACTCTCCTTCTTCTATCAGTGGGAAAGGATGATTGAGAGCAGAACAATAGGAAATGGGGAAGACACCCTTGAAAGCTCCATCTGAATCTGTAGGGGGGAAACCACATTACCAGAAAACGAGAAGGCAATCAGATGTCCAAGAGTGGAAAACCTCATTGTGCGGGCAGCTGCGGCAGAGATGGAGAACCTGCGGGAAAGGGAAGACGTCCTTGTAAGAGACGGGGTGGGAGGGGGTGTAGTCAAAGTAACTGTTGGAGTCAGTATGCTTGTAGTTGAAGATGATTTGTAGTTAATGAAGTGCCAAAGTAAGACATAATATTCACATTCAGAATTTCGGATATAACATTACAAGTTTGTAGAAGAATTATCTCTTGTATTCCAGCTTTATACTTATTTTATATTGCTTTAGGAAGTTTTTTTTAGCTACACAGTGCCCCAGACCTTGAGAGCGCTGATGTTGTTCATAATTGAAAGCAACTTAAATTATTAATGATTACACAGCTCCCAGTCAAGCCAAAAGTTATGACTGTTGATACTCCCTCTGCTCAAATTATACTCTCAATCAATAGCACACTCCTTACAAATTATAACTAAAATATCAGATCTAATGCTACAGGAAAATATTGATGAGGAGCTCCATTTCATTCACATCTTTGAATTAATGTTTAGGTTGCAATTTCTTGTTATAGAGCAAAGCAAGAATTTCATTGTCCTATCTGGGAATTATGACAATAAACTCTCTTGAGGGTACACAAAAAGCTGGAGAAACTCAGCGGGTGCAGCAGCATCTAAGGAGCGAAGGAGATAGGCGACGTTTCGGGTCGAGACCCTTCTTCAGGCTTCGCTCCTTAGATGCTGCTGCACCCGCTGAGTTTCTCCAGCTTTTTGTGTACCCTCGATTCTCCAGCATCCGCAGTTCCTTCTTTAAAACTCTCTTGACTTGTCTTGACTAGTGCAATTGTAGTCAGCTGACCAGAATGGTGCAGGACGAGTAGAATAGGTGCAGATGTGATGCAATTAATTCAGGTTTTAAGTTGACATTTTATGAAATAAGATCTGGAATGAATCCTGTGGAGTTGCAAGTCGTCACATTAGTTCTGATTGGATCGGATGCTGTTTTCATTTGTTTTGAAGTCCACTGTTTTACAAAAAAAGTCTTTATGGAATTGTATAAATATTGCCAGAGGAGGCACAAAGTATTAATAGAAATGTATGCAATTCCATTCATTCCTGCCCACAATTCTCTTCAGGGTTCTAGTCAGGCCAACTTGGACATGATGGTATAAGACATTTTTCTGCTTGGATGAAGGACTGACCACCCATCTTATTATTATTTGCGTTTCTACATTCAGCTGCGAGATTACCTTGGTTTGTGGTGGAAGTTGTAACTCCCCTCGACATCCATGGTGAATAGGATAAATGGAAAAGTGTGTTTGAGTCCAATTTATTCAATATGCTGTTTATTAATACAATTCATTTTTTGATTTGTTAGCACACACTCAATTATTTTTCCCCCTTTTGTTTGTGACTAAACATAAATGTCAAGATAAATAATCTTTTAAAGTACATGTGGTACTTTAAATGTAGTACATGTAGTACACGGGTCCTGAACTTAAAGAAAGGTAACTTTGAGGGTATGAGACGTGAATTGGCCAAGATCAACTGGCAATAGATTCTTGAAGGGTTGACGGTGGATATGCAATGGAAGGCATTTAAAGACAGCATGGATGAACTACAACAATTGTTCATCCCAGTATGGCAAAAGAATAAATCAGGGAAGGTGGCACATCCGTGGATAACGAGGGAAATCAGGGATAGTATCAAAGAAAAAGATGAAGCGTACAAATTAGCCAGAAAAAGCAGCCTACCAGAGGACTGGGAGAAATTCGTGAATAACTCGGGAAAGTGAGACAGGCCCTTTAGAACTGAGTGATAACAATTAGCGTTTATAGAATTATAAAGAACTGGATGTAGTATAAAGAACAATTTCACTTTGCTGGAACAGCAGAATTAATGGTAGCCTGCACTCAAATGTACATTTGTTATGACTTTTTTTAGATATTAAGTAGTATTATAACAACATTTCCAGTAAACCTGGTAAGCTTAAAGGAACCATGGAAACTATGGCCCCAGTGAATTGAAGGTAAGAGCAGGATCCAAATTCCTGGTGAATTGAATGGAGCATGGGTACATAGGCCAGGGTGAGAACAAGAGAGATGGCGAGTATCATCTCGTGCCGAACCATCACAATTTTCAAATGGTTGGCAAACACAATCAAAGCTTTATGGCCCTGTCTCACTGTGCGACTTGACCCATGAGGTACCCCGAGTGAGAGACTCGTGGTTGTGCACGATATCCCAAGTTGATGTTCAAGTGTTTGAACCGAGTTCCCACGGGTATGGTATACTGCGATGTTCCAAGTTCGTCTCCCGTTTACTCTTGAGCTGACAAAGTTTGTCTCCCGTTAACTCTTGAGCTAACAACATCTCCTGAAATGTGACACGGTGTTTCTAACAGGAGTGACTTGATACACACAAATAGACTGGATGGGCTCAACAGGTCCAGTGTCATAATGAAATATGAGGCATTCTGCGGTTCGTCCGTGCGCTTGTTCACGCTGGATATCGGGGCCAGATCTCGCTTTCAAAGTTCATGGTAGAAAACGAGAGGGGATATGAGATGAAGCTTTTGTAGTGAAGAAATGGGTAATTGTGATTGGCTGCATATTTGGCCCATGTGCATTTCTTTACCAAATTCCTAGCATAAGCAGCCCTGCCCGGATCTGTCAGTACCAGGAGTATGAGAACAGGTGGGGACGGGCGGGCAGGCAGCAAGCGGCGGGGACGTTGGCCAGGAGTGGGGGCATCATGTACACATTAGCCAGCTCACCTCATACATGTTGGACACATACATGTGGAGTCCACAAATACACAGACTGTACGTTTACGTGTGTGTGTCTGTCAATGTCTGCGAGTTAAAATACCACTACAGAACTAACAACATATTTGTAGAGGCAGCGGGTCGGCCAAGCCCGGCTCCCCACCACCGGGATAGACACCAACTACTGGAGCAAACTCAGCGGGATCTCTGGAGAAGTCTGAAGTAAGGTCTCGACGCGAAATCTCACCCATCCCATCTCTCCCCTAGCATCTGCAGTTCCTTCCCAATCCCACACTCTCGGCCCCGGGGGGTGGATGGAGCATCACACGTGGACACATCCCACCCACCACCCCAGACTTGCCCCTTCGGCAGGTCTTTAACCGCGTCCTCATGAGACAGAGTGACGAATACGAAGCCACGGGGCAGGCGCCTCAGTAATAAAGGACAAGTGGCAGATCATCGCAGAAAGGCCGAAGATAGACACAAAATGCTGGAGTAACTCAGCAGGACAGGCCGCATCTCTGGAGAGAAGGAATGGGTGGCATTTCGGGTAAGTCTGAAGAAGGGTCTCGACTCCATTCCTTCTCTCCAGAGATGCTGCCTGGTCCGCTGAGTTACTCCAGCATTTTGTGTCTATCTTTGGTTCAGTCTTTACTCGAGCAAAAGAACAGATTATTAAAGTTCCCACGGTAGACTCACGAGACACTAAGATAAACGCACGGGCCACTACGTTATTACAACGAGTTTAAATGTTTCCATTTTTAACTTGAACAGTTAATTTGACTTGTGGAAAAAATCAAACATGTTTGATTTTTTTCACGAGTTAACAAGTTTCCCGAGTACCTGCCGTTAGCGCCACGAGTCGATAAGTTGCTCATGCGAGTTCCGACGTTCCCGCTACGTGATCACCACGAGTGAAATCTCGGGGTCACTCGTGGGCCAACTCGCACAGTGAGACAGGGGTATTACTGTGCTTAAATCATTAATAGGATTGCATACCTGCCGGTGTTTTATTATTGGATGGGCATTTTGATTTTTATTATATACTTATCATGGAATAATACTTGTAGAGGAACAACAATATTAGCAAGAACTTATACCTTGAGTAATGCTAAAGACATTCTTGCCATAGAGGGAGTACAGAGAAGGTTCACCAGACTGATTCCTGGGATGGCACGACTTCCATATGAAGAAAGACTGGATAGACTTGGCTTGTACTTGCTGGAATTTTGAAGATTGAGGGGTGATCTCATAGAGACTTACAAAATTCTTAAGGGGTTGGACAGGCTAGATGCAGGAAGATTGTTCCCGATGTTGGGGAAGTCCAGGACAAGGGGTCACAGTTTAAGGATAAGGGGGAAGTCTTTTAGGACTGAGATGAGAAAATCGTTTTTCACATGAATCTGTGGAATTCTCTGCCACAGAAGGTAGTTGAGGCCAGTTCGTTGGCCATATTTAAGAGGGAGTTGGATGTGGCCCTTGTGGCTGAAGGGATCAGGGGGTATGGAGAGAAGGCAGGTACAGGATACTGAGTTGGATGATCAGCCATGATCATATTGAATGGCGGTGCAGGCTCGAAGGGCCGAATGGCCTGCTCCTGCACCTAATTTCTATGTTTCTATGTTTCTAAATATAAGCCTGCTGCTCCCACAATCAGGATGATATTTGTACTGTTGCAAGGATAACTCTTGATCATGAATCTCTGACATATCAGAAATTATGGAAATAAGATATGCCGAAGAATTTAGAAACAATACCTAAGTAGATAGCAATTTTGCTGTTTAAAAATTAATTGAAAAATGTCATTTATAGAATTTGTCCAACAATGGGTAGGATTGCAATTGATTAGTTGCCATGGGTTTCTGCAGCCATTAGAATTGTTAAATGTAGCTTGAGTACAGGTGACCCCTGTGTCACGTCCGTTCAGTTATGGAAACTCGCCTGCACAGAATTCACAAATCATTCCCCAAAAAATTGTAACCATAGACTTTGTTGTGGTTGCACTTTGTACTTCGGTTTTGTACTATTATGGCCTGGTAATCTAGTATTACTGATTTTTTTATGTATTGTATTACTGATTATTGTATATTTATTTGTATGTTATTGCCTGTAGAGCTGCAGCAGTAAGTATTTCATCCATTGCTACTACATGTGGCACTCTTGACTCTCTTGAGAAATTTAATAAATTATGCTCCCATGGAAAGTATGTGATGAAAAAAAAGTAAATAAAGCAACACAATCTTGTTTTTAACTTGTTTCTTGGTGCATGCGCAGATGGAACTGCTTTGCATTATGAAAAACCACGTAAGGCTAGTTTCCTCTGAATATAACCACCTCCCTCCTAGGTAATGTATGGGATTGCCTGTATTTTTATTAATAGTTTCACATTTCAGAGTTGTTCAGATTGACGCAGTCCGGGACTAATGCTGAACTCTGAGCATGCAGTTAGCCATGCTTCTAGTCTGACTCAGCATGATGTTTTTATCTCTTTCTGACACTCTTATAGAGCAATGTATGTTTGTGTGTCAGGTGGTGTGAAAAAGAAACCAGTGAACTTTACTAAGCAATCTTTTACAAAAGCCGACGAGGATACCTAGCATCTTGCCTTGCATTTTTCCATGTAGATAAAGTTGTTGATATTACTGAAGACAATGCACTGGCCTAGAATAATGTTAAGACAAAGTGTGGCTAACCCTCCCGTTTTTTTCAGAAAGTACCACAACCTTAAATATTTTCATTTGAGTGGTTTAGAGAACTTTGGTGGGCGGCTTGTGCAATGTCATACTGTCTGTTGCAATATAGCATTCTTCATTGAAAGCTTTCACATCTGCCAGGATTTAGCCTCTTGGTCCAGTTTTTGCTGGACCCAAGAGGCTAAATTTCCAGCCTAAAGGGACATAACACAATATATAAATATATCCAGCATGGGAATATGCTGCACTCAAACAGGCATTGTTCCACAAGGGTATCAGAAAGAGATTAGAAAAAACACCAGGAAACGGTTGTGACCAAATAGTGGATGTTGCAGTCATTGGAGAAGGGGTGCAGACAGAGGCACATCAGTGGCAAAGTGTTCACAAGGAGATCAGATGGTAGAAACAAGGAACTGCAGATGCTGATTTACAAAAAAATAGACAAAGTGCTGAAGTAACTCAGCGGGTCAGACAGCATCTCTGGAGAACATAGACTGGTGACGTTTCGGGTCAGGACCCTTCTTCAGACATTGTGAGGAAGGGATGGGGTACGGAGAGAGCTCAGAGCTGGAAGAGAGGATAAGCAGGAAAAAGAATGACAGGTAATAGGTGAACATAGGCGAGGGTTTTATTTTCGTTAGATGGTCAGACTAAAGGCCAGAGATGATAAAAACAGAAGGTATGAGACAAAAGGATTGAAGAGATACGAATTGTGAACCCAGAGGAAGGAATGGAGGGGAGAAATAGGTGCAAGTCCAGGTGCAACATAAGAGGGGGAGCGTGATGAAAGAGAGGTGGGGGAGAAAGGTGTGGGTTGTTATAGGTTCTCTAAAATTAGAAAATTCAATGTCTATACCATTGGGTTGTAAGCTAACCAAGTGAAATATGAGGTGCTGTTCCTCTAGTTTGCAAGTGGCCTCACTCTGGCAATGGAGAAGGCCAGAAGGGCCTGGAAAATAAGGCGAATAATAGTGCATGAAGGTGGCTTGTTCTTTCTGCAAAAGGAACGGCACAGTGGCGCAGAGGTAAAGTTGCTGCCTTGCAGCGCCAGAGACCTGGGATCGATCCTGACTACGGGTGCTGTCTGTGTGTCATTTGTACATTCTCCCTGTGGCTGCGTGGGTTTTCTCTGGCTGCTCCAGTTCTCTTCCATGCTCCAACGATGTACAGGTTTGTAGTTAAATGGCTTCAGTAAAATTGTAAATTTTACCTAGTATGTAGAATAGTGTTCGTGTGCAGGGTGAACGATGGTCGGTGTGGACTTGGCGATGGTCTGCGTCGCCTGTTTCCACACTGTATCTCTCTAAGCAGGACATGGACTCAGGTGCTAATAGCAGAGGTTATCGGAGAGGGCAGTCTGTAAAGGCAGCTCAAATTTTGGGAAGTCTTTAATACAGACAAAGCTGTGCAGTTGGTCTTACTGCTTCTATAGGGGAAGTAAAACAAGGGAAAGCAGCTCGGGCAATCTCCACAATGCAATTGTGAGCAGCAAATTGTAAGATGTGGGGATCAGCAGGATAGTCAACAGGGGGAACCAGTTTTGAGAGGTGAAATATCCGCTTTCCACAAGACTGTGGGGGGTGGGACTGCTGATCGAGGGTGCGGATTGGACGAGAGAGACGTCGGTCAGCAAGCAATGTGGGCGGGACATGATGATTCAGCGCGATCATTGGAGGAGGGAGGTGTCGGTCAGCGGCACATGTGGGGGGGGGGGTGGGACTAAGGATAGAGCGTGGTGATTGGAGGAGATAGATGTGCCAAAGCACTCTCGGCAGCCCTGGACACAGACCTGCGCCTCATCCGCAGCCAGGATCGATCCTGGCCCTCCGGCGCCGCAATCACTGCCGATCTGCCAATGGACCATCCCCATCCCCACTCGAGTGCTCCCCCGAGGGTGGCCAGAGACGTCGGAAGCTGCGCCCCCAGGCCCATAGCCAGCGCAGAGAAGCAGCGTTAAACCCAGCTCAACTCTGCCTGTCCCGCCAGGTTAAACTACAACCCTGCCTGGACGCGGGAAATATGGCCCAGGTTTACAGCCAGCGCGGAGAAGCAGCGCTTGTGTCCCGTCCGTCCAGGGGCTGTAGGTTAACCCGGCTGGATTGAGCCTCTGATGCCTCGCGCGTGTGTGTGTGTGTGTGTGCGTGCGCATGCGCGCGTGTGTGTGTGTGTGTGTGTGTGTGTGTGTGTGTGTGTGTGTGTGTGTGTGCGTGTGTGTGTGTGTGTGTGAGCGTGCGCATGCGCGCGTGACCCCCCTGTCTCGCGGTCCCCTCCATATTTTCCTAGCGAGTTCCGTGCCTGAGTCCTAGGAAGGTAAAGAGCAACCACGACCTTGACCTCGTGCCAAGTCACATTTGAGGCTCTATTTGAGAGCACAGAAAGTCATTGATCTTAACAAGAAAGTTGTGGATCTTAAGAATATTGGCCTCTTATGTAGCACAGTTTCAGGGGTATTGTCGATTTTCAGACAAAGGGCATTACAAATTATATTGGAGATGGCTTTTCATGTTGCATTACTGCTGATCTCATCAGAAAAAAAATGCAAGGCTAATGCAAATTCTGCCATAAAGTGTATGGGCGCAGTATTGGTCTGGTCTGAGTTAAATCCGTTTTTCAATTGAATGCCACTTTTTCAACTTATGGCACTAATTTCAAGAATTATAATAAGGAAATCTATTTGATTCTTCTTAATTCTACCTTAATTCTACACGTCTGTTGTGTATCAAATGGTCAGAATGTGCACATTAAATGCTGTGCGTATTTGCATCTGGCATTGAATGAAAGGGAAACTGCTCTGAGAATGGCTCGGGAATTCTTTCAACTGGAGCACCTCTACTGGCTGTTAGATAAGGAGAGATCAGATCAGCTGATTAAAATTTAAATCTCAGAAATTGATTTTTCTTTGACTATCTTTGTTTGGAGAAGAGATACATTTCACATCTTATTAATTAAAAAAGGTCTCTGCTTTTCAGGCTTTGCTCCTTGGTCTCAATATGTCACCAATTCTACCTTTGATTTTATTTCTTCATGTTCACTTTACTATAATCATTGTTGGTCTGAAATCCTTTTTTATCGTTCAATTTATTGACACATTTTGTTCAAGTTTTGTTGTTTTCTGTTTATGTCTATTTACTTTTTGAGCAATATATTATGAAGCAAGATTGACATTCTCATTTGTGACAACATCCACAGTTTAACTCCAATATTTTCTCTGAAAGTATGGTGTTTCAAACTTTTAAAGCGCATGCCTCGTTCTTAATTTTGGCCTTTTCTCCAAACCAGGTTAAATGGTACCATTTTATTATTGCTATGAATCATGTCTATATCTCCATTTCTGAACATTACCTGTATTGTGTCACTTCCTGCCTACAGACAAATAGAATAATTTTTATTTACACAAAAGTAACATTGCTCTTCACCGTGTAATGTGGGGACATTGGCACAGAGTGAGTTGAGCCTAAAACTCCCCTCCTCCGACTTAAAATTGATCACTAGTCCATTGCAACAACCTGGAGCTCAATCCTCTTAAGAAGTGGAATTGATTGTAGACTTTAGGAGAACTCCCCCTCCCTCCCTCCCTCCTCCCACACCATCACCAACATCACAGTCACATCTGTGGAGTAATTTAAGTTTCTTGGAACCATAATTTCCAGGGACCTTAAATGGGAGGCCACCATCGACTCCACAGTCAGAAAGGCCCAACAGAGGATGTACTTCCTGTGGCAGCTGAGAAAACGCAATCTGCCACAGGCAATCATGGTCCAGTTTTATACTATCATCATAGAGTCTGCCCTCACCTTCTCCATCATGGCCTGGTTTGGCTCAGCCACCAAGCACGACATCCAGAGGCTGCAGCTTATCGTTCGATCGGCCGAGAAGGTTGTTGGCAGCAAACTTCCCCCCATCAACGAATTGTACACTGCAATTGCCAGGAAAGGGCGGGTAAGATCATCTCTGACCCCTCTCACCCTAGCCACAAACTCTCGGAAGCACTTCCCTTTGGAAGGCGACTCCAGAGTTTCAAAGCCGCCACAGCCAGACATAACAACTACCCTTTTTCCACGAACGGTAACTTTACTCAACAGCCAAAAGTCTGTAGCCTCCATTTGCTCTGGAATTTTATTTCATTCTTCACATGTTTAAATTATAATTATTTAATTTTAATTGTCTGCTGTATATCGTGTTGTTACTTACGAGCAAAGCACCAAGGCAAATTCCTTGGATGTATACATACTTGGTGAATAAAATGTATTCAAATTCAAATTCAAATTATTATTTGCTAACCAAGGTTTATATAGCTGTGCTTACAAATTAGTTCAACACCATGTCCTTTAATTCTGGTGATAAAATATCAGTTAGATTTAATTGCATAAAATATAGAAAAGGACAACACGAGAACAGGCCCTTCAGCCTATAATGTCTGTGCCAAATATGAGGTGTTGCAAGTCTAACATAGACAGTTCCTAGGCAGTGAATGGTAGGGCTCTGGTGGGGATCTGCAGAGGAATCTAAGAGTGCAGGTACATGGTTCCTTGAAGGTAAGGTTACAGGTAGATAGGGTTATCAAAAAGGCTTTTGGCACATTGGCCTTCATCAGTCAGAGTATTGAGTATAGATGTTGGGAGGTCAAGTTGCAGTTATATAAGATGTTGGCTAGGCCACATTCAGAGTATTGTGTTCATTTCTGGGCACTATGTTATAGGAAAGATGTTGTTAAGTTGTAAAGGGTGCAGAGAAGATTTACAAGGATGTTGGCAGAACATGAGGGTCTGAGCTATAGGGAGAGGTTGAGTAGGCTGGGACTATTCCTTGGACCACAGGAGGATGAGGGGTGATCATATTGAGGTGTATAAAATCATGACAGGAATAGATCGGGTAGATGCACAGTCTCTTGCCCAGAGTAGGTGAATCAAAGGACCAAAGACATAGGTGTAAGGTGAATGGGAAAAGATTTAATAGGAATCTTTTAATAGAAAAAGTTTTCATACAAAGGGTGGTGGGTGTATGAAACAGGAACAGGAGGATCAGGGATGATCCTAAGGTGAAGGGGGAAAGGTTTTATTGGATTCTGAGGGGTAACTTTTTCATGCAAAAGGTGGTGGGTGTATGGAACGAGCTGCCGGAGGAGGTAGTAGAGGCAGGAAATATCGCAACATTTAAGAAGCAAGTAGACAGTTACATGGATAGGACAGCTTTAGAAGGATATGGGTCAAATGCAGTTAATTGGGAATAGTGTAGATCGGACGTGTTGGTTGGTGTGGGCAAGTTGGACCGAAGGGCCTGTTTCCACACTATATGACTCCATGACTCAAAGACCATCGCAAATCTACCTGCACATAACCCATATGTCATATCCCTCTGTTCCTTGCATATCCATATGTATATCAGTCTTTCAACACTTTTGAATTTTCCCACTGGAATATCTATCCCTCAATTTTTTTTAATAGTTTTAAAGCATTATGCTGAACTATTCAATAAACGTTCTTAAAAAACTTTGTAACATTTTTGCATCTAACATTGTTAGTAATTGAACAACAACCTGGCACTTACTGAATTGAAAAGGAACTAGTTTATAGCATATTTTTCATTCATAACAACTATTTTGATTACATCATAGGTTAAAAAAAACAGGTCTTGTACAATGGCATGTATTGGTGTGTATATCTAATACGTGAAATCCAAATTTGCTCGATGAGTAAGAATTGCTATTGCCTTGAGGCTTATCACAGGGTTAATCGTAGAAATATATTTGCTTGTAGCTGTAATTGAAGATCAACTGATAATACAAACAATGTCGGAAGGAACTGCAAATGCTGGTTTATATGGAAGATAGACACACAAAGCTTGAGTAACTCAGCTGCATTTACATGACACTGTGTTCAAGTGTGTGAGGGTTATACTTGACTCTAGATTGTTCAATGAAACTCACAATAAATTAGAATGGTATCAATGTTGGGCTGTATGCAAGTCCTAGTCTGTTGAAAGTAAGGCTAGTTAGTAGTTTCAAGTTTGCAAATTGGCTAATGTGTGATGAAACAGAAGGCAGTTAGATTGGTATACTTGAGTTGGCTGAAATACTTCACGTTTCTCAGTACTCCTTTCATTTAAACCACATTTCCGATTGCTTTAAAAAATAAGGACTTGGCCTGTAAGAATTTGTCTTGTTTTATCTTGTCATTTATCCCATCTTTCCCTCATAGTTCTGCCCAAATAAATTCCACACAAGACCTCCCTGGGTGACAAGCACTTGACTTATGGACAACCTTTACATACAAACAAGCATTTGAGAAGCCACCAGTATGGATGGGGAAGGTTAGACTGCTACTGTGGGGCTAAATGCATCCTCTGCCTTGTAGAAATGGGGATTTACATTTACCTTCCTTCCCCATCATCCAATCATCAGGGGTCAATGGACAATAGGTGCTGGAGTAGGCCATTCGGCCCTTTGGTCCAGTAGAGCTGGCAGCTTCATTGCTGAAGGTTTAATGTAGTTCCACTCTCAATCCAATACCTAAGTTATTTATTTTTACAGAGATTGTGAACTTGCTACAGCCTTTAAACTTCCCAGTGACAGGTGGACATGGATGTTTGAGGCTCTGGTGCACATAGCATCTGAACCTAAGATTCACCTCTACCCATTGCGAACATTGGATGTTACACATGGAACTGACGAGCTACAATGCTGAGAACTATATTCTGCACTCTGTATCTTCCTTTCCCTCTATCGATAGGTGGTAGAATGGTGTAACCGGGCGCCGTAGAGCGGTGCCAGGGCCGACCACAAGGAAGAGGTGAACTCGGCACCCTGGTCCGTGGTGATGTCAGAGGGCACCCCGAACCGGGCGATCCAGTGGGTTGCCATAGTTTGCACAAGCCTCGGCGGAGGTATCAGAAAGAGGGATCGCCTCCAGCCACCGCGTGAAACGGTCCACGATGGTGAGCAGGTGCGTGGCGCCAAGGACCAACGAGGTCCACGTGCGCGTGCAGAAACCTGCCATTGGGGGACGGCGAAATGCTGCACCAGAGGCCGTACGTGTCGCTGGACCTTGGAGGTTTGGCAAGGAACGCAGGTGCGTGCCCAGGCAGCCACCTGCTCACGGAGACTGTGCCAGACGGAACTTAGCTGCCAACAAGGCGGATGTCACACGTATGGATGGGTGAGCCAAACCATGGACCGCGTCGAAAACCCGCCGTCTCCAACTGACGGGGATGGGCGCGTCCTGTGGAGAAGTCACACCGGACCATGACACCTGCTGCGCCACAAGGAACTTCGACTTGCCGAAGGCCAATGCTGGCGGAGCGGTAGTCCGCCATAATGGCATCTGCCTGCCTCGCTGCTGCCAGCTCGCCGTAGTCGACACCGTGGTCAAGAGCCGAAACGGAGGGAATAGCAGGACGGGACAAGGCATCGGCCACGACGTTAAGCTTCCCAGCTACGTGACGGATATCTGATGTGAATTCAGAGACGTAGGCAAGGTGCCACTGCAGTCGGGCGGACCACGGATCCGCGATCTTACTGAGGGCGAAAGTAAGGGATTTGTGGTCCGTGCACGTGGTGAACGCGCGGCCCTCAAGGCAATACCTGAAATGCGTGACAGCCAGGTAAAGCGCCAGGAGCTCTTGGTTGAAAGTGCTGTATTTGCACTCTGGAGCCCGCAGTTGCCGGCTGAAAAATGCCAACGGGTGCCAGCGGCTGTCAACAAACTTCATAACAAGAGGATTTCAGTACAGGAGTAAAGAGGTTCTTCTGCAGTTGTATAGGGCTCTGGTGAGACCACATCTGGAGTATTGTGTACAGTTTTGGTCTCCTAATTTGAGGAAGGACATCCTTGTGATTGAGGCAGCACAGTGTAGGTTCATGAGATTGATCCCTGGGAATGTGGGACTGTCATATGAGGAAAGATTGAAAAGACTAGGCTTGGATTCACTGGAGTTTAGAAGAATGAGGGGGATCTTATAGAAACAGATAAAATTATAAAAGGACTGGACAAGCTAGATGCATGAAAAATGTTCCCAATGTTGGGTGAGTCCAGAACCAGGGGCCACAGTCTTAGAATAAAGGGGAGGCCATTTAAGACTGAGGTGAGAAAAAACTTTTTTACCCAGAGAGTTGTGAATTTGTGGAATTCCCTGCCACATAGGGCAGTGGAGGCCGAATCACTGGATGGATTTAAGAGAGTTGGATAGAGCTCTAGGGGCTAGTGGAGTCAAGGGATATGGGGAGAAGGCAGGCACGGGTTATTGATAGCGGACGATCAGCCATGATCACAATGAATGGCGGTGCTGGCTCGAAGGGCCGAATGGCCTCCTCCTGCACCTATTTGCTATGTTTCTATGAACTGCTCCAGAACTTCCCCAACAGCAGCATCTGAGGCATCGACGGTGAGCGCTGTGGGGCCGGACGCGCGTGGGTGCACCAGCATGGTGGCACCCTCAAACACCACATCCGCCTCTGCGGACCACACGAGGTCCCGCGGTTTGCCCGCCAGGCACCGGAACAGGGGGAGCATGACGGCAGCAGCCGCCGTCACAAAACAGTGATAAACATTCACCATGCCGACGACTCCTGTAGCCCCTTGACGGTGAGTGGCCGGGGAAACTGCCGGATGGCCTCCACTTTCGCCAGGAGAGGGGTAGCACCCTGCGGGGTAACCCGGTGTCCCAGGAATGAAATGGAACTCAGGCCAAACTGACACTTCGCAGGGTTAATTATAACATTAATCTGAACGAAACTTGCTGAAAACACACCACGAGACAATTGTGAGTAAGGTGGTGCAAACATTGTGGCACTGACGTGTACTGTTTTGGCATAGGATCTTACTCACTCACTCACAGACAGACATCCAAACAAACAAGATGAGAGTTTTAGTAATATAATATAGATTATGTGCCCACTAATCCCTTTGTTCCTTGCTGTCAGTGTAAAAGAATGGTGAATGCAATAAAAGCTTTCTCTATGTTCTATAGCCTTTGTTTCAGATATCTGTACAGTTCTTTAAGTGATGATATCTTTACCTGATTAACCACCAGAATGATTGAGGTTAAAAAAACAGTGACTAGGAAATGTAATCATCTGGTGTTCTTTTACGTTAGTGCAACATGTCTGCATTTATGTCAAATTTTGATCCTGATCTCAGCATTATGACATGCCTTCCAGTACTTGTAATATTGAATTGCAGATAGATGGAGCACACAGATGGGATGTCAATGAGGCGATACTCCTTTGCCACATTAGACTGTTAAAGGAATCTAATACACTACCCGAGTCACACACAGGAAATTCAATCCCAGCAATAAGAGAAATCCTACACCCATCTTTAAAATGATCCCTGATTACTTCCAGGTTTGACAATTGTGTTGGTAGAAAGTGTTGTTGAGTACATTGTGATTAAACTATGAAGTAACCAGTAATACAATGGTTTTATTTTTCAATACATTTGAACAAATATTCTTTAGTCATGGTTCCATTCAGCAACCACCACAAGTGGAAGGAGAATATAAAAAATATATATAAACAGTACAAGTTCTTGGTTTGAAAGCATGACTGACTTACAGAATTGGCCCAAGGTGTGGGCAGAAATCTGGGCAGGAGGGGGCAGCACAGAGCTGCATCTGTTCCAGTGACCCAGATTCACTCCTGAGCTCCAGTGCTCTCTGTGTGGGGTTTGCACAATCTACCCATGACTGCTTCTAAGTGCTCTAGCTTCCTTCATCATCCGAAAACGGCAAACATTCATAAGACATAGAAACATAGAAATATAGAAATTAGGTGCAGGAGTAGGCCATTCAGCCCTTCGAGCCTGCACCGCCATTCAATATGATCATGGCTGATCATCCAACTCAGTATCCCGTACCTGCCTTCTCTCCATACCCCCTGATCCCTTCAGCCACAAGGGCCACATCCAACTCACTCTTAAATATAGCCAATGAACTGGCCTCAACTACCCTCTGTGGCAGAGAGTTCCAGAGACTCACCACTCTCTGTGTGAAAAAAGTCTTTCTCATCTCGGTCTTAAAGGATGTCCCCCTTATCCTTAAGCTGTGACCCCTTGTCCTGGACTTCCCCAACATCGGGAACAATCTTCCTGCATCTAGCCTGTCCAACCCCTTAAGAATTTTGTAAGTTTCTATAAGATCCCCTCTCAATCTCCTAAATTCCAGAGAGTATAAACCGAGTCTATCCAGTCTTTCTTCATAAGACAGTCCTGACATCCCAGGAATCAGTCTGGTGAACCTTCTCTGCACTCCCTCTATGGCAATAATGTCCTTCCTCAGATTTGGAGACCAAAACTGTACGCAGGTGTGGTCTCACCAAGACCCTGTACAACTGAAGTAGAACCTCCCTGCTCCTGTACTCAAATCCTTTTGCTATGAAAGCTAACATACCATTCGCTTTTTTCACTGCCTGCTGCACCTGCATGCCTACTTTCAATGACTGGTGTACCATGACACCCAGGTCTCGCTGCATCTCCCCTTTTCCTAATCGGCCACCATTTAAATAATAGTCTGCTTCCACCAAAGTGGATAACCTCACATTTATCCACATTATACTGCATCTGCCAAACATTTGCCCACTCACCCAGCCTATCCAAGTCACCTTGCAGTCTCCTAGCATCCTCCTCACAGCGAACACTGCCCCCCAGCTTAGTGTCATCCGCAAACTTGGAGATATTGCCTTCAATTCCCTCATCCAGATCATTAATATATATTGTAAATAGCTGGGGTCCCAGCACTGAGCCCTGCGGTACCCCACTAGTTACTGCCTGCCATTGTGAAAAGGACCCGTTTACTCCTACTCTTTGCTTCCTGTTTGCCAGCCAGTTCTCTATCCACATCAATACTGAACCCCTAATACCGTATGCTTTAAGTTTGTATACTAATCTCTTATGTGGGACCTTGTCGAAAGCCTTCTGGAAGTCCAGATATACCACATCCACTGGTTCTCCCTTATCCACGCTACTAGTTACATCCTCGAAAAATTCCAGTCAGAAAGATTCGTCAGACATGATTTACCTTTTGTAAATCCACGCTGACTTTGTCCAATGATTTCACCACTTTCCAAATGTGCTGCTATCCCATCTTTAATAACTGACTCTAGCAGTTTCCCCACTACCGATGTTAGACTAACTGATCTGTAATTCCCCGTTTTCTCTCTCCCTCCCTTCTTAAAAAGAGGGTTACATTTGCTACCCGCCAATCCTCAGGAACTACTCCAGAATCTAAAGAGTTTTGAAAGATTATCACTAATGCATCCACTATTTCCTGAGCTACTTCCTTAAGTACTCTGGGATGCAGCCTATCTGGCCCTGGGGATTTATCGGCCTTTAATCTATTCAATTCGGCCTTTAATCTATTCAAGACATAGGAGCAGAATTTGGCCATTCAGCCAAAAAAATCTACCCTGCCATTTGATCATGGTTTATCTATGTTTCCCTCGCAACCCCATTCTCTTGGCTTCTCCCTGTAACATTTGGTGCACTTGCTAATCAAGAATCCAGTGGGCAACACCGCAAGTTGGAGGAACAGCACCTCATATTCTGCTTGGGGAGTCTGCATCCTCTGGGCTTGAACATTGAATTTTCTCAATTCTGTTAACCCTTGCTGTCCCCTCCCCTTCCCACCTCTCCCTCAGCCCTCGGGCCCTGGCATTCCCTCTCTCTCTATCTCCCTCCCCCACCCTAGTCGCACTAGCTTCTCATTTTCACACCACAAACAGCTTACAATGGCTTGTTCCCTTTATCATCGATACTTTTTTGCATATCTTTCATTCATTGTTCTTTATCTCTCCACATCACCGTCTATATCTCTCGTTTCCCTGATCCCTGACCAGTCTGAAGAAGGGCCTCGACCCGAAACATCGCCTATCTCCTTCACTCCTTAGATGCTGCTGCACCCGCTGAGTTTCTCCAGCCTTTTGTGTACCCCCGATCAATCTCCACTTTAAAAATGGCCAATGACCGCAGCTATCTGTGATAATGAATTCCACAGATTTACCACCCTCTGAGTAAAGAAGTTCCTCCTCTTCTCCATTCCAAAGGCATGTCCTTTTTTTCTGAGGCTATCGTGGACATTGTGGATTTGGTCATGATGGTCATTGTGGATTTGGTGGCTGAAGGGCCAGTTTCCTTATTGACTCTATTTCCCATGTCTTCTGTGAGCAATTCTCCTGTCACCCAGGAACATGGAAACCATTGCAACCATTACAGAAGCAAAAAACTGAGTGGTTACTGAAATCAGCAAACTGAGTGTTGTTATGAAGAGGACAATTATAGTTGAGCTCATGTGAGCATAAATGGGAATAAACTGTAATGAATATCTGGTCATTGAGTTAATGGGTATAGTTGGAAGATAGACAAAGGAACATAGATAAAATAAAGCAGGGGTGCAAAATACACACCTCATTCTCTTCCCACATCTGCAGCCTGACCTGCTAAGTAGTTCCAGCATCTGCAGTTTTATTTTAATTTCAATTTTATTCTGTTTTTGATAATCAATAGCAAAATCGGTTTTGGATTAATTGTGCATGGATCCTATCTTACACAGGTTTCTTAAATTGATTTCCCATCATTGTGCAGTAATGTGAAAACCAGTGCATTTTTGTAATAGTTTAAATAAATGCTCAAGCTATTGCATGAGGTGAATGCACAAATTTCAGGTATGTTCAGTGCTGGGATACATTGGAGTGAGGCTATTTACATTAAACCTTTAGTGCATACACTGTGGCATAGTGGCATTTCTATGTCAGCATGAACACTGACATTCAAATTTTACCATGTAACATGTATTGAACATTTCTAGCATTTGTTGATTTTCTAACTATCTTTGAGCTGCTATACTTAAGCAAAGGGAAATTCAGTTTGGTTTTGATGTCAGGTATACGAGTTGATTTCCTACAACCACCTGACAGACCCGGCATATACTAGGAAAGTGCTGTTTTCGATATTGCATTGAATAGTTTGATCAGATTTGTGATCATCACGTAATCATAGGGATTTGTAATTAAAATGTATTTGAGGAACAACATTTTAAAAGGGACTGCTTATTACTGAAATACTACATCGGAGTACAAAGACTTTCATTTGCCAACATTACTATTTTGTAAATGTAGATTAGATTGTAAATATGATGACCAATTGTGCAAAGAAAATTAGTGGCATACAGAATAGGAACACAGGTTATCGCCAGATGCCAAACTAACGGGATTTCCAAGTCCAGACTGTCCCCGACCTACGTAATAGGCGACTTGCGAAATTTGCACTTGCGTAAGCAATTCGTAGCTCTCACTGCTTTACTTCCGAATTGCGTGTCTTCGGTAGCAGTGCGCTACTGTCATCGCGTGCGGTCATTTCCGCGAGATAGTCAGCTGCTCCCGTAAATTCTCACACATGGTCTTTGCACCAGAGTTCAGTCGTGGTCTCCGCGTCGAATAGTAAATTTACACGTGCACAGAGCCATTTCAGTTACTGACTTGCATAACATCTGTCTTCCGTAGCCTTATGTAACCCTTATGTAAGTCGGGGAGCATCTGTAGTCGGAAAGCAGATTATCAGAACTTTATTGTTTGATGCCACATGTCTAAAGCTTGAGACAACTTTAGTCTCCACCCTATCACAGACATTCTTTTTGTTTTCTCTACCCCACCCTGCTTTTTTTTACACTGTAAAACATTTTTTTTCTGCTCTACTGTTCTGAGAATAGGTCATTGAATAATTTGCTCTTATTCACAGAATGCTTACAGTTTGCAGCACTTTGTGTTTTTTTCAGAGAAAGTTAAATTGAGTTTGCATGCCAATCTATAAAGAACTGCTCAATTAACTGCTGTTGACGAATAGCATTATCACCTTTGCATAATTACTCTATCTTGCCACATTATTTACTGGTTCCAAGAATTGAAGAATTTACTGATTTTTCAGTGGCTTGCTATTTATTTCCCAATTGATTTTTACTTGACAAAAAATATTGCTAAATTAAACTATTTATTATGAATCTGAGGCTTAAAGATTTTTTTGCTGTCATCAACAAAGAAACAAAAGAAAGCAAATGCTTTCAAAGATATTGACTTTTTAATGACGAATTTAATTACTTTGTTTTCAATGAATGTGATTGGTAAGTGTCAATTAGTGACGACTCCATTATAGAAATTCTGCCTCAACTTGTTCACAAATTGAAAATGATTAATCCAAAGCAGCTTGTGGAATGTCCTTTTTAGTACTATTTAGTTTGCAACATTTCCAAAATTGAGGCAAGATTTCAGTGGGTTTTAAACTGAAAAAAAAACATTTTTGTAAGGATGACAAATGGAGGTTTGAGCAAAAACAGATGGCACATTAGTACAGAAAGTGAAGCACAATTCACCAGCGCTGACACAGCCTGACAGCGATAGATTGGCTTTAACTCCATGATATAATGTTGAATACTTAACTTTTTCTTTGAGTGTAGTCTGGAGCATGTATCCTACAATGCAGAATTCGTACTTAATTTGCTTCGTAATCATTAGGAATGGAAATACTTTTGTGTAACTGATTAAGAATCAATAGATTTGATTACAAACAATGATTTTTATGCTTGTATATATTTTTTTTCTCACTACTATTGCTATTATATTCCCTTGTGTTCATTTGTGTCCAGAGTACATTCATGTGATTTTTTAAAAATGTTTAATTTTTGCCACGACATGAAGTTCTGGTCCATTCAGTCCTTCTCAGACTAAATTTCTATCCACTAGGTCTCTAAATTATAAAATCTTCTCTAATTATCCTTGCATAAAATCTAAGCTCCTCAAATGTATCTCTATTAAGCAATGATTCTTTTTTTTTTTTTTTAATGGTTACAACAATTTTGGGGAGTTCCAGAAAGATTAAAGTAGCTGATCAGGAATTGAGTAAGACGCGAGAGCCGACAGAACTGATTAACTTTTAATCTGGATCAAAACAGGAAACGTGTAAAATGGAACTGCAGATGCTGGTTTAAACCGAAGATGGATACAAAATGCTGGAGTAACTCAGTGGGACAGGCTGCATCTCTAAAGAGAAGGAATGGGTGACATTTCAGGTCGAGACAAGGGTCTCGACCCGAAACGTCGCCTATCTCCTTCGCTCCTTAGATGCTGCTGCACCCGCTGAGTTTCTCCAGCTTTTTGTGTACCCTCCTGTCAATAGGTCAGGCAGGGTAGGCTCAAAATGCTGGAGTAACGCATCTCTTTGTTTCCAAGAGAGTCACAGTTAATGTTTCAGGTCAAAGACCCTTGGTCATGACGAGGAAAGAGAGATGAAACGTTGGATTTGAAGTTGCATGAAGATAGTGGAGAGATGGATGGAAGAAAGGAAATACTGCATTTGTGATAGATTCAGGCCGAGTTTGCTGGAAATAAGATGTTAATGGGACAGCTGTAGGTTAACAAAGAAGTGTGAAGTGTTAGGTAGACACAAAATACTGGGTTAACTCAGCGGGACAGGCAGCAGTGTGAAGTGTTACTAATTGCAGGTCGGTGTGTGCTCATGGAGAGCTGAAAAAAATGAAGAAAGGGGAAGAACATGTGTCAATTAGTGAAACCTTTTTGCAGCTGGTAGTAATTAAAAAGGATGATCCATTGAATATGAAGAATGATGATGGGGTGGAAGATGAGGACTAGCTGATATCTACACTTAATCTGGGACGTTGTGCTTGATATTTTATGTTGTAAACATTCAGTCTTTATTGCCAGCATCACTAGAGTATCACCAGTTAAGGTCATAAGTCATAGGAGTAGAATTCGGCCATTTGGCCCATAAAGCCTACCCTGCCATTCAATCATGGCTGACCTGTCGCTCCCTCCTAACCCCATTCTCTTGCTTTCTCCCCATAACCACGGACACCTGTACTAATCAAGACTTTGTGTGTTGCATAAAGAATGGACGGGCACTTCGTAAAGCAATCATACAGCACATGAACAGGTCCTTTCAGCTTACTATGTCTGTGCCGGCCACAGTGCCGGGTTACACTAATCTCCTTTACCTGTACATGATGCATATCCCTCCATTCCTTGCAAAGCTTCTAAAATCATGGTACTTTATTTGTCACGAGTACCTAAGTACAGTTCTTATATAGTTCGGTACGTACCACTATAACTATAAGCACTTACATGCATAGTGATATTATTAGATAAGCATCTCATTATAGCAGTAGTACAATGAGACATTATACAATAGACAACAGGTGCAGGAGTAGGCCATTCGGCCCTTCGAGCCAGCACTGCCATTCACTGTGATCTAGGCTGACCATTTTGGCACCATTTTCAAGTCCCAGGTGTTGAGAGAGCAGGGATCTTGACCTGACCATGAGGTTATGTTGTCCTGGCAGTATTGCAGTGTCATCCTGGCCAAGCATAGCCGTGGTGTCCTCACCTCTGCTCAATCTCTGTACGCCACATCCGATCCATGTGCTCGGCCTCTTGGAGCGGCGCCCAGTCCAGCCAAGCCCCAGGCAGCTGCAGGGCCTCCAGCGACCCACTCCCCCGTCGAGGCCGTGCAGTCCCTCCCGCAGTTGGTCTGCTTACCATCCCTCCAGGTGGGTTCCTGTGGGTCCTCGATCCACGGTGGGAGCGTTGGGCATTCGGGATGAGCCTGGCCCTCCTCTGCCCACACGCGGGCTGGGCCTACCGGGCGGGTTCCGACTGCAACACGGGTCCACATCCGTGGAGGGCGAGTCGGGCCTACCGGGTGGGTCCCCGGTCTCTGGCGACGAGCCGAGATGCCACTTCGTATCTGCCTCCACCACTACCCCTGGGAGTGCGTTCCTGGGACTCTCTGTGTGGGGTTGGCGGGAAGACCTTGCTCCCACACAATGTTTAAACTTTAAACTTTCCCCCTCAAATTTAAATCTGTACTCTCTCGTATTCGACATTTCCACCCTGGGGATAAAGGTTCTGACTGTCTACCCTGTCTATGGCTCTTAATGGTGTGTACTTCTATGAACCTCCAAAGCTCCACACAAAGCAATCCAAGTTTGTCCAACCTCTTTATAGCCACTACCTTCTAATCCAGGAGTAACTCAGCGGGTCAGGCAGCATCTCTGGATAGGAATGGGTGACATTTCAGATTAGAACCATTCTTCAGACCAAAGAAAGGTTATATCCTTTTTATCCAGAGATGCTGCCTGACCCGCTGAGTTACTCCAGCAATTTGTGTCTCTTCGGTATAAACCAGCACCTGTAGTTCATTCCCAGACACCTTCTAATCCAGGCAGTGTTCTGGTAAACCTCATCTGCACTGTCTGCAAACCCTTCCCATCCTTTCTGTAACAAGGTGACCAGAACTTCAATACTCTAAATGCGGCCTAACCAAAACCCTATAATGTTGCAACATGATTACCTGACTCTGATATTCAAGAGGCAGTGTGGTTCCTGAGGGGAAGAAGCGTGTTGGCGTTCACTGACTTTTCCGGGTAATGGAGCACAAAATTCCCAGTTTAACCCATATTATATAGCCACGTGGGGTCACCTCAGAGTGCAAGGGAATTTCCTGCCACATGCAACACATTGGTCGAATGCTTAAAGCACATGGACAGTTCCTGTTTAGTGAGAAAAGTTATTCAGGTTCCAGAAAAGTGAACTTGGAGAGAATGTAAAAACATATCCAAAGTGCAATGCATCACAGTGTGTACAGTTTAAGCTGCTCTGACATTAAGAAATGATCAGTTTATTATCTTAAAATTCTCTGCAGTCCGGCCACAATTGCATTGTCTGTGACTATTGCTGTGATGTTCTACTAGCATGAAAACAGGCTGCTCGTTGATTAGTAATTTAGCAGCATTGTTCTATCAAACAATTGTACATTTAAGTTGTAGGTCAACAGTCTCAGTTATACCAAGTGGTATGTAATATCAAGAACAGAGTGTGAAATAAGCCAATCTAACGACTCTGCAAGGTTATAATGTAAGATCATGTACTCTTGCTGTGTAAATTTGTGCAATGATTATATCACTTGAACCGATGTTTTGCAAATGTTCCCTCTCGTTGTGAGAGTCCCCATGTATTGCTAAAGAATGCACCAATTCTATATCACGTTGAATTTTGATGCTACTGTCAAAATAACACAAGAGGCTACACATGTTCAGACATTAGCTTTCCAAAATCTGCTTTGCTGTCGAGCTCACCATTTAAATGTATCAAATGGCATGAAGCTGCTGCATTCAGCACCAACAAGTTATCTGATCACTACCACACTGTAATTTGTGGGAGCTTGCATATACTTGTTTTCCACATGACAGCAGCAGTTAAACTTTGTACGATTAGTTAAACTTTGTAGGGCCAGTAGGTAGAAAACATTTGTTTTTTTGGATGTTGAAAGTAAAACCCATTAGCTTGAGTGAAGATGCACAATCAGCAGCATCTGAGTACTGCAGCAGGGGTGAACTTGGTTGCTGAGTTGAAAGAGTCGTGAGTTGAATGGTTTCTCTTTAGTCCTGAGGATTAATTCTACTCTCAGCGAGAAGCTTTTTGGAGCTGTGCAGCACTGCAGGAGAAGGATTAACTGAAGATTAGTCACGAGGGATACCTGGAAAAGGGTTGGGGAACAGAGAGTCGTCTGTGCTTAGAGTCAGAGCTGGTAGTTGAGTGCTCTGATAAGCACTCCTGGGCTATATTCATGATGTAGGAGGGCATTGTATCAGGAAATACAGGTGGGGATAGTAAAATTCTTGAACTAATTACAATTGGAAATAAGTTATTAGACATCACAGCACACTTAAAATGTGAATAAATCCACTGACCCTCAGGAGATGTATCCCTGGCTGTTATGGGATACCATGGAGGAGATTGTTGGGGCTCCGATGAAAAATGTGAAATCTTCTCTTGGCTACAGTTGGCACTTGACAGGAATACTGCAATTGCGATACCTGTATTGTAAATGGGCAACACAAATAAGCCAGTGAATCAAATACTAGTATTAGGAAAGTTAGAAGAAAAAGTTCTGAGATTAATCTACGCTTGGAAGGGCTAGGATTAATCATGAACAGTCAGCATGGCATTACCATTGGAATAAAAATTTTTCGAAGAGATAACAATGTACAGATGCGGCAATATAGTGGATGTAGTCTACAATTTTTTTTTAAGTTCTTTGACAAAATCCCTCATTGGAAACTGGTTGCAAAAACATTGAGTCATCGAGCTACACAGCATAGATACAGGCCAGTTGGCCCAACTGAACCGTGCCAATCTTGATGTCTGTCTGAGCTATTCTCATTTACCTGCATTTGGCCCATATGCTTCTGAACCTTTTTCTATCTGTGTACCACCCAACGTCAAGGAGGCAAATTGAATTCAAACTAAGCTTGGTGATAAGAGGCAGAGTGTGGTGGAGAGTTGTTTTTACAATTGGAAGTCTGTGATCTGTGAAGATCTTTAATGGGATCCTGAATATTTGCTCTATATATCACACACACATATAAACATACATACTTTAACACATATATATACGCACACGTGTGTGAATGTGCATGCAACTATAGTCAAGGCATTCAGTATAGGAGTTGGGTCATCATATTACAGTTACACGCACATACACCTACGTGTGTGTGTATGTATATGTTTAAGGATGTATGTTTATATGTGTGTGTGAAAACACACATATATATACATACACACAATTTAGAAATGAATGTCATAAGAATTAGGCCATTTGGCCCATCAAGTCTACTCCACCATTCAAACAAGGCTGATTTATATCTCCGCCCACCCCATTCTCCTGCCTTCTCCCCATGACCCTTGACACCCGTACTAATCAAGAATCCATCTATCTTTGCCTTAAAAATATCCATTGATTTACCTCCACGGCCTTCTGTGGGAATGAAGGAAGTATTGTTACTTATTTTGCGGATGACACGAAAATTGATGACCCAGTTGATTGTGAACAGGTTAGGTTCACATTGTGAACAATAGACCTAGGTTACAGACCCACGTGGTTAATTGGTAATGCAACTGATGGAAATGTATACTGTTACGTGTGAAGTGAGATATTTTGAAAGGATTGGCACAATAGGACACGCATTGAATAGGGCTATTGAGGAACAGAGGGATAGAAACATAGAAACATAGAAAATAGGTGCAGGAGTAGGCCATTTGGCCTTTTGAGCCTGCACCGCCATTCAATATGATCATGGCTGATCATTCAACTCAGTATCCTGTACCTGCCTTCTCTCCATAACCCCTGATCCCTTTAGCCACAAGGGCAACATCTAAATCCCTCTTAAAAATAGCCAATGAACTGGCCTCAACTACCTTCTGTGGCAGAGAATTCCAGAGACTCACCACTCTCTGTGTGAAAAATGTTTTCCCCATCTCGGTCCTAAAGGAATTCCCCCTTATCCTTAAACTGTGACCCCTTGTTCTGGACCTCCCCAACATTGGGAACAATCTTCCTGCATCTAGCCTGTGCAACCCCTTAAGAATTTTGTAAGTTTCTATAAGATCCCCGCTCAATCTTCTAAATTCTAGCGAGTACAAGCCGAGTCTATCCAGTCTTTCCTCATATGAAAGTCCTGACATCCCAGGAATCAGTCTGGTGAACCTTCTCTGTACCCCCTCTATGGCAAGAATGTCTTTCCTCAGATTTGGAGACCAAAACTGTATGCAATACTCCAGTGTGATCTCACCAAAACCCTGTACTAATTGCAGTAGAACCTCCCTGCTCCTATACTCAAATCCTTTTGCTATGAATGCTAACATACCATTCGTTTTCTTCACTGCCTGCTGCACCTGCATGCCTACTTTCAATGATTGGTGTACCATGACACCCAGGTCTCGTTGCATCTCCCCTTTTTACTAATCGGCCACCATTCAAATAGTCTACCCTCCTGTTTTTGCCACCAAATTGGATAACCTCACATTTATCCACATTATACTGCATCTGCCATGCATTTGCCCACTCACCCAACCTATCCAAGTCATCCTGCAGCCTCCTAGCATCCTCCTCACACCTAACACTGCCCCCCAGCTTCGTGTCATCTGTAAACTTGGAGATGTTGCATTCAATTTCCTCATCCAAATCATTAATATATATTGTAAATAGCTGGGGTCCCAGCACTGAGCCTGTGGTACCCCACTAGTCACTGCCTGCCATTCTGAAAAGGACCCGTTTACTCCTACCCTTTGCTTCCTGTCTGCCAGCCATTTCTCTATCCACATCAATACTGAACCCCCAATACCGTGTGCTTTAAGTTTGTATACTAATCTCTTATGTGGGACCTTGTCGAAAGCCTTCTGAAAGTCCAGATATAACACATCCACTGGTTCTCCCTCATCCACTCTACTAGTTACATCCTCGAAAAATTCTATAAGATTCGTCAGACATGATTTACCTTTCGTAAATCCATGCTGACTTTGTCCAAAGATTTCACCACTTTCCAAATGTGCTGCGACGCCATCTTTAATAACTGACTCTAGCAGTTTCCCCACTACCGATGTTAGACTAACTGGTCTGTAATTCCCCGTTTTCTCTCTCCCTCCTTTTTTAAAAAGTGGGGTTACATTAGCTACCTTCCAATCCTCAGGAACTACTCCAGAATCTAAGTTTTGAAAAATTATCACTAATGCATCCACTATTTCTGTGGCTACTTCCTTGAGTACTCTGAATGCAGCCTATCTGGCTGTTGATGTATACGCTCAAGGATCCCTGAATATAGAAATACAGTAAGATAAGATGGTTAATAAAGCCCTGATTAGTCAAGGCATTCAGTATAGGAGTTAGAAAACATAGAAACATAGAAACATTGAAAATAGTTGCAGGAGGAGGCCATTCAGCCCTTCGAGCCAGCACCGCCATTCATTGCGATCATGGCTGATCGTCCCCAATCAATAACCCCTGCCTGCCTTCTCCCCATAATCCCTTGATTCCACAAGCTCCTAGAGCTCTATCTAACTCTCTCTTAAATCCATCCAGTGATTTGGCCTCCACTGCCCTCTGTGGCAGGGAATTCCACAAATTCACATTCTAGGTGAAAAAGTGTTTTCTCACCTCAGTCTTAAATGGCCTCCCCATTATTCTAGGACTGTGGCCCCTGGTTCTGGACGCCCAACATTGGGAACATTTTTCCTGCATCTAGCTTGTCCAGTCCTTTTATAATTTTATATGTTTCTATAAGATCCCCCTCATCCTTCTAAACTCCAGTGAACACATGCCTAGTCTTTTCATTCTTCCCTCATATGACAGTCCCGCCATCCCAGGGATCAATCTCGTGAACCTACGCTGCACTGCCTCCATCACAAGGATGTCCTTCCTCAAATTAGGATACCGAAACTGTACGCAATACTCCAGATGTGGTCCTACCAGAGCCCTATAGTTGGGCCAAAGCAGTGAGTCGGCTGCATTTGGGAGTATTGTGTGCAGTTTTGGTCACCACATTTAGGAAGAACATGATTAAGATCGAGAGGACGTTGAAAAGATTCACAAGGATGTTGCCCAGATTGGAAATCTTAAGTTGTCAGAGAGGTTAGATATGATACATCTGTTTTCCCTGGAACAAAGGAGACTGAGAGGAGACATGATGGAGATATGTGGAATTATGAGAGGCATACAGTAGATAGCCAGAGTGTGTTACCCATGGTGTTGGGGAAGGGGGGGGGGGGGGGGGGGCAGAGGAGGAGCAGCAAAACCAGAGGGAGGAGGCTTAAAGGAGATTTAGGTGATGTCTTTCTAGTTGGTATCTGGAATGAGCTGCCTGAGCAGGTGGTGTAGGCAGGACCAGTAACAACATTTAAGACGCATCTGGACAGGTATTTGATTGGTCATGGCATAAGGGTGTGTGGAATTAATGCAGACCAGTGGGTTTAGTATAACAAAGGCTGATGGTCAGCGGAGATGTGGTAGGTTGAAGGGCCTGTTTCTATGTTGTACAACTTTATGTTTCTAAGTATGTACATGAGCACTTGAATTATCAAGGACTAAAAGCTGTGGGCTTAGTGCAGATGGGTATTTGATAGTTAAAATTGGCATGGTGAGCCAAAGGAACCGTTTCTGTACTGTGCATCTCTTCACACAATGAAGTGTGAAGTGTGTCTATCACACAATGAAGTGTCAATGAAATACAAAGTTTGGTTTTGCTGCAGAACCGTACATATTTAACAGAGTGACATGTGAATTTGTGCAAACTTGCTGGCTTTGAAATATAATACTTAGAAAAATGTGGAATGACATTCTTCATATGTTTAATTGCTAAGGATTTATTATTTAAGTTTAATACTGTATTTAAAATGTTTTATTTTTCATCTGAATCTTTCTCTGTTCTTTACCAGTGCATTTGTTCTTCTCTTTCTGCATCTAATTTGACAATAGACCTATTTAATTTGCATGCCTTTCTCAGTGTGTGCTGTTAATTGAATAACTTTTCAATCTGATTTGACAATTGCTCATCCTTTTCACTCACACACCAGATGTCTGATCGACCTTCATGCGTCACATATCAGCTCCAATTTTCAACATCCTGCTGTGAGTTAACTTCTTCCGTAAGTGGTCCAGGTGTTGCTTATAGTCTGAAAATCCTACGTTTACTAGCTGACTTCTACCAACAATTTCACAACTGTGTTCCTCTACTGAATATTACACAGTATCCAGTGCTGAAGTGAAATTTGCAGATTTTCCCTTCTGAGTAGCCTGTTTTCAGTAATGCAATCCTGATCTGTGTATACCTCATGCAGGAAACAGTTGCTGCTTTCCAGATGTTTGATGAGATTCTGTGGCTTCAGGCAATTAATAGTCCATAAGTTCAAAAATTTAAGGTTATAAATTGAATTATACAATGCCCTCCACAATGAGACAAAGACCCATCATTTATTTATTTGCCTCTGTGCACCACAATTTGAGATTTGTAATAGAAACAAAAAATCACATGTGGTTAAAGCTTTATACATTTTGGTTTCACCATGTTGAAATTACAGCTGTGTTTATACATTTCAGGGCACCATAATGTTGGGGACACATTCCTTCACCGGTGTTTGTAATTGCTCAGGTGTGTTTAAATGCCTCCTTAATGTAGGTTTAAGAGAGCTCTCAGCACCTCGTCTTTCCTACAGTCTTTCCATCAGCGTTGAAAACTTTTATTGCTGTTCATCAACATGAGGACCAAAGTTGTGTCAATGAAAGTCAAAGCAGCCTTTATGAGACTGAGAAACAAGAATAAAAATGTTAGAGACATCAACCAAACCTTAGGCTTACCAAATCAACTGTTTGGAACATCATTAAGAAGAGAGCACTGGTGAGCTTACTAATCGTAAAGGGACTGGCAGGCTAAGGAAGGCCTCCACAGCTGATGACAGAAGAATTCTCTCTATAATAAAGAAAAATCCCCAAACACCTGTCCGACAGATCAGAAACACTCTTCAGGAGTCAGGTGCGGATTTGTCAATGACCACTGTCTGCAGAAGACTCCATGAACAGAAATACAGATGCAAACCACTGGTTAGCCGCAAAAATAGGATGGCCAGGTTACACTTTGCCAAGAAGTACTTAAAAGAGCAACCACAGTTCTGGAAAAAAGTCTTATGGACAGATGGGACGATGATTAACGTATATCAGAGTGATGGCAAGAGCAAAGTATGGAGGAGATAAGGAACTGCCCAAGTTCTAAAGCATACCACCTCATCTGTTAAACACGGTGGTGGGTGTGTTATGGCCTGGTCATGTATGGCTGCTGAAGGTACTGGCTCACTTATCTTCATTGATGATACAACTGCTGATGGTAGTAGCATAATGAATTCTGAAGTGTATAGACACATCCTATCTGCTCACGTTCAAACAAATGCCTCAAAACTCATTTGCCAGCAGTTCATTCTACAGCAAGGCAATGATCCCAAACATACTGCTGAAGCAACAAAGGAGTTTTTCAAAGCTAAAAACTTGTCAATTCTGTGGCGAAGTCAATCACCAGATCTGAACCCAATTGAGCATGTCTTTTGTATGTTTAAGAGAAAACTGAAGAGGACTAGCCCCCACAAACAAGCTAAAGATGGCTGCAATACAGGCCTGGCAGAGCATCACCAGAGAAGACACCCAGCAACTGGTGATGTCCATGAATTGCAGACTTCAAGCAGTCATTGCATGCAAAGGATATGCAACAAAATACTAAACATGACTACTTTCATTTACATGACATTGCTGTGTCCCAAACATTATGGTGCCCTGAAATGGGGACCTATGTATAAGCACTGCTGTAATTTCTACATGTTGAAACCAAAATGTATAAAAATGGCCTTTATTCAAATCTGACAGTGCACATTTACCACATGTGATTATTTCTATTGCAAATCTCAAATTGTGGAATACAGAAACAAATAAATAAATGATGGGTCTTTGCCCCAAACATTATGGAGGGCACTGTACACACGCACACAACCTCAGGGCTGCCAACATTTGGCGAGAAGTGAGAGTGAGAAATTGCGAGGGAGTGCAGCGACCGAGGGGGGGAGGGTGTTGGAGGGGGGGTTTTTGCATTTTTCAGTTTGAAATTGTGGAATCTGGTGCGTACTTTTAACTTGTACTTGATGCAACATTTATGCTTCAAATTGGATTAGGTATGAATAAGGTTCGGCTAAATTACATTCCTAATTACATTCCACAGTAGAGCCAGGCTCTGGTCAACAGGTGCAGCACATGAATGAACTTAGTATATTAATATATGGAAAACAGATTATAATTCATGCTGTTATGCATATATAGAGAAACAAAAACATAGAAAAAAATCAAGAGGAGTCAGACTTCCATCACTGACCTGCACAAATAAATCAATCAACCTTACCCTTTGACTATAGAAACAAGATGAAAATAATGCCACATATTCAACCGTATATGGTTCAATGAAATTAAGATATATATGTAAAACATATATATGGAAACAGGCCCTGCGGCCCACCAAGTCGACACCGACCGCAATCTATCATACACCAGTTGTATCCTACACGCCAGGGACAATTTACAGAAGCCAATTAACCTACAAACCTGCACTTTCAAATGTGGGAGAAACCAGAATTTCCCCAGAAAACCATGTGGTCAGAAGGAGAATGTACAAATACTGTACAGACAGCACCAGTAGCCAGGATCAAATCTGGGTCTGTGGTGCTGCAAGGCAGCAACTCTACCGATGTGCCACCATGCCACCCCATTAATTTTTTTCTCTGTAATATTTATTATGGTTACACGTCAATGAAGATGAACCTATGATTCTGATTTCTGCCCTTAGTTGGATAACACACATCTCCAGTCATTGTGTTTTATGGCTGGTTTTCAACCTCTTCAGTCTGAAGGTCTCGACCCGAAATATCACCTATTCTTTCTCTCCATAGATGCTGCCTGTCCTGCTGAGTTATTCCAGCTTTTAGTATCTATCTTCAGTTTAAACCACCATCTGCAGTTCCTTCTTACACTCTTTATTAAGCGAAACAGGTCCTATTCTCATAATATTATTCACCTCAACTAAATATCGTCTTCACCTCCGTTGCTGCAAATACAATTCCAGTTATCAAATCTTTCTTCAAAGTGAAACAAAAATTCCAGCCCTGCCATAATGTTCATAAATCGCCCTGGATCCTCTCCAGAGCAATTGCACCCTTTCTACAGGGTGTCATAGTCTTACAGCAGGGAAACAGGCCCTTCATCCAAACTTGTTCATGCAAATCAAGATGCCCAATCTAAACTAGTCCCATTTATCAGCATTTGACCCATATCCCTTTAAACATTGTGTGTGCGCCAGTGTGTGTGTGAGAGTGTGTGTCAGTGAAGCGGCGACAACACCCGGAGTGAACGGAGACTTGGCGATGTCCAGGGAGCATTTCCCTCTCTCCCTCCTCCCCGGGAATGCGGGCTGGCCCAGATGCTCTGTGTCCAGCTGGGGTCCATGGGAGGTGAGGGAGAGTGACCCGGGGGGAGGTGAGAGTCAGTGACCCAGGAATCTGGCACTGGAGTAGAGCCTTAGCCCGAGATTCATCACCGCGGCTACAGAGTCGGCACCGACGCCCTCACTCACACGGTCCGCTCCTGGCTCCGGGCCAGGGTTAAAACTCCGTGCGGTGTGGACAGAGCGGCCGCCGGACACAGAGAGAGCCGTCGGAGGTGAGGGTGGGACGTGTGAGCGGTACCTCTGGGGGGGGGGGGGGGGACGCGGAGGCGGTGCTGGGACCACCGCCGCGTCTCACCTCTTATACCATCCGCACGGGAATGTGAATGCGGGTGAGACAGCATCTATAGAGCGGTCGACAAAAATGCTGGAGAAATGCTTGAGTCTGAAGAAGGGTCAAACTCAGACATAGATGCTGCCTCACCCGCTGAGTTTCTTCAGCATTTTTGTCTACATTGCCATTTTAAATAGTGTGCGATGGGCTTAAGCCAATTAAATCGCTCGTTCTTTACGGGGAACCCGCCGACAAAAGAACTATTCTCATTGGTGAGTGTGGAGGAGTGTGACTTTATTTATTTATTCATACATTTTTAAAAATATTTTTTGAGCTTGAGAACTTCTGTCATCAGCGTGAGATCGTGAGAATTTCCTCAAATGCGTTATTCTCACGCTCAATGCATACAAATATCCATATGTAATATACATACATACATCTATTTTAATATTTTTGGGGGGTTATTTTTTTAATTTAATATGTTTTTTTATTTTTTAATTTGTTATTTTACTCTTAATAGTTTTTTTAAATGCATTGGAATGTGCAGCTCATTCTGGTGCATTTTAAAAATTTTGCAACGTTTGATAAGACAGCAAAGCTGGAGACGTATTTATTTTCTGTCAATAGCTCCCAGAGGAAATCTCACAAGGTCTAGTGCCATAAATATGCTGAAGCAAAGTCGTCATTGGAGTGTGACGGGGGACACCACTCAGCAAAGGTTGTTTTTGTGGAATACTATTTCTGTGGGTTTAACAGTTCAGGGGCTATTGGGTTTCATCAAGTTCTGATGGACGTATAATTTCATAATTGTTACCTTCAGTTGCACTCCTGGCAAGATATTTACTCAGTTTATTTTTTGAATTATTGATGAGAGGAGCTCTAATTACATGTTCCCTACTCCCAGAAAGCAAAAAAATAAAATGCTGCCTTTCTGTTCTCTTGCTTGAGGCCAATTTCCATTTATACCCATGCAGATCACAATGGTCTGAATCAGCAAATACAATTCTTTAAGATTTATTGTGTTACCTGTGCCGCAATAATTAAATTTCTTATGTATATATTTTTCATTCTTTCAGTTTTGACGTGGATAATGGCACAACATCAGGTCGGAGTCCCTTCGATCCAATGACGAGTCCAGGCTCAGGACTCGTTCTACAAGCCAACTTTACACATGGTCAACGGCGGGAATCTTTCCTGTACCGGTCAGACAGTGACTATGACCTCTCCCCCAAGTCTATATCAAGGAACTCCTCCATCGCTAGTGACATGTAAGTAAAACACACTTCTTTAATGACTACATAATGGAAATTAACATTTCCTGTGTTGCAGAAGAACCAAAATATGTATGCATTCTATTTTCTTTAAAATTGACAAATCAGGGTGTACTTTTCACAGGTGAAACTTTCCACTAATGGATTTGGAAATTACAGAGGCACAGGAGACTGCAGATGCAGCAATCTTGAGCAAAGAATCACATGCTGGGGGAATGCCATGTGTCGGGGCAGCAACTCTGGAGGGAAAGGACAGGCAATATTTTTGGTCGGGACTGTTCTCAGCCTGATGGAGTAGGGGGGAGAAAGTTGTAACACAGAAATACAGATGGAAAATGCCTGGCCAGTGATAAGTGGGTACAGGTGAGGGAGCTGATTGCCAGATGAATTGGAGATAGTGACAAAGGCTAGAAGTGAATAGGAGACAAACCCTTTTCTGCAAACCATCTGCAAACTGCTAACCCTCTCCTATTACTTGCCAGTCATTATCCCACTTCTGCATCTCTTTTCCAGCTATCTCAGTCAGAAGAAGGATCCCAACCAGAAATGTTGCCCGTCCATTTCCCTCCACAGATGCTTTGTGACCAACTGTGTTCCTCCAGCACTTTGTTTTATGGTCTGGAAATTATGGCCTGTGATACTAATGAACAAGCACAAACACTTTTGACTATAATTAATCTTTCTGCTGATCTACAAGGATACAAGCATGGTAATTGTAAGAACAATAAACTACTAAACCAAATCATTTTGCATTTTATGTAAAAGGAAAATAATGCAGCTGCTGAATATCAGAACTTTTGGAAAAACTCATCAATGGAGAGAGAGAGAAAGTCAATATTTCATAAACTTGGATGGCTAACCTTTCACGTTGCACTCCAGATGCCGCCTGACCTACTGAGTATACTCCAGCATGCTATTTTTACTTAACTGTTACGAATTGGGTTGGAAGCCAAGATGGACCTAAGAATCTGCTAAACTTTGATGATTCAAAATAACATCACTGTTTTATTACTAAAAACAACAATAAATATATGATTATTATAACATCATAACTATTATTTTAAATTCTAAATTAGAAGGAAATAACGCTCTAATGCAAAAATATAGAAAAAAAGAGAAAGCAAACTGAGACTATTGGTTAGATTATCAAATTGTTTATTAATATTTCCACATACCACTTATTTCATTTCAGGAGTTTATTTTGCATTGTCTTGATCCAAGGTATTAGCCATGTTCATTATAACTAATAACTACTCTATTTGATATCTGGCAATAGGCAAGTGGAATTTTCTACAAATGCATTAAGAATTCATCCCCAGAGCACTTCTCTAATTCAGGTTGCTGTCTATGTACTTGAAAATGAGATTAATTGTGCAAAGTGACTTGTTGCTGTCACATGATGTCAAACAGATTTCAACATATTAAAAGGAAAATAATCTGTAGTGGTCCAAATCATTCAATTTTTAGCCAGCACAAACCAAATTTATTTTAGTTGAGAGAGATCAAAGAGACAGCATGTAAACAGGCCTTTGGTCCACAATGTCCATCATTACCATCGATCACCGAATCACAGGACCTCTATGTGTTCCACTTTCGCATCCAGTCCTTACACGTAAGGGGCAATTTACAGAGGCCAATTAACCTATAAACCTGCATGCCTTTGGCATCTGGGAGGAAACCAGAGCTGCTAGATGAAACCCACATGGTCATGTGGAGAAAATGCATACTCCACACAATCAGTAGGTATGTTGCAATAATTACCTTTAGCGGGGCTGCAGTTCTGCCGCTTCCCGTGTGCGCGACTTTGGCGCCTTTCAGAGGGGGGCGGGTTTAAAATGCCGTTTTTCCCTAGACAGTCCAAATCGATCCATCTCAGGCGATTTCGTCGCTAAAGAGAAATCGCTCCGACATTTATTTTATGAAGCTATTTTTAAACTACGCTAGATCATTTATTAACAGGAGTAGTTTAAAAATCATCTTCTAAAGCCCTGAACGCCGACAGCATAATGGACCTAACGTAGGCAATAAAAGAAGGTACACAGTTTATTTTTAAATAAAAACGTGCTGCTTAGGAAGCATTTAATCCAATTCTCATCATGCGAAAAGGGGACAAAAAAAAAACGAACCGGCTGTATTTTTCCTGCCGACTGTGGGTTAAATTCACCGCAAACCGCAACGTTCCAATCCACCGCGTTCCACTAAAACCCACTCGCAAGTTGATTTAAATGGCCATTAATTTACAGGAATTAAACACTAAATTTCTTCCATTTGGCCTATAAATTTATGAAAATTAGATTTAAAAATCATGTTATATTGTGGATTATTGTGTGAATGTTATTTGGACACTTAGGCAATTAAAAAATGTTTATCATTTCTTAAGAAATGGATAGATGTTTAGATCTAGTAATTGAATTTTGTAATTAGCTACAATTAGGTAACTAACTAATTATATGCTTTAATTTCAGGTCATCCAAGTAAGATTGTTTCATATTTGTTTCAGAATGCTTCAGTCTATAATAACTGAAAATTTAATTGAGTTCTCTTAATTTTTAAGAAAGTTATGGGCTTTTAACTGACCTCGATCACAGCTTTTGAGTTAAGTCAATGGAAAGTCAATGGGGAACAAGATGCTAATTTCCGAGTATGAAAATGGCCATAACTTTTTTAATACTGAAGATATGACAGTGAATTAGGTGTCAAATTAAACTTCTTTTTATGCTTTATCTGATGGGATAAATTGCAGACTTGATTTTTAAAATCTCAAAATTTTGTAACATTGCTACAATCAGCACCTGTTTAGGATATAACCTGGGTCTCTGGTGCTATGCGTCGTTACCTTTCTGGTCAAAACCTGTAGCATTGATCTATGGACTTTAATTTATATCCCACTCCTACAACTGGAGCATCCAGGTTTGAGTTATTAAATAAATCTGGCCATGTATCAATAGTTTGGGGAGTTTGGACAGGTAACATTTCACTAATGTCTTTAAGTGAAGAAATCTACAATCCTGAACAGATTCGATATATATGTGATACCACGCTCACTCATTTGATAAATTTAGTTTAGTTTAAAGATACAGCTGTGGAAATGGGGCCCTTCGGCCCACCGATTCCATGTCGAACCAGCGAATCCCCGCACACTAACTCCATCCGACACACTCTAGGGACAATTTACAATTGTACCAAGCCAATTAACCTACAAACCTATACATCTTTGAAGTTTGGGAGGAAATTGGAGCTCCCGGAGAAAACCCAAGCAGGTCACGGGGAGAAGGTACGAACTCCGTACAGATAGCACCCATAGTCAGGATCAAACGTGGGTCTCTGGCGCTGGAAGGCAGCAGCTCTACCACTGCGCCACTGTGCCACTATTAAATTCTTAACTGATGCTTTATTCAGACTAATTGGATAGGCAAAAAATGCCTGCCTTGCGAACAATGTCTACAAAACGAGGAAATGATTTATATTCCCACCAAGGTTAGTAATCCTCCTTTTTCGAACTGAAATGGGAAGGAGCTGCAGGGCACATTGAATTTCAATCTTTGATTAACTAATCAATTTGCTAAGAAAAGATCTAAACCAACTAGAATTATGTTTGACAATGCTTCTACATGTGAAGAGGAAAATGAAAATTAAATCATTCATAAATTATAAAAACATATACCGTGTCCCAGGAATTAATAATCTGAAAGATGTCAAATATGTACAATATACTTACTTTTTGCAGTTAGATTTAACGGACTTAATGGACTTGTTTAAAAGGGAGTAGCTTTAAATACATTTGGAATCTCAGCCAATATAAAGGGTCATAGAACTATACAGCACTGAAACAGGCCCATCGGCCTACTCATCAATGCCGATCAAGACGCCCATCTAAGCTAGTCCCATTTGCACACGTTTTTCTCTAAACATTTCCTATCCATGTAGAGGAAAGAACTGCAGATGCTGGTTTTAATCGAAGGTAGACACAAAATGCTGAGGTAAGCACGCTGTACGACTCACGCAAGTAGTTGATGCAGTACAATAACAACATTTAAAAGACATTTGGACAGATGCGGGTCAGGCTGCATCTCTGGAGAGAAGGAATGGGTGATGTTTTAGGTTGAGACCCTTCTTCAGACTATCCATGCACCTGTCCAAATGTCTTTTAAATGTGATTGTACTGCATCAACTACTTGCATGAGTCATACAGCATGGAAACAGGCCCATCGGCCCAACTTGCCCATGCTGACCAACATGCCCCGTCTACACCTGTTACATTTGGCCCATATCATTCTAAACCTATCCTATTCACATGCCTGTCCAAATGTTTTTAAAATGTTGTGATAGTACCTCCCTTAACTCCCTCCTCTGGCAGCATGTTCCATATAACTACCACCCTTTGTGTTTTAAAACAATGTGTTGCCCCGACAAGGTTCAGCACGGTAGGTTGCTCTGGAAGGTTAGATCACTTGGGATCCTAGGAGAGATAGCTGAATGGCAAGATTAGCAAGTTTGCTGATAATACAAAAATGGGTGGTTTTGCGAATAGTGAAGATGGTTGGGAAAAATTGCAGCAGGATGATCGATTGGCCAGGTAGGCTGAGGAATGGTGGATGGAAATGTAATGCAGAGAAATGTGAGGTGTTGCCTTTTGGGAAGTCTAACAGGCAGGATCTACACCGTGAATGGTTGGGCTCTGGAGTGTGTTGTAGAGCAGAGGGATCTAGGAGTGCAGGTGCATGGTTCCTTGAAGGTCGAGTCGCAGGTACATAAGTTGATCAAAAAGGGTTTTGGCCTTTTGGCCTTCATCAGTCAGAGTATTGAGTATAGAAGTTGGGAGGTCATGCAGTTGTATAAGCCATCGGTGAAGCCGTATTGAGAGCATCGCGTTCAGTTCTGGGCACCGTGTTATAGGAAACATGTTGTCAAGCTCGAACGGGAACAGAGAAGATTTATGAGGATGTTGGCAGGACTAGAGGGTCTGAGCTATAGATACAGGTTGACTAGGCTGGGAATATATTCCTTGGAGCACAGGAGGATGAGGGGTGATCTTATAAGGTGTACAAAATCATGAGAGAAATAGATGCACAGAGTCTCTTACCCAGAGTAGGTGAATCGAGGACCATAGGAACTAGGTTTAAGGTGAAGAGGAAAAGATTTAATAGGAATCTGAGGGATAACGTTTTCACACAAAGGGTGGTGGGTGTATGGAACAAGCGACAGAGGAGATAGTTGAAGCCGGGACTATCCCAACATTTAAGAAACAGACAAGTACATGGGTGGGACAGGATTGGAGGGATATGGACCAAATGCAGGCAGATGGAACTAGTGTAGCTGGGACATGTTGGCCCATGTGGGCGTTGGGCCAAAGGGCCTGTTTCCATATGTATCACTTTATGACCCTCAATATGTATTAAATCGTTCCTCCCTCACTTTAAACCTACGTCCTCTGGTTCTTGATTCTCCTATCCTGGGTAAAAGACTGTGCATTTACCCAGTTTATTTATCTCATGATCTTGTACACCTCTATAATATTACGCCTTATCATCCTGCACTCCAATAAATAGAGTCCTAGCCTGCTTAACCTCTACTTATAGCTCAGGCTCTCGAGTCCTGGAAAAAAATCAGTTTCTTCTTTTACAGATGCTGCTTGACCTGTTCTGGCAATTTCTGTTTTACTTCAGATTTTTGGCATTTGCAGTTTTTTGATTTTCATTGTTTGAAGAAACATGTTTTTCCAAGCATTGCAAAGCTCCTGGCACAAATGTCAATAATTATGCAAAAATAGAAATAATCTTTACTAACACGGGAGAGGAAAGCAATTAAGAATGAACTGTATTCTAGTCAAAGTGCACGCTGTTAAATCCTTTATAATTAAGTTGGAGACAACAAAAATGTTTGAAAGATCACGTTATCGTTTAAACATATGTGACAATTAACAATTTCTGATGAATGACCAATATGTGTTGTATATTTTTCATGATACATATAGGTTTAGTTTAAATATCAGGAAAAAGCAGTACTCTACTTGTGGGGATATTAAAAACATATCTTTCTGCTAGAATCTGGCAAAGTTCCTAGAGTCTATTATTCAGTCCTTTGCCCTTTTATTCAAACAAAAGGGCAAATTGTAAAAACAAATTATCCTTTTATTTCTGTGAGGCGGCAAGCATTTTTTTCATTTGCTAAACATTTTGTTAATTGATCATAGTAAGAAATCACCATCAATATAGAGACTATAGCAAATTATACTTCAAAATACTTTTGCAACTACACTGTAGCACAATCAGCCTTAAACTAATGTTTTAGTATATTGAACCTGTAAAATGCTATTCTTCACACATACATTCACAGCATACATTCACATGCACTTTCTGGTCATTAAAATGCAGGCAGTGTTTTAAGTAGAGACTAGGCACTTCTGGCGAAAAGTATGATTGCAGCTCACATTAGACAGTGCTTGTGTACCAATAGACACCACCACACCAAACATGAGAGTATATTACCAGCTTCCTCCGCATTTTCTTTGTAATTTTTTCTATTTTTTAAATGTTGTACCCTCTGCAAGAAAAGTTATCAAAATCTTTAATGTGTGTTTTACTTATGTTCTTTTTTTCCTGTCTCTGACACCAGGAGGTGGATGTACCCATTTGTCACTGAGTTTATTGATATTTTTATGAAAAATATTTACGTAACCAATCAGCACTTGATTCCAATTTTTCAGCCAATTGAAATTTTGATTTACAGTCTCAAATGATGACGTTAAACAGCATTATACCATGCAATTCAGAAAGACATCTTGGTGGGCATTGATGAATTTGGCCAAATGGGCAATTTCCATGCGATTACATTTTAAATTTATGAAGAGGACATAGCTACGCCTCAAATTGTGTGCACGTTGTAGTTCTCTCTTAATCCCACTTCATTACAATAAAGATGGAGTATGCTCACAATTGTATCACTATAATTACAGTACTTAATAACTAAAGCATACCATTTAATTTCAAATATGTGGTTAGTGCAACTACTTGAGTTTTTGCATTGAATGGTTGTATTGAATGTAAAGCATTGAACTTTATAATTGTTCCCACCTCCACAATTTCCTCTAGAAGTTCATACTGCATATGAGCACAATCCTCTGTGTGAAAAATCGGCCACTCAGGTCTCTCTTAAATCTTTGCCTGTCACCTTAAACCTGTGCCCTCTTGTATTGGCCTCTCCCAACCTGGGACAAAGACTTTATCCATGTCCCACGTGATTTTATAAACCTCAGAAAGGTCACTTTGCAGCCTCCCACGCTTCAGGGAAAACTGGTAACTGCTTATAACTCAAGCCCAACAACATCCTTGTGAATCTTTAATGCACTACTTTAATCACATCTTTCCCATAGTGTGGCGACCAGAACCAGTGTTATTCCAGGTGCTGTCTTGCCAACATCCAATCCAGCTGTAACATGACCTACTAACTCTTCTACTGAATGCCCCATGTATGAAGGCAAACATACTATCAACATACCATAAGAATGTAGCGCTCCTACTTTGTTCTAATGACGCTTTGTTGTAATTTTCTCCACATATATTTTTGATTTCACAGGAACGTCTTGATAGAAATGTTTTCGTACCAGTAATTTGTCTCTATAGTATTAATTTTATTATTGCCATATTTGATACAATTATTATATTGGGAAAACAACTTGATTTCTGTTGAATTACTTATACTTTTTTTTCCTTTTGTTGAACATGTCATTCCCCACTGGTAAAGATTATTATTTTAAATTAGAGGTTCCTTGATATTTGGTTTAATTTCCCCATCTCCTTAACATTCATTTCCAAAATGTTATATATTAATGGCATTCAACGGCATATTCAATGGCATTCAATGGTATTAATGGTATATGTTGACCAACATGGAATAGTTGATTAAGTTAATGCATAATAGATTGTTCTGCATAACATGATTTAATTTCACATATCGTAGCTTATGAATGTCTTTTGGCTTTTCTGATGTTTAAAAAAGCGAGTACAATTGAACGAATACCTTATTGTCAAGAAGGAATAGATAAAATAACAATGAGTTGATAATGAATGTTCACCTTGTAGCAATGTAATACAGTTTGAGCAAATGTAATTGTCTTCTATTTGCTTATATGCAATCTTATAATGCATCAGGGGGCCCCAATGTCCTGCAGCAGATAGTCCACGAGTCTGGCCTGTGGGTTTGACACCCTTGTAAGTGACTATCAATGGATATCTACTTGCTTTAGTCCTTTTGTTCTGTTCGTGTGTGCCTGCGAGATATATTGCCTCTTGTGATGGACCCTTTTTCTGCACGTGACATGGTTGTTTCCAATTAGACCTGTGCCCCAGCAATTAAAGCTGCAAAATGTTGAAACCTCTCTAGAAGAAAGGCACTTTTTTCTGGTCTCTGCTCAGAATCATATCAGGTGCTTTGAAACTTATCTAACTCATAATTAATAATGTGACTATAGTTGTCCCAAGATTCAAGTCTCCAAACAAAATTAATATAAAAGATTTCAAAAATAATTCTTGTTACATTTGCAGCTTTAAGTGAGTATATTCATAGCCATTTCTTTTGGTCAATATGGGTATTAATCAAAACATATTTAAAATTAAAACCATCCAGTTGTCGATTTTATTCCAATGATTCATATGGGCTTTATGCATTTGATCAACAAAATTCAAACATATTTGAGGAGATTCAGTTTTCCATTTATTTGCTCTGTTCAGCATTTTTTTTTAAAACCCATACATTTCGTAGCTAGAGAATTACTTTTTAACCATAGCTTTTTGTTTGCATGTACTTTGATTCTATTTGCTCCCTTAAAATGCAAAGTTATTAATTTTATAGAATTGTGAGCATTTAGGATATGTTTTTCGTGGACATACATTACTGTTTCAGTGTTCTACCATGGAGACACTGGCCACCAAGAACCAAAGTATCAGACCTAAGAATCCAATAATCTGACAGACATAGAAATGTACAGAAGCCCATTAACCTACAAACCCGCACATCATTGGAATGTCTGAGGAAACCGGGGCACCCGAGGAAACCCACATGGTCACAGAGAGAATGCTCAGACCCCACACAGACAACAGCCAAGGTCAGGATTGAACCTGGGTCTCTTGTACTAAGGCAGCAGCTCTACATGGTTCATAAATTCATAACTGATAGGAGCAAAATTAGGCCATTTGGCCCATCAAGTCTACTCCACCATTCAATCACGGCTGATCTATCTTTCCCTCTCAACCCCATTCTCCTGCCTTCTCCTCATAACCCTCGACACCCGTACTAATCAAGAATCTATCAATCTCTGCCTTAGAAATATCAATAATGGTGAGCCACTGTACAGCCAAGGTTGACACTGGTTTAGTTGTCTGAATATCCAGAGGTCTTACCCCACTGCAGTGCTGCCAAGTTCTTCCAGCAAAGGAACTAGAACTCTCCTTGTATCCTATTTTCATGGGACATTCAACCAAGGTAAACAATTCTCACTTGTATGGATGTAGCAGAGGCGCTGAATGCCAGCAGGCACTTCAGAGCCATGCCACACTGCCTCAATAAAGCCAAAGACTTAATGACATTTTAAAAATTCTTCGGCATGAAAGGTCACCCCGCCTGTCTTCTAAAAGTAGTTGACCTTCCCAGAGATTAATTGCATTTCCTGGAAAGCATGTTGATACATTTCCTAGGCACATAACAAAGCCCTGCCAGCTCTCTGTTTGGCCTGTGGAGAGACTAATGAACAGAAGTGCACCCCCAGAGGGTGATATCCCCCAGAATTTTAAGCCCCAGCTGTGGGTGTCAAATTAGAAGCAGTTCATGTAGCGAAACAACACTAAGCAGATGTTAATATGTTAGCAGATAGACATTTATATCCTCAGACTGAGGTAGCATACTTAACTATATACCTTAACTTACCTCAGTTCAAATGTATATATTTTATACCTGTTATATGCAATGGACAATATACCCTATCTAAAATGCTAGCACCAAAACACATATATTAATTTTTTTCCATTAAGTCATATTTCTGGATCTGTCAAGTTATGGATGTCACTGTTTGAAATATTTAATTCCTTTTTTGCCACCAAATTTCAACATTGAATATTCCCCAGGGCTGACAAAGTATACTGCAAGTAGGTGCAAACTAATGTTTCCTTTACTCTTCCCTAATTATATCTTTAACATTGCAGAATTTATAAAATAACATGCATCTGTTCATATGAAACTCTTTTACCTGAAATTTTAACTGTTCTAAATGTTTAAAAGTTGTGATCAGCAAGATTTCAGATGTTTTAACTCGTAGTCTCAGTAGAATATTTATGACTAAGCTAATAATTGAAATATAACCTCCCACCCTAATCTCTGATTCAGATCGTCAGTCATTTCCCCTTTAATGTTGACTTCCACTCTTCTTTCAAGCAAATTAAATCAGCAAAGAAACACCCCAAAAGGGATTAAATAAATGCATAGACAAACAGCAGTTTAAATTTCAGTTGTGCAGGCATGCTAATAGTAAGAATATGAGTATGCTATTCTGCTCCATGCCCTGTCTTGTTGCTCAATTAAATTATTATCAATTTGCATTTTAAGTTCATCTACAATCCTGGCCAAGAGAAATCTTTCAATTTCAGGTCGGTTTTCAATTGCCCAAGTCTCTACTTTTTGACAAGGTGATATTCTCATGATAGGCTGATCCAGAAGATTAAGATGCGTGTGTTCCACGATGATTCGGTAATTCGGAATCGGAGCTGATTTCGACAACAGACAATAGGTGCAGGAGTAGGCCATTCGGTCCTTCGAGCCAACGCCACCATACAATGTGATCATGGCTGATCATCCACAATCATACCCCGTTCCTGCCTTCTCCCCAAATCCCCTGACTCCGCTATCTTTAAGATCCCTATCTAGATCTCTCTTCAAAGTATCCAGAGATCCGGCCTCCACCGCCCTCTGAGGCAGAGAATTCCACAGATTCACAACTCTGTGAGAAAAAGTGTTTCATCGTCTCCGTTCTAAATGTCTTACCCCTTATTCTTAAACTGTGGCCCCAGGTTCTGGACTCCCCCAACATCGGGAACATGTTTCCTGCCTCTAGCGTGTTCAAACCCTTAACAATCTTATATGTTTCAATGAGATTCCCTCTCATCCTTTTAAACTCCAGATTGTACAAGCCCAGCCGCTCCATTCTCTCAGCATATGACAGTCCTGCCATCCCGAGAATTAACCTTGTAAACCTACGCTGCACTCCCCCAATAACAAGAATGTCCTTCCTCAAATTAGGGGACCAAAACTGCACACAATACTCCAGGTGTGGTCTCACTAGGGCTCTGTACAACTGCCGAAGGACCTCTTTGCTCCTATACTTGACTCCTCTTGTTATAAAGGCCAACATGCCATTCGCTTTCTTCACTGCCTGCTGTACCTGCATGGTTATTTTCATAGACTGATGAACAAGGACCACCAGATCCTGTTGTACTTGCCTTTCCCAAATTGATGCCATTTAGATAGTAATCTGCCTTCCTATTTTTGATACCAAAGTGGATAACCTCACATTTATCCACAATAAACTTCATCTGCCATGCATCTGCCCACTCCCCCAACCTGTCCAAGTCACCCTGCATTTGCATAGCATCCTCGTCACAGTTCACACTGCCACCCAGCTTCGTGTCATCTGAAAGTTTGCTAATGTTACTTTGAATCCCTTCATCTAAATCATTGATGTATATTGTAAATAGCTGCGGTCCCCCACTAGTCACTGCCTGCCATTCTGAAAGGGACCCATTAATCCCTACTCTAATTACCCATAGAAAACACAGGTAGTGGTTGAAGGGTGTTTTTCTGGTTGGAAGTTTGTGACCAGTGGCGTTCCACATAGATCAGTGTGGAATCTCTACTGTTTATGATATATAAATAACTTGAACAAAAATATAAATGGGTTGGTTAATAGCTTTGCAAACAGCACAAAACATTGTCAAATTGTGGACAGTGAAGTAGGCTGTCAAAGGTACAGCAAGTTAGATCAGTTAAACGATCAGAGCAAAGAAATGGCAGATATCCGGATAAATGTGATGTGTTGCACTTTGAGGGTCAAAGGTAAAGTGAAAGTATACTGATGGTGACAGGACCCTTGACAGTAGCAACACAAGTAGATGGAATGGTAAAGAAGGCATATGGTACTGTATGCTTGCCTCTATTGGTCGGGACATTGAGTGTAAGAGTCTGGACGTTATGCTGCAGCTTTATAAAATCTTTGCTCAGGCAGCATTTGGACTATTGTATGGAGTTCTGGTTGCCCCATTACAAGAAAGATGTGGAGGCTATGGAGCGGATGCAGAAACGATTTAACAGGATGCTGCCTGGATGAGAGAGTATTAGCTACAAGGATAAACTTGGATTATTTTCTCTGCAGGATCAGAGGTTGTAGGGACACCTGATAGAAGTTTTTTTTTTTAATTATGAGAAGCTTAGATGAGTAGATAGTCCAAACCTTTTTAGCAGGATGGAAATGTCAAATTCTAGAGGGGGGAATTTAAAGGAGATGTGCTGGACCAGAGTTTTACACAGAGAGAGGTAGGCATCTAGAATGTGTTGCCAGGGTGTTGGTTGAAACAGATACGATGGTGGTGTTGCAGAGGTTTTTAGATAAACACATGGATATGTAAGAATGGAGAGGATATGCAGCCCTCGTTGGCAGAAGGGATTAGTTTAATTTGGTATTATTTTCGACATGGACATCAACAGTCGAAAGGGTCTGTTGCTATACAGTACTGTTCTATATATTTTTAAAGGTTGGTTCTAATTTCCATCAACATATGTATGGAGGAGGTAAAAGTACATTCTGAAATCATCCTTCATTCTGGATTCTCCCAATACAAGACATTATTTTACTCTTTTTAAAACCCCTTAAAACCCTGTGAATGTTTGGCATTTGATATTGTATACTCAACGACATTCCGGCCTGTACTATGATATCCCGGCATAGTTCTGGGGAATCATGGCTGAACATTCAACTCTACCCATTCCATCTAAATGTCCAAGGCCTTCATAAGAAGTATCACTCAAAGCTAATGCAATATTACAAAGGTTTTCAGTTATCACTCCAGAATTTTGTTTGAATTTTATTCAAAGTAGTTTGAATATCATTTTAAGCCTCATTTTTGAAATTTATGATGAAGCCCACTTGAAACATTAATCAGAAAGCATAAATCTTAAATAAAACATAAATTGCTTGAAACATTTTTGGAGAGGGGATCAGAGTTCATATCTAGGTTGATGAACTGAACACTACTTCTCTGTCCACAAATGCCACCTTACCTGCGGAGCGTTTCCTGTATTTTTTAGTTTTGTTGCACTTTAAACCTCAATGATGTTTTCAGCTCTTGTTTCATATTATACCTGTATTGATCACCAGAAAGTGACAATGTGAAGCATTTCTGCTGTGTGCAATAACATCTAGCTCACATTGACCATAGAGCCTTTCCCCAACAGTTTCAAAATAGTTACATACCATTCCTTCTTTGGATGTGCTCAACACTTTAAGATGTATTCCTACTAGAGTAAAGAAGGGATTGTATGGATTTGTAACAAAACTAGGAACTAACAAACTGTGTAATATTGCTCTAATATAGAGGAAATTATTTTTGTTAATGTTTGTTGTCTTAATGTGGAAATCAGTTTATCTTCCTCATAATTACTCGGAAATGTACAGATGAACAAAACATGGAATATATTTCTTAGTTTTGCAGAAATACATTGTGAATAATGGCACCTGGGCAACACAAACACCTTAGATTTCTTAACCACCATGTAACTTTGTTGTAAATTCAAGTCACATCAGGTTGAGTTTATTGTCATATGCACAAGCACAGTAAGGTACAGGTACGATGAAAATCTTGCTTGTAGCAGCATCGTAGCCACACAGGCGGCACACAAAACATACATTTTAATCAATTATACACAACTTACACATTCCACAAGATGGTGAAAAAAAAATGCAAAAAACAAGGCATTAAGGGCTTGTCCCACTTAGGCAGCTCTTTAGACGACTGCCAGGGACTAGTTTTAATGGAATTCACCTACGACACCTGGCAACAGCACCTACGACAACCAACAACAACACCTACGTCAACCTAAGACAACCTACGACAGCAAAGATTGCCGAAAATTTTTCAATGTTGAAAATTTGCAGCAGTCGCCTGTAGTCGCCCAAAAAATTGCCTAAGTGGGACAGGCCCTTTAGTTCAAACCATAAGTGGAAAAAAGAACCCACGGTAGTGCAAAATGTGGTCCCTAATGTTGCATTGACAAGGTGGAGACGGAACCTGATGGCTGTAGGAAGGTAGATGTTCCTGAACGCGGTGGTGTAGAACTTCAGGTTTGTACCTCCTGTCCAATGGTAACAGTGTGAAGAAAGAATAGCCCAGATTATGTGGATTCTTGGTGATATATGCAGTCCTTTGGAGGCTACACCGTGTAGATGCGTTCAGTAGTGGAGAGGGCTGCGCTCATGTTGGTGTCGGCTGAGTACACCACTCTCAGCTGCCTCGTGCATTCCTGTGTGCTGGAATTGCCATACCAGGAATTAATGCCTCCAATCAGGGTATTCACAGTAGAATGGAGTTGTTTAGTTTATTGCAGGCACGTGCCATCAGGGTAGGCAAGGTAGGCAGTGCCTACCCTGACTAAAATTATAAAATAGTAATTATTTTATATATAAATATTATATATATAAAACATATATAAAATGGTCATAAATAGTAAAGGCACGGGAGAATTATGCCTCCCTAAGAGATCAATCTCTTAGGGAGGCATAATTCTCCCGTGCCTTTCATCAGCAGTATGTTTTAAACGCGGAAGTATGTGCTACTCACGTGCTGTCGACGCTGCTTCAAGCCATCAGTTGGAATGGTCCGTAAAGGCAGCTGAAACTCTGCCTTTACACTGTGAACTGCGTGCATGTGCTGCGTTGTGCACTGCGCATGTGCACCAGCCTACTGCGCATGTGCGTGCGCAGGTTTCTTAGTGGGAATTTCAAGGGTGGATAGTGATTACCTGAAGAGTTTCACGAAGCAACCTTATGGATATTTTTGCTGCAGAATGGATTTTGTGCACAAATAACCATATAACAATTACAGCACGGGAACAGGCCCTCTCGGCCCTTCCAGTCCGTGCCGACCATTTGTTTTCCCCTAGTCCCATCTACCTGCACTCAGACCATACCCCTCCATTCCCTTCACGTCCATATACCTATCCACTTTACTCTTAAATGTTAAAATCGATCCTGCCTCCACCACTTCTGCTGGAAGCTCATTCCACACAGCCACCACCCTCTGAGTAAAGAAGTTCCCCCTCACGTTACCCCAAAACTTCTGTCCCTTAATTCTCATGTCATGCCCTCTTGTTTGAATCTTCCCTACCCTCAATGGGAAAAACGTATCCACGTCAACTCTTGTCTATCCCTTTCATCATTTTATAGGCCTCAATCAAGTCCCCCCTTACCCTTCTGCGCTCCAAAGAATAAAGACCTAACTTGTTCAACCTTTCTCTGTAACATAGTTGCTGGAACCCTGGCAACATTCTAGTAAATCTCCTCTGTACTCTCTCTATTTTGTTGACATCCTTCCTATAACTAGGCGACCAAAATTGTATACCATACTCCAGAATTGGTCTTACCAATGCCTTGTACAATTTTAACATTACTTCCCTACTCCTATATTCAATGCTCTGATTTATAAAGGCCAGCACACCAAAGGCTTTCTTTACCACCCTATCTACATGTGATTCCACCTTCAGGGAACTATGCACAGTTATTCCTAGATCCCTCTGTTCCACAGCATTCCTCAATTCCCTACCATTTACCATGTACTTCCTATTTTTATTTGTCCTGCCAAGATGTAGCACTTCACACTTAACAGCATTAAACTCCATCTGCCATCTTTCAGCCCACCTTTTCCAAATGGCCCAAATCTCTCTGTAGAATTTGAAAATCTACTTCATTATCCACAACACCACCTATCTTAGTATCATCTGCATACTTACTTATCCAATTTTCCACCCCATCATCCAGATCATTGATGTACATGACAAACAACAGTGGACCCAACACAGATCCCTGAGGCACCCCACTGGTCACCGGCTTCCAACCTGACAAACAGCCATCCACCATTACTCTCTGACATCTCCCATTCAGCCACTGTTGAATCCATCTTGCTACTCCGCCATTAACACCCAAAGATTGAACCTTCTTAACCAACCTTCCATGGGGAACCTTGTCAAAGGCCTTACTGAAATCCATATAGACAACATCCACTGCTTTACCCTCATCAATTTCCCTAGTTACCGCTTCAAAAAATTCAAGAAGGTTTGTCAAACATGACCTTCCAGGCACAAATCCATGTTGACTGTTCCTGATCAGACCCTGTTTATCCAGATGCTTATATATATTATCTCTAAGTATCCTTTCCATTAATTTGCCCACCACTGACGTCAAACTAATAGGTCTATAATTGCTAGGTTTATTCTTTGAACCCTTTTTAAACAAAGGAACAACATGCGCAGTACGCCAATCCTCCGGCACTATTCCCGTTTCTAATGACATTAGAAATATTTCTGTCATAGCTCCTGCTATTTCTACACTAACTTCCCTCAATGTCCTAGGGAATATCCTGTCAGGACCTGGAGACTTATCCGCTTTTATATTTTTCAAAAGTGTCAGTACTTCCTCCTCTTTGAATCTCATAGTTTCCATAGCTACTCTACTTTTTCCCCTTAACTCACAGAGTTCAATATCCTTCTCCTTGGTGAATACCGAAGAAAAGAAATTGTTCAATATCTCCCCCATCTCTTTTGGCTCTGCAGATAGCTGTCCATTCTGGTTCTCTAATGGTCCAATTTTATCCCTCGTTATCCTTTTGCTATTAATATAGCTGTAGAAACCCTTTGGGTTTACTTTCACCTTTCTTGCCAAAGCAACCTCATATCTTCTTTTAAGCCTTCCTAATTTCTTTCTTAAGATTCTTTTTACATTCTTTATACTCCTCTAGCACCTCATTTACTCCATGCCTCCTATAATTATTGTAGATATCTCTCTTTTTTCGAAACAAGTGTCCAATTTCCCTTGAAAACCATGGCTCTTTCCAATTTTTACTATTTCCTTTCAACCTAACAGGGACATAAAGATTCTGTACTCTTACAATTTCCCCTTTAAATGTCCTCCATTTCTCTTCTACATCCTTCCCATGAAACAAAGTGTCCCAATTCACTCCTTTAAAATCCTTATGCATTCCCTCAAAGTTAGCCTTTCTCCAATCAAAAATCTCCACCCTAGGTCCAGTTCTGACTCTCTCCATAATTATATTGAAACTAATGGTATTGTGATCACTGGTCCCGAAGTGCTCACCAACGCATGCCTCCGTCACCTGACCTGCCTCATTTCCTAACAGGAGGTCCAGCACTGCCCCTTCTCTGGTTGATACCTCTATGTACTGCTGCAAAAAACTATCCTGCACACATTTAACAAACTCCAAACCATCCAGCCCATTTACAGAATGTGTTTCCCAGTCTATTTTTGGAAAATTGAAATCTCCCACAATCACTACCTTGTGCTTACTACTAATATCTGCTATCTCCTTACATATTTGCTCTTCCAATTCTCGCTCCCCATTTGGCGGTCTATAATACACCCCTAAAAGTGTTGCTACACCGTTCCCACTTCTCAGTTCCACCCAAATAGCCTCCCTAGACGAGTCCTCTAATCTATCCTGCCAAAGCACTGCTGTAATATCTTCTCTGACAAGCAATGCAACACCTCCCCCTCTGGACCCTCCAATTCTATCACACCTGAAGCAACGAAATCCTGGAATATTTATTTTCCAATCACAGCCCTCCTGCAACCATGTTTCACTGATTGCCACAACATCATATTTCCAGGTATCAATCCAGGCTCTAAGTTCACCCACCTTACTTACAATGCTCCTAGCATTAAAATATACACATTTTAGAAACCCACCATCCCTTATTCTCTGTCTATTATCTTTTTCATCTTTCTCGCCTACATTTTGGATCCGAGTGCTTCCCTTCTCTGCCTCTTGCCCCACACCCTGACCCCTAGCCCCCTCTACCCGAGTCCCTCCCCCCAGCCTTTCTCGTTTAAAGTCTCCCCAGTAGCCTTTGCAAATCTCCCTGCCAGGATATTGGTCCCCCTCGGGTGCAACCCGTCCTTTGTGTACAGATCATGCCTTCCCCAAAAGAGGTCCCAGTGATCAAGAAACTTGAATCCCTGCGCACTGCACCAGTCCCTCAGCCACGCATTTATCCTCCACCTCATTTCATTCCTGATATGGTAATATGATATGGTATTATTATGGTCAAATAATATGGTAAGTAATTTTTTTTGAGCTATATGTTTTTAAATACTTTATTAAGAGATAGGACCTATTGAAAACAAATTACATGATAAAAGTAAAGAGAACAATCTGCGCATGCGCAGTTTCCACGATTTAAAAATAGCCGAATGACAGTTCACCGGGGAGGGAACAGTGTGCGCATGCGCGGTTTTCAAGATTAAAAAAATGCCGACCGGCAGTTTACCGGGGTGGGAACAATGTGCGCATGCGCAGTTTCAAGATTAAAAAAAGCTGACTGACAGCTCACCGGGGAGAGAATAATCTGCGCATGCGCGGTTTTCAAGATTTTTAAAAGCCACTGCCTACCCTGGCTGATTACTCACGGCACGTGCCTGGTTTATTGTCACGTTTACCGAGGTACAGTGAAAAGCTTTTTGTTGCATGCAAAACAAGAGAACTCCTATAGAGTTCTCTTCTACCAGGAGAACTCCTATGTGTAACCTTTCCTGTTTAATTTTGTTTAGTTTAGAGATACAGCGCGGAAGCAGGCCCTTCGGCCCACACCAACCAGTGATCCCCGCACATTAACATGATCCTACACTCACTTGGGACAATGTTTACATTATACCAAGCCAATTAACCTGCAAACCTATATGTCATTGGAGTGTGGGAAGAAACTGAAGATCTCAGAGAAAACCCTCGCGGTCACTGGGGGAACGTACAAACTCCGTACGGGCAGCACCCGTAGTCAGGATCAAAACTGGGTCACCGGTGCTGCGCCACCGTGCCACCCCATTTGTGAACCAAGTAATGGTAGTGCATTCATGGGGCAGTTTTATCAGACAGATTTCTGCTGTAATTTATTGACACACAGACGTAACTTTTAATCATCTGAGTATTAAAAAGATAATGAACACCTGCACATGCTGGTGAAAGCCCTCAAAAAGCAAATACCATTTATATTTTGTTTCTGGCATGATATTAGAATGGACGGGAAATCTTGCTGAGCTTTGTACTCAGAGGACAAAAATAAATTCCTTGCTGATTTCATTCAACCTCTTTAATTATTGATGCAAGTCAATGGGCACGTGCATGGGAAAATGGCCAGGCTCGCCTGAATAACACTGCTCTAATGCTACAAATACTTTTATTTAATGAACTAATTTTCATGTTGACTTTATAGTGATTTTGCAGTGTTGTCTTGCAAGGTTTTCTACAGCAATTTTAAAGTTGGTTTGAGAAGCAAATCCTCTTGGTAATTCTTCAAAATGAATGTCTGGGCAATGAAACACTAAACATTTGTTTATTTATTGTGATTGCTTAAGAATTTGTTTATGGTGTAAGAAAAATTATATTGTCCATAATATTGTTATATGAAAGTGTTCACCCTTGGCTATGTGAAGGGAGCTAATGGAACAACAATAGAAATTTGCTGTTTTTGTTATCCTTGTCTGAAGACATTGACGCTGAGGTATGAGTTCAAATGATTACATTAAATCAGCTACACAAAGTCTCAAATTCATTTGCATTCACAATTTCAGGAAAATTGTTCAATAGGGTAAAACAACATGATAAATTATTAAATCGTTTTGTGTGATTACAATTTACGAAGAGAAAAGTTGATTACTGTTCAATACCTAAATGCATTCATATCAGATTTTTCTAAGACAAAGTAACATGGGAATGTCATTCAATACTTCTTTCCTGATAAAATCTATCGTCTGACATTCAAGTTTTCAGAAAGATTGAACAAGGTTTCCTGAATTATGAAAATATGTTTTTCCAAATAGGTTATTATCCAAAGTAGCACAATGCAAAATATGCTACTCAGAACAATAGTTCATATCAAGTAATTTAGTAAAGAAACAACAATTAAACGTTTACTGAAGGGAGATGCATATCAGACAAACTTCATGCACCGCATAATATTAAAAGATATTGTAATCAATTTTTTTAACTTTTGACCTTTTTTTATAAACAAAAAGAATGTTCATTGTGGCATCATCTTTCAAGAAAATACTGAAACGCCAAACACAGTGTCCCATTGTAATGAGCGAATCTTTCATTAACTTATACGCTCAGGATCCAGAAAGATGAGCATAATATTTATGCAGGAGATTTATTTCTGATGACTCTGTCCGTTTGATAGGATTAATCGTCGTCAGAGGCCCAGTTTGATTTCAAGGAGATCAGAACCAGTGCTTTCATTGGTGATAGGAAAGTAAGTGAATGTAGCAGTTCCTTGGCATCAATACTAATGACTAAAACCTAAACAAACTCCCTTAAAACCAATGACTGTTTTGTTTATCTAATTGGTTCATTTGAGTTTTTTTGTCTAACCTCAGAGGAGTCTATTACCTTAATTATGTGAAGAAGCTAATGGAGCAGCAGTAGCAATTCACTCACTATTATTCCTGGGTCCAAACACAAGGTTTTAGTCCAGCTTCACTCTTCCACTCTGTCTGCCCGCCCAATGTTCTCTATTCTCCATGGAATTTCACCAATAAATGCTAACAGGAAAGGGTTAAGGCCCATGTTGAAAAAACGTCCCGACTTAAGGCCCTGCCCCACTTTCCCGAGTTACTCACGAAGTCTCCCGAGTTTCCCCCATGATTCGAACTCGGGGAATGTCAGGTAATGTCGGTAGCGAGCTCGTATGAGCCTGTAGCAGTCCGTAGATGTTTTGTGGCGACTCGTAATGCTAGGCGTAGGAACTCGGGGCATCAGGTAAGTCGGGACGTTTTTTGAACATGTTGAAAAATGTCCACGAGTAAAAGAAAATAGCCCCGAGTACCTACGAATGGCTATTACCGTAATTCTCCGAGTTTGAATCAAGGGAAAAACTCGGGAGAGTTCGTGAGTAACTCGGGAAAGTGGGACAGGGCCTTTAGTCATTTTGCTACAGTAAACCCTTATTATGAGGAACCTCTTTATAACAGATTTTGGTTGTAGCGGACGGACCTACCGACCTTCACTGCCAGGTCAGGCTGCCAATGCCACCCCCAGCCCACACCAGCTCCCCAGCCATAGAAACATAGAAAATAGGTGCAGGAGGAGGCCATTCGGCCCTTCAAGCCAGCACCACCATTCATTGTGATCATGGCTGATCGACCCCAATCAATAACCCGTGCCTGCCAACTCCCCATATCCCTTGATTCCACTAGCCCCTAGAGCTCTCTCTTAAATCCATCCAGTGATTTGGCCTCCACTGCCCTCTGTGGCAGGGAATTCCACAAATTCCCAACTCTCTGGGTGAAAAAGTGTTTTCTCACTCAGTCTTAAATTGCCTCCTCTTTATTTGAAGACTGTGGCCCCTGGTTCTGGACTCGCCCACCAATGGGAACATTTTTCCTGCATCTAGCTTGTCCAGTCCCTTTATAATTTTATACGTTTCAATAAGATCCCCCCTCATCCTTCTAAACTCCAGTGAATACAAGCTTAGTCTTTTCAATCATTCCCCATATGACAGTCCCGCCATCCCAGGGATCAATCTCGTGAACCTACACTGCACTGCCTCAATCACAAGGATGTTGTTCCTCAAATTAGGAGACCAAAACTGTACACAATACTCCAGATGTGGTCTTACCAGAGCTCTATACAACTGCAGAAGAACCTCTCTACTCCTATACTGAAATCCTCTTGTTATTGAGGTCCACATTCCATTAGCTTTCTTCATTGCCTGCTGAACCTGCATGCCAACTTTCAGTGACCAGTGTACAAGGACACCCAGGTCCCGCTGTACACCCCCCCTCCCTTATCTAACCTAACCCCATTGAGATAATAATTTGACCCCTTGTTTTTGCCACCAAAGTGGATAACCTCACATTTATCTATATTATACTGTATCTGCCCACTCACCCAACCTGTCCAGGTCACCCTGCAACCTCCTAACATCCTCTTCACAGTTCACACTGCCACCCAGCTTTGTGTCATCTGCAAATGTGCTAGTGTTGCTCCTAATCCCTCTTCCAAATCATTAATATATATGGTAAACAGTTGCGGCCCCAACACCGAGCCTTGCGGCACTCCACTCGCCACTGCCTGCCATTCTGAAAAGGACCCGTTCAGTCCTACTCTTTGCTTCCTGTCTGCAAAACAATTGTCTATCCATGTCAACACCCTACCCCCAATACCATGTGCTGTAATTTTAGTCACCAGTCTCCCGTGCGGGACCTTATCAAAGGCTCTCTGAAAGTCTAGATACACTACATCCACTGGCTCCCCTTCATCCATTTTACTTGTCTCATCCTCAAAAAATTAAAGAAGATTAGTCATTTTCTTTCATAAATCCATGCTGACTTGGACTTATCCTTTTACTGCTATCCAAATGCCCCATTATTACCTCTTTAATAATTGACTCCAGCATCCTTCCCACCACCGAAGTCAGGCTAACTGGTCTGTAATTCTCCGTTTTCTCTCTCACTCCTTTCTTGAAAAGTGGGATAACATTAGCTATCCTCCAATCCACAGAAACTGATCCTGAATCAATTGAACATTGGAAAATGATCACCAATGTGTCCACTATATCTGAGCCACCTCCCTGAGGACCCTGGGATGCAGACCATCAGGCCCAGGGGATTTATCATCCTTCAGTCCCATTAGCCTACCCAATACTATTTCTTGCCTAATGAAAATTTCTTTCAGTTCCTCGACCCCCTTAGATCCTCTGTCCTCCAGTACTTCTGGGAGATTGTTTGTGTCTTCCTTAGTGAAGAGAGATCCGAAGTACCTGTTCAACTCTTCTGCCATTTCCTTGTTCCACATAATAATTTCACCCGTGTCTGCCTTCAAGGGACCCATATTTGACTTTGCTATTCTTTTTCCCTTAACATATCTAAAGAAGCTTTTACTGTCCTTCTTTACATTCCTGGCCAGCTTCCCCTCATACTTCATCTCTTCAGCCCGTATTGCCCATTTTGTTTCCTTCTGATGTCCTATGAAAGTTTCCCAATCCTCTGGCTTCCGGCTACTCTTTGCTGTGTTATACATCTTTTCTTTTAGTTTTATTCTATCCCTTACTTCTCTTGTCAGCCACAGTTGCCTCCTACTCCCCTTAGAATCTTTCTTCCTTTTTGGAATTAAATGATCCTGGATTATGCCCAGAATTCCTGCCATTACTGTTCCACCATCATTCCTGCTAGGATCCCTTTCCAGTCTACCTCGGCCAGCTCCTTTCTCATGCCTTCATAGTCCCCTTTGTTCAACTGCATCACTGACACTTCTAATTTAACCTTCTCAAATTGCAGATTAAAACTAATCATATTATGATCACTACCTCCAAGCGCTTCCTTTACCTCGAGTTCTCTTACCAAATCTGGTTCATTGGACAACACTAAATCCAGAATTGCATTTTCTCTGGTCAGCTCCATTACAAGCTGCTCTAAAAATCTATCTCGGAGGCACTCCACAAACTCTCTTTCTTGGGGTCCTGAACCAACCTGATTTTCCCAGTCTACCTGCATATTGAAATCCCCCATCACCACAGTGGCATTACCTTTGTTACATACCAGTTTTAACTCCTGCTGCAACTTACACCCTACATCCCGGCTACTATTTGGGGGTCTGTAGATAACACCAATTAGTGTCTTCTTGCCTTTGCAATTCCTCAACTCAATCCACAGTGACTCTATGTCTTCCCTCGCAAGGGACTGAATTCCATCCCTCACCAGCAGAGCTACCCCCACCCCCACCCCCTCCTCCTCTGCCCACCTGCCTGTCTTTTCTATAGGATGTATAACCCTGAATATCAAGTTCCCAGGCCTGATATTCCTGCAGCCACGTCTCAGTAATTCCCACAATGTCAAATCTACCAACCTCTAACTGAGCCTCAAGCTCATCTACTTTACTTCTTATGCTTCGCGCATTCAAATACAATACTTTTAATTCCTTACGCATCTCACCTTTCTCATCGATCCCTATTACACTTGGCCATATTCTCCAATCCCTTTGTGAGCTCTCTTTCCCGTTAATTCTGGGGTCATTAACTATCCCTTTACTCCCTTTCCCTTTAACTCAGTCCTTGTCTATCCCACATGAACCCCCCCCCTTATTCAGTTTAAAACCACCTGCGTCGCAGTGGCAAACCTGCCTGCCAGAATGCTGGTCCCCCACCTGTTAAGGTGCAATCCGTCCCTCTTTTACAGTTCCCCCTTACTCCAAAACAGATCCCAGCGGTCTAAGAATCTAAATCCCTGCCGGCTGCACCAGTTCCTCAGCCATACATTCAGGTCCTGTATCTCCCTGTTCCTGCTCTTGCCAGCAGAAGGAAATGGAAGCAAACCGGAGATAGCCACCCTGGAGGTCCTGCTTTTCAGCACTTTTCCAAGCTCTCTAAAGAAAACGGTTCAGAATGTTCATCCCCTTCTTTCTGACATCGTTTGTGCCAACTGCACTACAACTTCCGGCTGTTCATCTTCGCCCTTGAGGATTTTCTGCACTCTCTCCGTGACATTCCTGGATCCTGGCACCAGGGAGGCAGCACACCATCCTCAAATCCCGTCTGTTGCTGCAGAAACCCCTGTCCATACCTCTCATAATGGAGTCTCCAACTACCATCTTTGATTTTGGCTCAACAGCACTTTTTGCTTCGCAAGCTAGTGCGCCGCACAGTGTGTTAACGTCTTCTAAGTGGGTGAACCTGTTCACAAGAGGTACATCACCCGGGGACCTTTGCATTCCATGTTTCCATCCCTTTCTCACCATCACCCACCTTCTCTCTTCCAGTATCTTAGGTGTAACAATCTTACTGTAGGACTCGTCGAGGAACGACAGTTTCTCGGACGAACCTGAGGTCATCCACTTACTTCTCCAGTCCCCAACACGGTCCTTCAGGGGCTGTACCTGGATGCACTTCTCACATTTGTAGCAGCCAGAGGCACCAGTGGTGTCCTTGACTTCCCACATACTGCAAGCATCACACTGAATCAGCTTGCTTGGCATCTCCTTCTTTCATCTCTCCCTCTCCAGCGTTTTGCATAGCCTCCTCTCCTCAGCCTCTGTCAAAGGCTCTCGAGCCAAAGACTCACAAGGCACTTCCCTCACAAGGCCACTACCTCACTGCCGCTCCCCTAGAGCAGCCTTGCTTATATTGACTGATAAATTGCCTAATTTACCAATTTACAAACTAAATTCTTCAGTTTTAAACTGTTTTTCCCCTGTGACTTACTCACCTTTCCCACAGGCTTCAGCCAATCAGTTCTTCTCCCTGCTTTTCTTTGTTGCTGCTTGTTCAAAATCCACGTAAGCTCTGGGCTAAATCTGGCTACTTTTTGGCGCTCTTTTTAAATGGTTTCCCCCCTCTGACTCACTTATAACTCACTTCTGACTCACCTTTTCCACGGGCTTCAGCCAATCAGTTCTTCTCCCTGCTTCTCTTTGTTGCGTGTTCAAAATCCACGTAAGCTCTGGGCTAAGTCTGGCTGCTTTTTGGCGCCCTTTTTAAACGGTTTTACCCCTCTGACTTACCTTTCCCATGGGCTTCAGCCAATCAGTTCTTCTCCCTGCTTCTCTTTGTTGCTGCTTGTTCAAAACCCACGCAAGCTCTGGGCTTGCCACTTCCAGGCCGGCCTGCCAATGTCACTCCCAGTCCGCTCTGCCTACCAAGCCACTTCCAGGCAAGTCCTGCCAACGTCACCCCTAGCCGGCACTGTCTCCCCGGCCACTTCCAGGCCGGTACTAATGCCACCACTCCGCTTCCCGCGCACTCCGGCTTCCTGCTGACCGCGGCCATTGACATCGCTGATCCACGCCCCTCCCCCCAGCCGTGAGCAGGTTGGGATCGTCAATACACCTGGATTCCAGATCAGGTTCAAGATTCAAGAATCAAGATTCAATTTAATTGTCCCATGTACCAATTAAGGTACAGTGAAATTTGACTTACCACACAGCCATACTAAGTAAAAAGCAAAAATACACTCAGCACATAAAATGAAGTTTAACATAAACATTCCAGACCAAGAGTCCGAAGAATTGCCACTACCCGACACGTCACTTATCCATGTTCTCTAGAGATGCTTCCTAATCTGCTGAGTTACTTCAGCACTTTGTGTCCTTTTGTGTATTATCCAGCATCTGCAGTTCTTTGTTTCTACTACTTATACAACTCTATTATTCGGTAATTCCTTGCACGATTATAGCGGACAATCGGCAATATCGAACATTCCCCACCCCCCTTCCCCCTTCGTCCATTATAAGAAGGGTCTAATGTATTATGAATTTCTAACAGGAATTCTTTTTTGCAATAATTATGTGAATCCCAGCAAATATAACCATTCTGATTCTCTAAATATTTAAATGTTGTGATATCAGGTTGCTTCATTTTACAGGTCCTACATAGGTATTCTATAAAATGATATTGCATCCAATTTTAATGACAACTTTTTAATTTGTATTTTGCGCCAGACTTTCCCTCGGCCATGTCCCATGGGACAAGGAATCACAGCAGGCGCTATTTCAGTGCCAGCTCCCAAACTTGAGCTACCTTTTCTTATCTTACTTCCTGAGCTGCCTACATATGAAGTATAAAATATCTTTTGTAATCACTGTCTTTATTTGTCACTTGAGATGAGGCATGCAAGTGACTGTAGCCATTTTGAATGCAGTGACCCAATCAGCTGCATAAATAATTCAGTACAGTAGAATCTCTTGACAGTTTTTGCCCTCAAGCCATTGAGAAAGCACTTTGTGTCCCACTAACCGTGGCCACAATTGGTAAATTGCAATATGGATTGGTGGACTGAGCAGAGAGGCACTTTGCATTACGAGATCGCTGTCTGTTGGTACCTGTTACCCCATTCCCTTATTGCACAAGCAAAATGAAATAGAACTGAAATGTTTTGACTTATGATGTCAAAATCAGTAGCCATTTTCAATGTTAGCTATTTATCCAGAAATATATTTTGACATAATGCATGTAGCAATGCTGTGCATTTGAAATGGGTGAAATATTTTCATATACTCTTTCCACCTGGGATAAACTTATTCAAATAAAATTACTGTCATAATAATGCCTTAGTGGAAATGTATCCAATTTCTAAGTGTAAATGTGTACTGCCAGAGTTAATCTGTACATAAGTGTGACATTCAGTCATTTAAAAAAATGTTCTAATTGCAAAAAGCTTGCGACTAACAATAACCTTCTGAATCTTTAATCAAAATAATCTCTTCAGTATCCATCCAAATACATTGTATATAAAATGATGGATAAATAAGAATGATTGCAAAAAAACAGTCCCACTGAACAGTTGAGATAACCTTAAAATCAGACTTGGAGTGATCACTTCATCTGAACTCTTAACAGAAACTATTTTCATTATAATTCCATTAATCCATTATTTTGTATTGTGTGAGATATATAAAATACATTGCTGTGTTGTACTATTTAAATATCCTTTTGGTGTTGTCTTTTATTCTAGCAGAAGGTGCATGTATGCTATGATCATCTTTGCGTGAATTTTCTTTGAAAGATTTAAACCTGTGATGCAGTCACTGCAAGATTGCAGGAACTGAATGTACTATATGATATTGGAAGATAACTGTTCAATATATTATGTATATAATGTTTTGCTAACAAATAAGTTGTCCCCTGCTTTTCAAGTGAAAACAACCACAAACCTGAGGAGAGTTTCATGGAGAGATCAATTTTCGGAACATGGTTGCATTACCTTTAGTTTTTAATTACCCTTGTGTCATTTCTGGACTAGATTTTACAAATAAATCTGACATTGCTTTTAATAAAGGCAGAATTGTTCTCCGATTGTGTAAACACTATAATATTATTTCATAATTAAAAATACATGTGGAGCTATCAGTGGATTTAACCAGACATAAAGGAAAATTCAATGTGGATTTTTGGAAGCCTCACTTATTTTACCCAAATCTGAAGAGATGTGAAGCAATAATGCTTGTACATGCTAGTAATAAATGTGTGTACATCCACCTCTGCTCGCTGGAGTTTGGAAGGTTGAGGGGGGACCTCATTGAAATTTTACATAATAAAGGCATAGATGGAGTGGATGTGGAAAGGATGTTTCCACTGGTGGGAGAGTCTAGGACCAGAGGTCATAGCCTCAGAATTAAAGGGCGCTCTTTTAGAAAGGAGGTGAGGAGGAACATCTTTAGTCAGTGGGCAGTTAATTTGTGGAATTTGTTGCCACAGAGTGCTGCTGAGGCCAAGTCAGTGGATATTTTTAAGGCAGAGATAGACAAATTATTGATGAGAGCGGGTGTCATGGGTTATGAGGGAAAGGCAGGAATATGGGATTAGGAGGCAAAGATCAGCCATGATTGAATGGTGGTGGAGACTTGATGGGTCAAATGGCCTTTCTACTCCTATAATTTGTGAATTTGTGATTGTGATATTGCTTCCTGCATTTATAAGTCGGTTTAACAATTAATTTGGGCCACACTTGTTGCAAATTGTACCTACGTATTGTACAAAGTTATAAAGGAAATTGTTACTTCTGTTCTCTCCTTTATCATAGAAAGGTGAAAGGAAGACAATAAAATCAAAGATGAGTATTCAAGTGTACACAAAAGGCTGGAGAAACTCAGCGGGTGCAGCTGCATCTAAGGCTGCTGCACCCGCTGAGTTTCTCCAGCCTTTTGTGTACCCTCGATTCTCCAGCATCTGCAGTTCCTTCTTTAACACATGAGTATTCAAGTACTCATTTTGATATTCAAGGGGACTTTAAACAACGTGTGGCTACACATTCAGAAGACAGTCTTTCCCTGGAAGATTAATTCATTAATGCATTTTCCTATCTGAAGTGGCAAACTCCAAGTCCGATCTAGCGCTATCTAGCACTGCACTCCAAGGAATAAATTCCTAGACTGCCCAACCTTTCTCTTTAGCTCCAGCCCTCAAGCCCTGGCAACATCCTTGTAAATCTTCTTTGCACTCGTTCCTCCTTAATGATATCACTCCTATAGCAGGGTAAGCAAAACTGGAACAATATTCTAAATGCGGTCTCACAACTGTCCCGCACAACTATAACATAACATCCCAAATTCTATACTGACTGATGAAGACCAAAGTACCAGAAGCCATTGTTTTAACTGAGGTTGGTGGGTATAAGGAACAAGCTGCCAGAGGAGTTAGTTGAAGTGGGTACTGTAACATCATTTGAAAGTCACTTGGAGAGGTACATGGACAGGAGAGTTAGAGTGATCTGGGCCAAACGCTGGCAAATGGGACTAGCTTAGATGGCGCAACTGGGTCAGCATGAATGAGTTGGGCTGGGGGATGTTTCTGTGCTGTATGACTCTATGACATATGAATAAACATTTTAAACTAAAGAAAAATACATTTAGTCCATTGTCTCATGAAATTTATGTGGTCTTGGATCCTTTGCTAAGTCTAACCATTGTATTGCTTGGAATCTTATCTGGTATAGACTCCATGTCCAATCACAAAGTAAACCAACAGATTTTGCCTTGTGAAATGAAGAAGTCCTGCTTTGAACAGCAGTAAGCAACTGCTTTTGATTTTCTTTTCTATTAACATTAGATAAGAAAGTCTGCAATTTTTGAAAGTAAGAAATGGGAGCAGGAAAAGGCCGTGCTGTCCTTTCCAAGTATGCTTCGTATTCAATAATTTCTCAGCCGATCTTTTGCTTGATTGTACTTTGCCTACCTATCTCCCTTGATTTCCCCCAACAAGGTACAGATAAACTGTTCCCCAAGCACAAATTGTAGAAGTAATAATTGCATATTTAAAATTAAAAAAATACATTGACAGCTTTTGGTCATGGATTGTGGAAATTGCTCACAACTCTAACACGTTGTCCATCCCTATTTGCTTCCGACCTGAAGAGACAATTAACCTGGAATTGCATATAAGCCAAGCAGAGCACAGATGGAAGATTAAATTCCTTAAAGATATTTGTGATCTTGATTTTTGTTCCCCAGCATGTTTCCTTCCTTACCCTTTGCCGACCATAGTTCATTCGCTTTTTTTTCTCATTGCAGCACCTTTACATGTCCAAGAATTTATGGGCCATGCACTTTTTTTGCGCGGCCAGCATTGGTTCCAAGTGAAAAGAAACAGTCCAAAATCATTTTGTTTGTGATTAATACAAACTATTTTAATATTTATGCAGTTACTATAGTAATTTCATGACAAATCTCCAGAGGCAGCATTCCCTTTTTAGGGAGTTTTCAGGAGAGCTGCATTTATACATTTGGTACCTCTCATAACTCCAGTGTGGTCGGCTATATTTTCTGCTGCGAATGTTTGACTTGCAGTATACATAGCGTGGATTGGAACATAAACTTCAACAGTATCGTTTTTGCCAGGTTGTGTTTTTGTTCAAGGTGCACTTTGGATGCATTGTTTACCAGATTACAGAATATATTTCAGTTATTTATATTTTCAATTAATAGTCTACTTAGTTAAGTACTCATATTGGATTGGGACCATATTTGAAACAATAATACTTTTTGTGAAAAATTGCACTAATAACTGATATTTTAATCAGTTTGCATTTGAAAGGGCACAACATAAGCCATATTTGTGAGTATGGGATTTCTTTAAATGCTATACACAAGTGTGATTTGCTGGGTTACTAGCATTGAAATTATTGAAGCCACAATAGCTATCACTCAAAATCACGATGCCTCTTTTGGCTCTGGCTATGTTTAGAATAATTTTTTGGGATCACATTCTTATTCACCAGAGTCATCACACATATCAATTTCCAGAGTAAGGCAGAAATATGCCTCAATAGTATCTGTGACAGGGCAAAGATGTCATGTGCAATGTGTCAGTTGGAGGCTGGTCGTCCTAGAACTTTAAGATAATGCAGTTCCAACATTCAACTCCTTACCTTTTCTGGGCATGTCTAAAATTATCTGGCTGCATGGAATGGCTTTTTTTGGCAGGCCTTTTGAAGATAATGAAGGTGTTAAAACATAAAGTGCAGTAATTCAGTTGGGATTTGATGCTAATGAAGGACGCATTACTGTTGATGAAAGTTGATATACACACGGATGATTTATGTTCAGTTAATTGTAATAATGGATACTTTAAAACAGTGCTCTTATTCTGCACAGGAGGCCATTGTCACGCGTTATTAGCAGAATGTGAAACTGAGGTGGCCCCAGCTTTAGCCTATCCTATAAGAATATAAGTGAGTCTTTGTGGTGTCGAACTGAAAATCAAGAATGTCCCTTGATAGATTCAGGTGTCATGAATACGATATTAAGTTGAAGAGCCATCTGGAAGAAAAACATTTAAAAAGAACATCAGTAATACAGACATTTTACAGCAGAGTCTTAAGCCATTTGTCCTAAATTGTCTATACTGGTCTATGCTCTTATGAGGATTGTTCCAATCTTTCTCATCTAATAAAATTACAAAGCTTTTCCAAAAAAAAACACAAATGTGTTTAATTAATCTACTTGTACAGTATGTGCCAACATGATTAGAATAAAACTTGAAAGGAAAATAAGAGCCCCGTAGCTCCCAAATTTCCATCATGATTCATCCTAGTAATGTCACATTATTCACTGCTCCAAAAAAATCATCAAAGGCTTAAAGAACTGCGTTTTTTTTTAAATCAGCAGCACTTGTTTGTCATTTCTTAATTATTTGAAGATTCTCCAGGAACTGTCCTGGAAGAAATTGTTACTTCTTGAAGTTGCAACACAGGAGATTGTTCACCAGCATGGATATTTAATACTAAAGATAAGGGCAAATTTGCCATCCACAACCCTACAGCAAAAATATTGAATTAAATATCGCAAAATTAAAACTAGAAGTAAGGAATTGCAAAAAAAATTTATTAATGTTATAATTTCAGGCATACCTTTCTTATCCATTTTTAAAGTTGTAAGCAAATTAGTTTTAAAGAAGGAACTGCAGATGCTGGAGAATCGAGGGTACACAAAAAGCTGGAGAAACTCAGCAGCATCTAAGGAGCGAAGGAGATAAGAAGGGTCTCGACCCGAAACGTCGCCTATCTCCTTCGCTCCTTAGATGCTGCTGCACCCGCTGAGTTTCTCCAGCTTTTTGTGTACCAGCAAATTAGTTTCATTGATTTGATTAAGAGTTAAGAGAAGAAAACGACCTCCACAAAAATACCTGAATAAAGTAACCCGTTTATTCACCACGTTTGGTGCCTCTACAACAGTGTGTTATGTTGCGATTTCCTTTGCACTGTGGATATTTAAAACCCCAACAATCCGGCAGGTTCAGGATTTTTGTGCCAGTCTGGCATATTTTGTGGACTTTTCGATGTTATTTCTTATTAATATCTCAACATTTTTCATTAACATTTTCTTGATATTGCATAAAAATAAATTTTCCATTTAACCTGATACATATTAAGGGAGTACACGAAATGGGGCTAGGCACAAAATGCTGGAGTAACTCAGCGGGGCAAGCAGCATCTCTGGAGAGAAGAAATTGGTGACATTTCAGGTCTCAACCCAAAATGTCACCCATTTCTTCGAGAGGGAATGGCCCAGGTCATTAAAAAGGGGCACAGTAACCAGGGCCAAACTGAGATTAAAGGAAATTACAGTCAAAAAGGCACAACAGAGGATGTACTTCCTGCTTCAGCTGAGGAAGCATAATCTGCCACAGGCAATGATGGTCCAATTCTATTTGGCCATTGTAGAGTCTGTCATCACCTTCTCCATCATGGTCTGGTTTGGCTCAGCCACCAAGCATGACATCCGGAGGCTGCAGCGAATCGTTCAGTCAGGTTATTGCGAAGGTTATTGGCTGCAACCTTCCCTCCATTGACGAACTTTACACTGCAAGGGCCAGGAAGCGAGCGAGCAAGATAATCTCTGGCCCCTCTGACCCTGGCCACAAACTCTTTGAATCACTTCCCTCTGGAAGGTGACTCCGGACTGTCAAAGCTGCCACAGCCAGACATAAAAACAGCTTTTTTCCAAGAGTAGTAGCTCTGCTCAATAACCAAAAATCTGTAGCCTCCTTTTGCTCTGGTATTGTATGTAATTCACATATTTAATCGATAATGTTTTATTATTCATGTTTTATGTGACATTCCTAACTGTCATGTTGTACTTGCGGGCGGAGCACCAAGGCATATTCCTTGTATGTGAATACTTGGCCAATAAACCTATTCATTCATTCAGAAATCAAAACCCCAGAGATTAAGGGGAAGTGTGGGAACCAGGGGCCTAGCAGGTTAAAGGGGAAATGTGGGAACCGGCGACCTGGTGGATTAAAGGGGAAGTGTGGGAACCTGTCGGGTTAAAGGGCCAGTGAGGGAACCGGGCCCCAGTTAGTTGAGAAGGAGCGCAGGAAGTGGGCCTAGTGAGTTAGCAAGCATCACCAGATACCAAACTATCAGGGTTTCCGAATTGTCGGATAATGTTTTTTTTCAGTTTTACTATACTGCTCCATCACAGTTCTCAAAGTGGATGGTTCTTAGAATCGCCTTGTGTGACTGAGACAAATTTGAGGCTGTTAATTTTCTGGAGGTTGAGTTTCTAATGGATTTTTCATACAAGCGGTTGAACATCAATTGAAGATAATAAAAGAGCATTGTTAATGGAGGTAGGTATTATGGGGTGCATTGTCATCCCAGATATCCGTGCTGTGGTTAATATCCAGAATGAACACTTGTCCGCTAGGACCCCTCAGGCAAACTCATTCAGAACTTGTGACACTGTTGCTCAGGTGCCAGGTACACTGCATTCATTTATAACTCATTCAACGTTGTTTCATGAAGAAATGAAAATATTCAAAATGAATCATTGTTCTGTGAAAATATCTTTAATTCACATTCATTTTATTTGACAGCTATAATCCATTTTGATAATGTAAATTATAACAATTAATTTATTCATATTTTGCAGTCATGGAGATGACCCAATTGTGACTCCCTTTGCACAGGTAAGTTACATCATCATTCATGTCGGTTCAATTTACTGAGCTGATTCTCTTTACAAGGCATATTTTGAACAAATATAACTTTTTAGTAAGTGTTAATCATTGCAGATAATATCTTTCATATGCATTTCCTATTAAAGGATGATAATATATTTCATTTGAGCTTCACTTTATCTTGTGAGAAAATTTCCAACATGTCAGATAATTATTTGTGGAATTAACAAATCAAATTCTTGCATTCGTATCAGCTTTTGCAAGTTAAGTTATATATTTATATATTTATTATATCATTTACGTTAGTTTTGATTGTAAACTGCGCAGTAGGTAAAGGCAATTGCAGATTTGAATACAATTTTAGAAGCGGCTTAAGGTGCTAAAGTGAGACTAATATTATGAGGATATTGCAATAGAACATCAAGTTAACTACATTGCAAGGAATGCACAATTAATTGCACAATGATCTATATCAATCCAGTTTCTAGAAGCCACCAGATGGCACTGTTGTATCTTATTTGAATTTAAAGTGTTAGAGAAAGGCAAATAAATGACAATCATATAATAGGATAAAACTTGCTTTTTTATCAACCTTTCTATTGACTGATAAACACAGCGTCTGTCTGAAGGCGATCAGAGCTTTGAGTTGAGCTTTGAGCAGAGCTTAATTGGTTAAATTCACCATTGGATTTCAAAGGAAGTTTTGTTTAGTTTAGTTTATTCTGCATCTGTGGCCTGATAGGAGAGGGAGAAAAGTGACTGGACGAGTCTGGTAATTGATTATGCAGACGGCCTTGCCAAGGCAGCGTGAAGTGTAGATGGAGTCCATGAAAGGGAAGTTGATTTGTGTGATGGTCTGGGATGCGTCCACATCTCTCTGCAATTTCTTGCCGTCTTGGATGGAGCTATTCCCAACTCTTGCTGTAATGTATCCCAATAAAATGCTTTCTAAAGCACATCCGTAGGAATTGGTGAGGGTTGTTGGGAACATCCTGAACTTCTAAGCCTTCTAAGGAAGAAGAGCTGGTGTGCTTTTCTTTGATGTGGCTGGCCCAGGACAAATTGTTGGTGATATTTATACCCAACAACTTGAAGCTTCTGACTATCTCTACTTCGGCGCCATCGATGTATATTAGGGTGTGTGTACCGGGTATATTATTAGGTTTAGGTAGCTACATTATTGCATTGGTTTTTTTTCTCATATCATGCTTTTTCACCACATCTGTTAAGACTAGAAAGTATGCTTCATATTCTTAATTTGTAGTCCTGCGTAAATGCTGAAATTAATTTGTAGAACAGAAGCCCTCAGCAGATCACAATATGTAGTTATATTTTAAGATGTTTAAAGACACTGTTTCCTTCTTACCAACAATCATATTTTTCTCATTAGGTGCTTGCGAGTCTGCGCACTGTAAGAAACAACTTTGCCACACTAACCAACCTGCAAGATCGAGCATCCAGTAGCAAGTAAGCCTTTCATTTCACTAGGTGGCAGTCGTATAGCATAAGCTAATGCCAGTTTTGAATCCTGATGCCATGACTTTTTACTTGTAGAAGAAAGTTATTTAATCCATTGAGTTTCTGTTATTGTTTATATTTTTATGGTATACTAGACCAAGTGGGACCCATTGGGTCCCGTCCTAGTTGCCGGGGGTGGGGGGGGGGGCTGCATGCACGCACACACACACACACACACACACACACACACACACACACACACACACACACACACAGGGAGTGGGTAGAGACGGACAGGGTGAGGGGGGTAGAGAGGGAGGGTAGGGGGAGGGGGAGGGGTGTAGAGATTGAGGGGTGGGGGAGGCGCACAGCGTCATGGGAGGGATGGTCCCCGAACGCAATACTCCACCACTCACCCATAGGTCCCAATATTCGCCACTCCCTAGATAGGGAGGAGGGGGAATAGAGAGGGAGGGGGGTAGTGGGAGGGGGCAGAGAGGGAGGGGGAGGACAACTTGTTCTATTTGACCTTATTTGATCATGCACGCCAGGTTGATTGCATTCGTGGAAACATGAGAGGGTTGCAATCTTCCACCCCTGTCCCATTGTGATGTCATATGTAAATGAGATCCATTGTGATTGGATGTCTGTGAGATGACACTGGAACATCATCAATGGAAAGTGCTGCGAGTCTCCCACTGAAAACCAGTTAATTAAAAAAAATAAATGATTAAGACTTAAAAAACTTTGGAAATATGTCGGAAATCGACGGGAAGATATTAATCCCATCGAGGGAAAAAATGTGAGTAGCATGTGTGAAAATGAAAAGGGTGTGGCCAAGCGATTTGGAAGAAAATACAAATTAAGGAGGTTAACAGAAAACCAACACAACCCTGCAAACACAGAGACATTTAGAATGTTAAGAACAAAGGGAAGAGCTTTAGTATAATACTAGACCAATTGGGACCTGTTGGGTTCCGACCCCTCAACACGCCGTTCCTGGGGGGGGGGGGGGGGGGGGGGGGGTGGTGGGAAAGAGAAAGAGAGAAAGAGAGAGAGAGAGGCAGAGAGAGGGAAAGGGGCAGAGAGAGAGAGAGAGAGGCAGAGAGAGAGAGAGAGGCAGGGAGAGGGAGAGAAAGGGGCAGAGAGAGAGAGAGAGGGGCAGAGAGAGAGATAGACAGAAAGAGAAGGCAGAGAGAGAGAGAGAGGGGCAGAGAGAGAGAGAGAGAGACAGAGGGAGAAAAAAGGGGGGCAGAGAGAGAGGAGGGAAGGGCAGAGAGAGAGGGTTTAAGAGGGGGAGGGAAGAGGGGGGAAGAGGGGGGGAGGAAAGGGGGAAGAGAGTGGGGAGGGGGAAAAGAGGGGGGAGGGAAGGGGGGCGGAAACGGGGGAGGGGGGAAGAGGGGGGGGGAAGGGTAAAGAGGGGGAGAGGCCAGGGGCGTGGAGAGGATGGGAGGGGAGAGGAGGGGGATGTAGGAGTGGGGGTGAAGATGAGGAAGGGGGAGAGAGGACGAGAAGGGGGGGAGAGGGAGGAGGAGGAGGAAGGGGGCGAGAGGAGGAGGGGGGAGAGGAGGAAGCGAAGCGGGGAGTGGGGAGCGGGCAGCGGGGCTCGGGTCAACCAAAGGACTGCGTGTTCAGCGGTTTCAACACAGAGCCCGGGGGTGGGCTGGTTCCTGAACGCAATGCTCCCGGCTGGCAGCTGCAGGCTCCAGGGCCCGAGTACGAGGTGGGGGGGGGGGGGGGGGGGGGGGGGTAGTGGGGAGGGGAGTGACTTAACTTGCAGCGCGTGGAACATAACGCAAGCCGCGCGATGCAGACCCATTGTGACGTCATCAGCTCATTTATTTTCAAAGATATTTCAGATTTGTGACCATTTACATAAACTCAAGAATAAAGCACTAAATTTTCAGATGAGGCAATTTCTGAATCCATGGGATAAAACTCTTCAGGAACATGTTAAAATCTTTGGAGAACATGGATAGAAGACGTTTTTGGTCGGGTCTCTTCTTCAGATTGATTATCTGTTCAGGGTCTGAAGAATGGATCGATCCAAGTTCAGCTATCCAAGTTCTCCCAAGATGCTTCCAGGCCCGCATCTGATACTTTATTTTTTTTTTTGTAAACCAGCATCCACAGTTCTTTGTAACTCCATAATGTAAATTAAAATGGATTAAAAGTATAATACAATTTGTGATGACAATAAATCTCACTGGATTATCATTAAAAAACGTACATAGATGCTAGTTACATCCTTCCAGCATTGAAAAGATCTGTTTATTCTGATACTCACGTGATCTTTCACGCAATAAAGAATCATTAATCCGTGTTAACACACTTTATCTAGTACATGATCTTTTATTTTGTGAATCAGATTTTTGTTTGGCATCTTGACAAATGCCTTCTAAAAAGGCATGCAGGTAGTTTATATGCAAGTGAAATATTTTCAATGGTGAAAATCCAACGCCTCAGATTTCCTTTACATTTCTCCCTAGTTACTAAAAGCCTTTCAACTGACAATAATAATAAACTAAACTAAACTTCTCACCTTATAACCTGTGCCCCCTAGTTCCGGACTCTCCTGCCCTGTGAAAATGTCCCTGACTATCCTATCTATGTTCCTCACGATGTTATAAATCTCAAAGGTCACCCCTCAGCTTCAGACCATTAAAGATTGTGAGATGTATAGATAGAATAGACAGTCAGAATTTGTTCCCTTGGCTAGATATGTCAAACGCCAGAGGCACAGCTTTAAGGTGAGAGGTGGATAATTTAAAGGAGTTGTGTGGGGCTGTAAAGAGGCTGTCCTACTTGGGTTCTGTCCTAATCCGCGGGTTCTGGCAAGTTTGCCGTCGACTCATACTCACAGCATGGTCGACACGAGATTGTAGGAGGACTTTGTAACTCTCCTTCACGCTCGAGAGTACGTACTTACTTACTGCCTATTATGCCTCCTGGCATGTAGGGCAGCAACGAAGGTCCTCCACTCCTTCTTGATTCCTTCAGTTGCTGTTTCCGTAACATATTTGTTTTACGAGACAGGGTTGTTAGCCCTGTGCTCAACCCCCAACTTGGAGGACCAGTGGATCACTCTTCGTCTCGCCTCTACCCTTTGACCTGTCCAGCATGGGAGACCCTAACAGGAGACAAATCTCCCGCTGGCATAACTCTAGGGGTTACTGAGACACACAAGCTCCCCGACCACGACAAGGTTGCAATCCAACGGGGAGATACTCGAGAGTAGTCCCCGTGTACTCGAGGCCTCAGCTAGGCCTTTATTGGGAAACCAAGTTAGACTCCTTAACTTGTGCTTTATCCATAAATCCTTAATACTGAAAATGAATTTTCATACAGCTTCAGTTGGAAACAGTTGAAATTCAGTCTTAAATTGAGAAACATGTCTCTCCTTCTTCCTATTGCAAACAATCCCTTGTTTAAACCGTCTACTTTATATATGGTGTTTGTTCAATGGAAGAACCTGGGAATTAATACTGTGGGAGACCGATACAAGTAAGTTGATATCTTACATTTATAACACTCTTCTAAATATTGATATCCCACCTTCTGAGATTTATAGGCGAGCATGGGAGGAAGAGCTGGGTTTACCCATTTCAAAAGATATATGGGAGGAAAGCCTACTATACATACATTACAGTTCTTTAAATGCCAGGCATTGCCTGATACAATTCAAAGTATTGCATACTACTCAAAGACCAAGTTGAACAAGATCTTCCCAACTGTCTGCCATATGTCGGCCCCTAAAGCAGCGGGAGCGCCCGACTTCCGCATTCCTGCCCCCACATGCCTCGAAGCTGCCGGTGTTGCTTGCAGCTCCGGGGACAAGGGCAGTTGGCTGGTCGAAGCTCGGCTCCTCGACAGCGTCGCCTTCCTCTTGCCCTTGTCCATCCTGTGGAGTAAAGGTAAGTACTTACCTACCAGCCTTTTATGAAGGAGCCGGAGGAGAGAGCGCACTCCCCCCCCCCCCAGCCTGCCGATGCAAATGCGCGCGACGATATGCCGTGCATGCGTGCTGGCGGGGTCTTCACGAAGTCACTCACGTGACTCCGAAGTAAAATGTAATGTCATCTACAGACAAATGCATACTATCTATTCGTAACAATTGTAATGTTTGTACACGTTGTGCTGAAACCAGCGCCATTAGCATAACCACTTTAAGAGTTAATCTCTGCATAGATAATGACGTAATTGGAGCCCATTGCCGAAGCAGTGTGAGAACTATACTGATATCCCAGATTTCTGTATATCTAGGTTCAGGAGGGTTTTTGTTAAAAATTCCTCTCATAAATTGGGATACTAACGGATGAGACCCGATAGGTTGTTGTTCTGAAGACTGCCCTAAATAGGAGGACAAAGCACGCCGAGCACTGTTAATGGCACTATAACTCAAGTGCTCATCAAAATGCAACTTAGCAAGGAACTCCAACACATCACATATGCTTGCAATATGATAAGATATATTTGATTGTACACAAAACATCTCCCATTTCTTTATGTGAACCACATATTGTTTTTGAGTGCTATTTCTCCAGGCTGCGGTGATAACCTCCATGGTCCTGTTCGACAATCCAAGGCCTTGGAATGGTCTGGTCAGAACCTGCAGACCAACAAATTAATGCGGTCATGTAACGGGTGACTTTCTCCTGTAACCGGATGCACCAACAAATTACTGCAGCTGGGAATCATCATGAATGGCTGAGCCATCATTCTGAGTACTAATGGGAACCATGGTTGTGTTGGCCAATCTGGGACCATCAAAACGCCTGTGGTGGAGCCACGTTCTATTTTGGTGAGGCATTTCATGATCAGACAAAATGGCGGAAATGCATAAAAGAATGAGTGCCCCCAATGTAACGAGAATGCATCCACGGCTACTGCTCCTGGATCTGGCTCCCATGAAACATATTTAGGCAACTGGTGATTTAATCTGGATGCAAACAGATCAATATCTGGCAACCCAAATCGAATGACAATTGTTTGAAAAATTTCAGAATTCAACATCCATTCTATATTGTCATTAAACTTTCGCGACCTGTGGTCTGCCACCACATTGTCTATACCTGGTAGATGGCTGAAACCCAGATGTTCCTTGAAATACACCAATGCCACATGAGGTTAGCCAAGTTATCACATGATACTGATCTTGCTCCTCCCATGATTAATATATGCCACTGCTGTGGTGTTATCAATCTGGAGTTGAACGTGTAAATTATTCATTGTGGAACAATATGCCTTTAACCCATAAAATGCCCCCAATAATTCCAAATAATTTATTCCTTGTGTGTGGAGAATCAAACCTTCTTGTTCATTCCATCTACCCCCACAGCTAGACTCGGTGTCCATAGCCCCGCATCTGAGAGCGCTTACATCAGTCTGTAAGATCACTGAAGGTTCTTGCACCAAAATGTTATTGGTACCTTGACTAACATTAACAATCCACCACTGCAATTCTGCTAGTAATGTGGTTGTTAATTGCATAACCCAATCAAAATGGCCTGCATGCTCTTTTAGTGCTTGTTCTCTTGCTCTTTGCAAATGTTGATAATGCAAAGGTCCGAACTGTACTGCAGGGAAAACTGCTACCAATTTCCCAATGACCTTAGCGACTTCTCGGATGGAGGGATAAAGATTTTGTGTGAGGCAAGTACGGACATTAGCAATATCCACAACCTTGGCTGTTGGTAATGTTACTGTCATATCAACTGAATCAATAAGAAATCCCAAATACTCAATATTTTGGGTTGGCTGTAACTTGGATTTAGTTGGATGGACCAAAACCCTAATGTTTCAAACACATTTTTGGTTGCTGCAACCGACTCTTCAGCTGACTCTTTAGTGTTGCTGATAATTAAGATATCATCTAAATAAGCCATGACAATGTGATTATGGGCCCTCAATAGCCCCAGCACAGGTTTTTAACAATTTAGTAAATAGCCTAGGTGCTGAACTTAATCCATTAGGCAATGCTTTGTATTGCCACAGCTATCCCATCCAATTAAATTTCAAGTTCCTGCGATAATGAGCATGAATTGGCACTGAATAATATGCATCTTGCAAATCAATAGTTGCCATATAACAGCCCTGTGATACCAGCTGTTTTGCAGTAACGAAGGTGTCCATTTTAAAATGCCTATAGAGAACTGAAGAATTTAAGTGAGTGAGGTCCAGAATTACTCTACAACCCCCATCTTTTTTAGGTCTGGGGAATATATTAGACACAAATTGTTGAGGATGATTAATGGCTTTCTCAATCACTCCTTTTTGGCATAAATTCTTAATCTCATCGTTACCTGTTCAGTCTCTGGAGCAGAAAACACCAACATTTTATTAGACTTGCGCTGTAGAGGTGGATCTATCCCTGAGATAAACTCAATGGTAGAACCTGGCACAGTATTTAGTATAAACATATCAGATGTTATACAGCACCATTCATTATAGAACAATCGTAATCTACCTCCAATAGGAGGTTGTCCACCAGAAACTTTATTGTTGACAAAAATTCCCTGTCCTCTACAGTTGGCCTGTAAGTGTTGTCTGCCCGTATTGGGGTTGTAGCCGGTCTGTCTTGGTGGGTAAACTCGTTGCCCCACTGGCCTCCCCCTGCTGGGTCCAGCACCTGGATCCGACCTTCGGTACATTAAACCAGGCTTTCGAATAGGTGGCCTTGATATGCTTGGCTTCATTAAACCAATTGTTTTGGCCTCATCATCAATTTCACAAATTTGCTTGACAAGGTCTGTTCCAAACAGGAATTCAGGTGTTTGTACATTAGTCGCCTTACATAAAGCAGCAAATTTTTGATTGAATTGTTGGCCTGATGGTGATTTTCCTGATGCAATTTACCTCAAAAAATGCATTGCATAAAAGAGCCAACATATCTTTTTGAGTTTGAGTAATCATTGTCCTTGCTGACCATTGTGCCAAATGCAGTAATTGCTGCAGCCACCAGTTGGAGGACTTGTTGATACCGAACCTCCTGTCCCCTCATAGAAGGACTCATGGGTGCCCAGATTGCTGGGTTCACCGTGGGCACTTTCAGTGATGCACAGTTGACAGGTGCCTTATATTTGTCAGTAGTCTCTTGCATCATAGCTTGCTGGAGCTGGTGAGACACTAAATAATTGATATTGTTGGCAAGATACTCGTCCATTGCCTCACCAGTCCCCTCCGGAATAGCAAAACTCATTGCTATTTCCGGGACACCCGGAGCGTGGCTCTTGTGCTCTGGTGTATGCACATGAGCAGGGACACCAGAATCGGGGTCAGCTTCATCCTGCCCTGCTTCTCCCAAGTCATACTGTAGGGAGGCATCCTCCAGTCCTAAACAAGGCGCTGGAAGGAAATCCCCTTGCTGATACTCCACATATTCTTCTTGATATAGACCTTCTTGAGCAGCTCTCTGGGGAATCACTGGGGCCTTTGACCCTTGATTTATCAAAGTGATACGGGATAATGAAAGGCCAAGATACAGCAGTTGTGGGGAGACCTGATAGAGATTAAATAGTAAACGTCAGTCTTCCATACATTTTGGGTATCGCTAGTCAGGCATTAGATTGGCTGATGACTGCGATCTGAGGACCCCAAGGTATTGGAGATGATGCTTTACTGACTCAGTACATCTGATTGAAGTCGGGTATAGATACTTCTCTCTTGATCACAACTGGGGAGCGAAACTGAACTAACATCTCAAGTCAATCATTGTTCAATTTTGATGAATGGTCATTGACCTGAAATGTTAACTCAGTTTCTCGCTTCAGAGATGCTGCCTGTCCAGTTGAGTATTCCCCAAATTTTCCATATTATTTGAGTGCTGGGAAGGTTTAGAATCTGCATATTCAGAATCGTAGTAACACTACACAATGCAATGAAAGATGTCCACAGTGTGAATATAGTGGCCAATAATATACAATTCCTCCAGAACTTAGCTAGATTCCACCATGGAGGAAAGGGAGCAGGTAATAATCAACTGGAGGGTTATTGATCTAGTGCCATGTGACTTCATAGAGAAATGAACTCGTATTAAGAAGAACTATAATCTCTGTGGCACCCCTTCTGGTGAAGAGGGAACACATATCCACATGGAGTGATTGAGGTGCCTGAAGCATTTGCTGAAAAGTATGATTCTGTGGGTATTATAATGTCAGAATGTTGCTGAATTATTCTGTGGGACAGCTCTCCCAATGTTGACACATCATTAGGGGTTTGTCAGGTCATAGAGTGATACAGCGTAGAAACAGGCCTTTCGGCCAACATGTCCCATCTACACTGGTCCCACCTGCCAGCGTTAGGCCGCTATCCCTCCAAACCTGTCCTATCGATGTACCTTGTTTCTTAAACGTTGGGATAGTCCCTGCCTCAACTACCTCCTCTGGCAGCTCGTTCCATACCCCACCACCCTTTGTGTGAAAAAGTTACCCCTTAAACAGGGGGTTGATAGGCAGTTGGTTGGAACAAAGGCAAGAGATAAGAAAGGAAGGTGTGCGACAGGTTTGAAGAGTTTGGGATTTTAAAACCAGAAAGAGGAAAGTAGTGGGGCTGAATGGAAGAAATGGATGGGTAGCCAGATGGAGCTCAGAGGAGGGAAGGGGAGCATGTGGGGGTGAAAGGGGGGAAGGATGGAACATCCATGTTCTCCAGAGATGCTGCCTGACCCGTTGAGTTACTCCATGTGCATTGCCTGCTGCTTATAGACACAACAATGCTGGAGTAACTCAGCGGGACAGGCAGCAACTCTGGAGAGAAGGAATGGGTGACATTTCGGGTCGAGACCCTTCTTCAGTCTGAAGACGTCTCAACCAGAAACCTCAAGCCATTCTTTCGCTCCAGAAATGCTGCCTGCCCCACTGAGTTACTCCAGCATTGTGTGTCTATCTTTCCTACACACATTGCCTGCCGCTCGCCAGCTTATGTTTTTTTCCAATTGTACAGCGTTTCATCCCATATGTTAGAATCTAATAGTTCATTATCAGCTGAAATAAATTATTCCTCTTCCCTGATTTATCACTCTAGTTTAAACTATTAATATGTACTGCATCTCGGTGTTCTATTATTATTTTACCTTCCATCGAATTTCAGAGATTAGTCAGAGTTGGGGTGGAGGGGGTTTTGGGTGGGTGGGGAGTGCTCAATTAGTGAAAGACAAATTGCAACATTATTAGGCAGAAACTTGGGATCAGGCACAGCCGTTATTGTGTAAGTCAACATGTGACGTGGGAGTTGTTTAGAGGTCAGCTGATTCGAATTAATTACAAGAATTCCAGTCAGGAAGAAGGACAAGGATGGCAAGGTTCAGCAACCTTGGTTGACAAAAGATGTTGTAAATTTAGTCAAAAAGAAAAAAGAAGCATATGTAATGTTTAGGAAGCTTAAATTAGACCATAAGACATAAGAGCAGAATTAGACCATTCAGCCATCTAGTCTATCCTGCTATTCAATTATAGTTGATTATTTTTTCCCTCTCAACCCCATTCTTCTGCCGTAACCTTTGAAACCATTCCTAATCAAGAACCTATCAATCTCTGCCTTAAAAATTACTGGAAACCTTTCCACGATCACTGTATCTTGGCCTTTCATTATCCCGTATCAATGAGATTCCCCCTCATCCTTCGAAACTCTAACAAATATTGGAGCCCCAAAGCCATTAAATGCTCCTCCAATCATCCCCATTCTTGTGAAGCTCTTCAGGACCCTTTCCAAACCCAGCACACCCTTCCTCTGAAATGGGGCCCAAACTTGCTCACAATATTCGGAATGTGAGCATTCAGCACAGAGAGTTGTGAGTCTGTGAAATTCTCTGCCTCAGACAGCGGTGGAGGCCGGTTCTCTGGATGCTTTTAAGAGAGAGTTAGATAGAACTCTTAGGGATAGCGGAGTTAAGGGATATGGAGAGAAGGCAGGAACGGGGTACTGATTGTGGATGATGAGCCATGATCACATTGAATAGCGGTGCTGGCTCGAAGGGCTGAATGGCCTACTCCTGCACCTACTGTCTGTCTATTGTCTATATATTAGCCTCAACATTACATCCTTGCTTTTATATTGTAGTCCCCTTGAAAGGAATGCTAGACTGAGCCCTAATGAATATATTGAATGCAGGGAAGAATTCAAATAGGGAATCAGGTGGGCCAAAGGAGGGCATGAAATGTTAATGATTAGGATTAAGAAAAATCCCAATTTTATGCATACATTAAAAATTAGAGAGCAGTTTGACCCGAAATGTTGATTCTGTTTCGCCCGCCACATATTCTGGCTTACCTACTGCGTATTTTATTGTTTTTGTTTTAATTCAAGCTTTATTGTTAACCGTTTATGCAGTAACTGGTGATTGTATACAAAATGTTGAAAAGTGCTATATTTTAATTTAAGATACATTTTAATAGAAAATTTTGCATGTTTAACCAATTATACAGTAACTGATAATTAAGTAAAACAAAGTTGAAAAGTGAAATTTTTAATTAAAAAATATTTAAATGGAATGTTTAGCATGTTTGGCCATATTTGTATATGTAAATTATGCATATCTGTTGATAGGAGAATCCTTGGATAGAAAGGTCAAAAGCAAGATTACCAGATGATTGACAGTATTCTTGCACTTCAATGAGGAACTTTGCTAGATTATCTAACTTTCTATTTATATTTTTACTCAGGCGCTCACCAATGTGTAACCAACCAACCATGGCGAAGCCAAGTTTCACAGGTGAATTTGTTTTTAGCTGCTTATTAGTTTCAATGCAAATTATACCAAGTGACATTCTGTCCATCATTTTCATGAAGAGATCGGTAGAATGTAGTTCACATCTGAAAGGTTCTTACTGTTACCTATTTAATTAAATGAGACTCATGACTTTTCCAGCCAAGGTAATATTTACATACCCTGTGTTGATAAATTATAGTGTATTTGCTAAAGGTCATCCAATATGTTGGCATATCTTGCATTCTGAAAAAGGCGGAAGACTTAAAAATAGAGGAATATCATTTCTGTGAATTATTATCACCAGAAATCTGTGAACACGTCATCCGTATCCATTGTAAACAACTTGGACAAGTTACAAGAAAACCTGAAGCTGAGAAAGAAAATAAGTAAGAAGTGAATGTTAGCAAAATAAATGTGTTTTGAGATCTAGACAACAGAGAATTGATCATTTTTCTTTTAAGATCAGATGTAGCTTAAAACTAGAGGTTTACAGCACAGAAGGGAGCCATTGTGTGTGGGCCTCCTCTTAGATGCATCTTGTCCCACTCTTCAAATCCATTGTATTTCGAAGTTCTACACAAATTTTATATTTTATAATCATAATTTTTTTATGCATGTAGATCCTGTGGTTTGAGGACAAAATGATTTGTGTGTCATATGAAGAAGGCTTGTAGAACATAGAGATAAAGTCTTCATTTGTTGTTTTTTGACACTGGAAGTAACTGCAACGAGGATACATTCTGAAGGGATTTTGTTAATGGATGCCTTTTTAAACTAAATGTTTATGGTCTGGAAGAGAAACCTGGACAGTCAGTTTAGTTGACACCTCTGATTTCTGAGTTATTTGAGAACTTAAAAAATTATGAATATTTAAGAGGAGTTTTTTAAGTGTATTTCAGTTCATCTATATTCTATTGTTCAGGAATGTGCTAGAGATTATTATTACTCAAAAGTGTTTCACAAACTATGAAAAGAATCAGTGTGCATTAGGTCATTCTTAATTGTATTACACATTTTTGTAATGTTTATTGTAATGAAGAGGTGCAAAGCTGTTACTGGAGAAGGTTTTAATTTGTAGTTTGTCCAATCTGCATATTTCTAAAATTATGACATATGTTCCCAAACATGCTTTTAATATGCAAGTCCTAGAAGACTCTGGTTACAAGAAACTGTACAATTTGTAAGTTCTTCTATCTACTTTAGGAAAATGTCCAATTCTTCACACGATCATCTATATTACTAAAAGTCTGATCTTGACCACTTCCTGTTGTTCTGTATATTGATTTTAGAAAAAACGCTGCCACTTACGGCTGTGATTTTTGGCCATCTTACTCAAAGTCCCCCTCCACTGCACAGAACAAGAGGATTTTTCCAATCGACGAAAAATAAAAGAGTTATTAGTGTTTAAAAAATGTTCAGATTCTCTCTCCTGAAGGCCACGCCCCTTCCAGTCGGACTATAAAACCCGGAAGTGTTGAGTGCCTCAGTCAGTCTCTGCAAGATGGGGGAGCGAGAGGGTCACGTCTCTCAGTCTGAGCTGTGAATAACACTGAACACATGCCTACTAAACTGTGAGTGGTTTTACTGACCTGTCAGTGCCCTTAATGTGGTTTGAAAATATTGTTTGGAAATGCTAAAGCTGTGTTGCCTTTGGTTTGGAAATGCTAAAGCTGTGTTGCCTTTGGTTTGGAAATGCTAAAGCTGTGTTGCCTTTGGTTTGGAAATGCTAAAGCTGTGTTGCCTAATTAAAGTTGCCTTGCCTAATTAAAGTTGCCTTGCCTAATTAAAGTTGCCTTGCTAAATTAAAGTTGCCTTGCCTTCTATATAATTAAAAGTCTAATCTTGACCACTTCCTGATTGCGCTTTATAAAGATTTTAGAAAAAAATGCTACCACGTACGGCTGTGATTTTTGGCCATCTTACTCAGAGTCCCCCTCCGCTCTTCAGGTGCCGAGGATTTTTTCCATCGATGATAAATAAAAGAGTTATTAGTGTTAAAAAATGTTGAGATTATCTCTTCTGTCAATCACGCCATGAAGGCCATGCCCCTTCTCGTGGGAAGGGGGGAGGGACAATAAAACCCAGAAGTGTGGGCATGGCTCAGTCTTTGCAAGATGGAGGAGGGAGCGGTCACGACTCGCTGTCTTTGGTGGCCTTACACCCTGCTTGAAATGGTATGAAACTGCACTTGAATTTGGTGCCCTTGCACCCTGCTTGAAATGGAATTTCAAGGAATAGCCGTGAGTCAACTGCCAGCCCATCAGCCGTGAGTGAGTGAGCTGCCAGCACAACAGGCTTGAGTGACTGAGCCGCCAGCCCAAGAATCCATTCGGCCCACAATGTCCATACTAGCCCTCTGGAAACCAGTTCCTTCAGCCCACAACACCCATACTAGTGCTCCAGAAAGTGCCCCCCACCCCCCATGGCCACCAATATTGGAATTGGTGGAGAGGTGGAATATTGCGTTGGGAGACCAGCCCTCCCGTGTGATACTGGTCTAGTTGTTAAATAAAATTTGGTTCTAAGTCACATAACTTTGGCCAAATTGCCAGCAAAATGTGGCTGGTCAGATTTAGGAAGGGAATTTCAGAGCTTGGTGTCTTGTCTACTATACATCATCACCAAAAAATATTTAAAATAATCTATAAATAAAAATTACAGACTTTTCCATGTTTTAGCTTTAACACAATATAAAGGTCTGTATTCTGCTGAAAATTGTGAAATTCAAGTTTCACTTAGTGCCTCCAGTTTCACGAAAGGAAAAACAAAATGGGGGGGGGGGGTTCCTTTTATTTTTAAAAGCTCACTTCCATTTAAATTTGTCAATGCATCGTATCTGTTCAGCTGGCCTAATTTTCGAGTGTCAGCTAGTGGCTATTTCTGTTTATAATTAGAGAGTCTTTGGATATCTTGATTGTATTCCCATGCACCTGGTTCATCATATGCATTCTTAGCTGATAGGTGGAGAAAATTCACTTCAGAAAAACCTTTTCTAATTCTGAGTTGTCCATTTGGCAAACCCTGGGTGGAGTTATGATTCCTTTCTAGGCATTGAAAAGGATGTTGAGCAACTGCAGAAGAATTCAGGACAGTTTTCCCCCTGGTCTTTCTGCAGCAAGATAGAAACTCTCAAACCTCTGTGTCACGAGCCTCTGAGATTGCTGCCTCAGGAATTTTCCATTTGTTATAGTCAAGAAGAAAAATCTTGTAAACTCGAAATAGAGGAAAAACGTAACAATAGCAAAAGATAAATGGGGAGAATTTCAGTGGCATTCTTCCAATCCCTTCTCTAACTTAATTTGTAATATTTGGGTGTCTTGAGAAACATTCTCATAATTCAGGATCATTTTTCACATCCGCATCAGTTCATTTTTCACTGTACGTGTTGAAGTCTTCTGCAGGTCAGTAGCCAGGAGAGGGGAAGGGAAAAGTGGGTGCATGTCCAGGAGAGGCACAAGAAGGAAAGGGGAGAGAGAAGGGGAAAAAAAGGTGGGGTGGGGGGAGAGAAGGGAAGGTGGGGTTGTTTAGTTACCGGAAATTGGAGAATTCCACCCCCCTCCCACCTCCCTGTGAATTAACAATCCCCTTCTCTTTTTTCTCCCTCCCTCCCAAATATGTATTTTACTTTTGCAAGTGTCGTCAGATCTGTTTTGAATTTCCAGCACTTGTTCTTCTAATAATGCATGATCGAGCAATAGCTGGTTGTCATGGTAATCATGGCTGATTGCAATATCATAGAAATACATTAGATGGTAGCAAAGAACACATGTTTTGCCCTGACTACACTACCTTGCAATTACTTAACACAGTCAACTTCTAGTTTTGCCTTCAACATAACACAGTATTGATTCAGGCAGATGTCAGGAATTGTGACAAAGCTGGGGAAATGATTGAGAAAGAGGTTGGGAGATATATTCTTCATTTAGGGAGGCTCAGTCCTTGACTAAATAGTCATGATTGGTCAGAGAGGATGTGGGAAGGCTCAGATGGCAAATCAGGAGTGAGCAGTACAAAGTTCTTAAGGGATAGGAGTAGAATGAGGCTATTCGGCCATCAAATCTACTCCGCCATTCAATCATGACTGATCTATCTCTCCCTCCTAACTCCATTCTCATGCGTTCTCCCCATAACCTCTGACACCCATACTAATCAAGAAGTTGAGTTTATTGTCAGACACATGAGTATGGTGAGATACAGGTGCAATGAAAAGTCTTGCTTGTAGCAGCATCACAAGCATGTAGACTCAGACTCATGAAGTATACGAAGAGCATGATCAGTGAGCTTAATAGGGAAAGGTAAAAAGGTCTTATTTTGTAAATTTATTTGAAATATATATTTACTCTTTGGGACACACAGTGCTGAGGTAACTCGGCAGGTCAGGCAGCATCTCTGAAGAATGTGGATAGATGACATTTCAGGTCGGGACCCTACTTTGGGCAGAGATCATAGAGGCGGAGTGGTGAGAGAGGGTCTCACACAACTCCTGTTGGAGGGCAGAGAACTTCTTCATAGTGAGGAGATTTCGCAGTGGAGCAGTCAAAATGTGGAAGCAAAGAGCTGCAGAAACTGGTTTATAAAAATGGACATGAAGTGTTGGATTAAATCTGGTCAGGCAGTATGTCTGGAGAACATGGATAGGTCACATGGTTACATGGATGGACCTCCCCAACATTGTTCCCGATGTTGGGGAGGTCCAGGACAAGGGGTCACAGCTTAAGGATAAGGGGGAAATCCTTTAAGACCGAGATGAGAAAGGCTTTTTTCACAGAGAGTGGTGAGTCTCTGGAACTCTCTGCCACAGAGGGTAGTTGAGGCCAGTTCATTGGCTATATTTAAGAGGGAGGTAGATGTGGCCCTTGTGGCTAAGGGGATCAGAGGGTATGGAGAGAAGGCAGGTACGGGATACTGAGTTGGATGATCAGCCAAGATCATATTGTATGGCAGTGCAGGCTCGAAGGGCCGAATGGCCTACTCCTGCACCTAATTTCTATGTTTCTATGTCACGTTAAAGGTTTGGACCTTTCTTCCTGGGGGAATTCATAATTGGGGAATTGGTTCATGCTGAAATTGAACCATTTTATGCATGATGGGCATCATTGAGGCCTGAATTCAAAACAGCATTTACTTCTCTTTGCATTGCATTATAAAACACAGAACATTTTTCAGTTCTCTCCAATTGCGTTCAACCTGAAACAGGCGCCCTATTTCTCTTCCCACAGATGCTGAGTATTTTCTATTTTACTTTTAGACCTCCTGCATCTGCAGTTTTTTTTCTTACATTTTCAAAGATATTGTACAAGTTTGATGCAATTTCCAATGAAAACTGCAAGCCAAGATGAGGGGTAGGAAAGTGAAGCTGGTAGAACTGATGTTTCATAGTGCTAGACACCCAAATTTGATCCTGGGTATACGAAAGTGGAATAAGATAGAACTGGTGTGAATGGGTGATCAATGCTCAATACACCTGTTTCCAAGCTGTATCTATAAAGAAATAGAAAATTGAATATTACAGCACAGGAACAGGCCTTTTGCCTACGATGTCCATGTCAAAGATGATTCCAAGTTAAACTAATCTACACGGCCTGCACGCGATCCATATCCCTCCATTCTCTTTGTCGCCATGTTCCTATCCTAAAACCTCTTAAATGCCATTATCGTATCTGCTCCCACCACCACCCCTAGTAATGTTTTCCCAGCATCCACCACTCGTTGTCTTAAAAAACTTGCCCCACACATTTCCTTTAAATTTTGCCCCTCTCGTCTTAAAGCTATGCCTTACAGTCTTTGACATTTCCATTCTCGGGAAAAAGGTTCAGATTGTCTATCTAATTATGCCTTACATAATTTTATATACGTTTATCAGGTCTCCCCTGAGCCTTTGACATTCCAGAGAAAACAATCCAAACTTGTTTGACCTCTCCATATAGCTCATACCCTCTATTGCAGGCAGCATTTTGTTAAACCTCCTCTGCACCCTCATGATTCTGTACTGTATTATCCATAATTTAATTCATTAATCAAAATGATGATAGCGAAGATGAAGATGTATTGTTGATTCACTGTTTAATTTTTTTTTGTGCTTCCCTTTAAATGATCGCGCTGAAACCAGCAACAGCACTGGATTGCATTGGTGCTGGGAGATCTGCAAACAGGAAAGAGGTTTGCTGCAGTTGTGAAAACCAGGTGGATAGGATTAATCCGCAGTACCCTATGTTCATTGGCACAATTGTGTGATTTTTATAATGTAGTCCCTTTATCACCTCTTCACAAAATCAAGGCATAAGGAATGTGAGACATATTTATTTTCCTGTATTAAAATGCTTTGGTCTAGAATTTTAGGACAATTAGGAGCATATGACAATTGGATTGGCACTGGGATAAACTTTGCAAGTTAAAAATCAAGCCCGGTATATAAAAGTACTTTTCAAAATGCTCTATAGAAATTTAATCAGACAAACGTTGAGGTAAAGAAAATATTCCCAGATGTGAAGTGAACTTGATCAAATGAGCTGCTTTAAGTAAAGTCTTTGAGAGAGAAGTAGATGTTTAGGAGAAGATTGACGCTGCTTTTGGAAGAATGCACAATTACCATTTTGGAGCAAAGGATGAGTGAGAGCAGAAATTCAAACTTCTTAGAGCCATGTAGAGATGGAGAATATTTCAAAGATACGGGATGAGGTTATTGAACATGGAAGGAACTGTTGTAAGTTGAAGCGATTTTAACATAAAATATAATCTTGTGCATATTAATAAACTCAAGTGCAATCAAGTAAACCCTTTGTTACAGTTACGTGGGTGTTTGCTGAAATACTAATCTATACTTGCAAACTAGTGTTCCATACGTGCAAAGCAGCTTAGCTGTTTTGCAGCTACAGTATTTTTTCAAACCTCGATCACCAATTACTGCTTTTGTGTTGTCCGCTATAATTCTACATTTTTGCATGACCTGGTTCAGTGTTTCGGTACCGTTGATGATTCTAGTTATGTAAACACATTTCAAATTTGGAAAGAATTCCTGGTCCATCAGCACACAACTGAATCAGAGTTGAAGAACTCTGATTCAGTTGTGTGCTGATGGACCAGGAATTCTTTCCAAATTTGAAATGTTTAAGGAATCGATGTTCAGCGTGGTTGGTAGCAACCTTTTCTCAAGTTAAAACATGCCATTGAGTTTCGCCCTCAGTTAAAGTCATAGTCATAGAGTGATACAGTGTGGAAACAGGCCCTTCGGCTCAACTTGCCCACACCGGCCAACATGTCCCAGCTACACTAATCCCACCTGCCAACATTTGGTCCATATCCCTCCAAACCAGTCCTATCCATGTACATGTCTAACTGTTTCTTAAATGTTGGGATAGTCCCTGTGTGAACTACCTCCTCTGGCAGCTTGTTCCATACACCCACCGCACTTGGTGTGAAAAAGTTACCCTTCAGATTCCTACTAAATCTTTTTCCCTTGACCTCAAACTTATGTTCTCTGGTCCACGATTCACCTACTCTGGGCAAGAGACTCTGTACATCTCCCTGATCTATTGCTCTCATGATTTTATACACCTCTATAAGATCATCCCTCATCCTCCTATGCTCCAAGGAATAGAGACCCAGCCTACTCAACCTTTATCTATAGCTCATACCCTCTAGTCCTGGCAACATCCTCATAAATCTTCTCTGCACCCTTTCCAGCTTGACAACATGTTTCCTATAACACGGTACCCAGAACTGAACACGATACTCTCAATACCGCCTCACCAACGTCTTATACAACTGCAATATGATTTCCCAACCTCTATTCTCAGTCCTCTGGCTGATGAAGGCCAATGTGCCAAAAGCCTTTGTGACCACCCGATCTACCTGCGACTCCACCTTCAAGGAACTATGCACCTGCACTCCTAGATCCCTCTGCTCTACAACACTCCCGAGAGCCCTGCCATTATTCACTGTGTAAGTCCTGCCCATCTTAGACTTCCCAAAATACAATACCTTTTAGTGGATGCAGAAACGACGACCAAGTTTTCTGAACGGTTTTTATTGCGCACTTCCTCCTTGGCAAACAGGTCTCTGCAAACATGTCTGATCACAACGGTGGTCAGCAAAACAACTGTGGCGCGAAAGGGAAACCGTGCAAATACAGCAGCCTCTCCCGAGTCACGTGACCGCGGCTTCGGAACGCCGGGTTCGATAACTGCGTGCGCCAGCAGGCGCCGCTACAACCTCGCATTTTTCTGCATTAAATTCCATCAACCATATCTCAGCCCACCTGGCCAATCGTTGGCCAAGGTTTTCTGATGTTTTCAATTTCTTCTCATATTCCAGTTCGATTGTGGGTGTGACTTATTGACGGTATGAAATGACATTAAGTGATGATAAAATTTCACAGCACACAGTTCCTGATTTTAGACAATTAGTTGAAATTGAGTGGGGTGTAAAATCAATAACTAATCTACCTCCCAAACCCAATAAGGCAACTTAATTCCTAAAATTTGCACAATGAAGAAACTACTGCCTAAGACCGGCAGAGATTTGAAATGCTTCTGTGAGTTAGCTTTAAAGCAAAGGTAAGATTATTGTCTATTAAACAATTTGTTGACCAACAATAGCTAGGCTTCCTCTGCTTTTCAAAGATAGCCTTCTCATTTGTGCTATCAGATATATGAATTTCTTCCAGTTCAGATGGAAAAAATGAAAATAAACGACACAAGACCTTTTTGAAGTATAAATAGGTCAGAAATTGAGGAAAAATAGATATCTCAGAGGTTGACAAAGTGCTGGCGGTGCAAGACAGTTGGGGAAAGGAGCAATTAAAAGAGCAGGTTACAGTTTTAAAGTTAAGGCATGACTCGGGTGGCATGGTGACGCAGCGGTAGAGTTGCAACAAAATGCAGCGCCGGAGACCCGGGTTTGATCCCGACTACGGGTGCTGTCTGTACGGAGTTTGTATGTTCTCCCTGTGACCTGCGTGGGTTTTCTATGAGATCCTCAGTTTCTTCCCACACTCCAAAGACGTACAGGTATATAGGTTAATTGGCTTGGTAAATGTAAAAATTGACCCTAGTGGGTGTAGGATAGTGTTATTGTGCGGGGATCGCTGGTCGGTGCAAACTCAGTGGGCCAAGTATCCATGCTGTATCTGTACACTAAATTAACCATGGTAGATCAGTGAGCTGAGTAATGATGGGTGAATGAGACTTCATGAGAATTGTGGTATGGGAGCACTTTTGAATGACCTCCCATGTTACAGTGGGTAGAATGGGTAAGGCCACTGATTTTTTTGTGTTGCTGGTCCTGGTTATGAAGATCTTTGCAGAAAGAAAAAAAAAGGTTTTTATATCCTCCTCAGTGATGACAATAGACAATAGGTGCAGGAGTAGGCCATTTGGCCCTTTGAGCCTGCACCACCATTCAATGTGATCATGGCTGATCATCCCCAATCAGTACCCTGTTCCTGCCTTCTCCTCATATCCCCTGACTCCACTATCTTTAAGAGCCCTATCTAGGTCTATCTTGAAAGTACCCAGAGAACCGGCCTCCACCGCCATCTGAGGCAGAGAATTCCACAGACTCACAACTCTCTGTGTGTGCAGATCGATGTACATGAACATCATTTGCCCTTTGTGTAATCAAGAGAAACTCTCTGAAATGAAAAAGCCGTGACTTTCTTAGGTGAAAAAATACTTAAGGCCACCTATTGTCGCAATTTTAGCCTAACCCCCACAGCAGGAATTGGTGGTTGAGTGCAAAATTATTGACACCGAGTCAAAATACTGGTAATTCCTCTTTAACAGAAATGTGAAGGTGCATTCATAATGCAATGTACAGTCGTTCAAGAAGAGCGTTAGTAATGAAGTTAAGAATTACATTCACCACCCTCTTCTCAAAGGCAACAAGGGATGAACAATAAACCGGCATTGCGACTGATGACTATTTCCAGAGAATTAAAATTATGTGAAAGCTACGTCAATGGATCCATTAGTACAGTGTGCTGGAGCTGTAAATAAGACAAACAAGAAGTCAGATGAAGAGCAGCAGTTTGCAGATGGTTTATACAGAACATTAGCCCTGCCCCTCCTGAGATCCTGTTTTGGTTGCTATACAACAGAAGATATGTTTTGGCATTGGAAGGGATGCAGCATAAGGTATCTAATTGGATAGCTGGAATTAGTTATGAGGTTATCCAAATAGTAAATATTTACACATGATATAAATGTACCCATATAGTATTAGAAACAATAAATTGTCCTATGATCTGAATTATTGCACCTGTGAATAATTCCATTGCCCTTGAACTGCATTGGAGCACAATTTGAAATCCAAACAGAATGTTAATGCAATGTGCTGAAACTCTGAAGAAGCAATAATACTCACAGAGTTTCATTGAAATATGAACTAAAGTGTACACGTCTCCCATACCACACCATCCAGTGTCTACACCTGTTCCTTCATCTTAGTTTCTAATTTCATAAACTCATGCATTACAATCACGTAAAGTTGGAATTACAGACCTAATGAGTTTCCTCCTCAACTCCCACAGTGGTGCACAGAAAACACAAGCCTCGCCAACCCTTTTCTTCTTTTCTCTTTTCCATTTTGTCTGCCTCTCTCCTTTCTCTCTCTTCATTCTATTCTCTATTTACATAATCCTTACTTCCCATTGCTTCATTTACCTCCTACTTTTTACTCTTGTTTGAACTTGTAGTGACAAAAATATTGTTTCAGGTCTGTAATCCTTCATAAGAACTTCGTACTTAGACTTGAAACATTAACTGTTTCTCTTTCTGTGGATGCTGCCCGACCTGCTGAGATTTTCCAACATTAGCTGTTTTCGTTTTCCAGCCTCTGCAGTTTTAGTTGATTTTCATTAGTTCTGACTGGTAGTTTGCAGTGACCGATAAATTTGACCACAGCGATCTTGCGTGTCAAAGAGATTAATTTGTATTAAATACAATCGGAAGGAAATATGTGCGCAGCCAAGGAGAAGGCGTGGTGAGTGAACAGTGCCTACCTATCTGTTAAAGAAGATGCATTTCTGTGGAGCAGTTTACCTGGTTGTGCAGTTACAAAAGATTATTGGTAAATGCAAATGATATGTGGATATTTGATTATATACAAATACTGTATAATTACTTATCATAATTATCTGTCCATTCACATTATCCGTGCCCCTCGTGTATGTATACACCTCTATAATATAACACCTCGTACTCCTATGCTCCAAAGAATAAAGACCTAACTGCCCAACCCTGCAGCTCAAGTCCTGGCAATATTCTTGTAAGTGATCTTTGCATTCTTTCCAGCTTAATCTTGTCTTTCCTCAAGCAGGGTGATCAAAACTGAACACAATATTCCAAGTGTACAACTGTAACATAAAGTGCCCTCCATAATGTTTGGGACAAAGACCCATCATTTATTTATTTGCCTCTGCACTCCACAATTTGAGATGTGTAATATAAAACAAATCACATGTGGTTAAAGTGCACATTGTCAGATTTTATTAATGTATATTTTTATACATTTTTGTTTCACCATGTAGAAATTACAGCTGTGTTTATAGATAGTCCCCCCATTTCAGGGCACCATAATGTTTGGGACACATTGCTTCACAGGTGTGGGTAATTGTTCAGGTGAGTATAAATGCTCCTTAATGCAGGTATAAGAGAGCTTGCAACACCTAGTCTTTCCTCCACCTGAAACCTTCATTGCTGTTTATCGACATGAGGACCAAAGTTGTGCCAATGAAAGTCAAAGAAGCTATTATGAGACTGAGAGACATCAGCCGAACCTTAGGGATACCAAAGTCAACTGTTGGGGACATCGTTAAGAAGAAAGAGAGCACTTACTAATCGCAAAGGGACTGGCAGGCCAAGGAAGACCTCCACAGCTGATGACAGAAGAATTCTCTCTATAATAAACAAAAATTCCCAAACACCTGTCCTACAGATCAGAAACAATCTTCAGGTGTGGATTTGTCAATGACCACTGTCTGCAGAAGACTTAATGAACAGAACTACAGAGGCTCCACTTCAAGATGCAAACCACTGGTTAGCCGCAAAAATAGGATGGCCAGGTTACAGTTTGCCAAGAGGTATTTAAAATAGCAACCACAGTTCTGGAAAAAGGCCTTGTGGCAGATGAGACGAAGATTAACATATCAGAGTGATGGCAAGAGCAAAGTATGGAGGAGAGAAGGAACTGCCCAAGATCCAAAGCATACCACCTCATCTGTGAAACACGGTGGTAGGGGTGTTATGGCTAAAGCCACACAGGAAGGGGTGTTACTACTAAAGCCACACAGGAATTTTTCAAAGCTTAAAAATGGTCAATTCTTGAGTTGCCATGTCAATCACCCGATCTGAACCCAATTGAGCATGCCTTTTTAATGCTGAAGAGAAAACTGAAGGGGATTAGCCCCCAAAACAAGCATAAGCTAAAGATGTCTGCAATACAGGCTTGGCAGAGCATCACCAGAGAAGAGACCCTGCAACTGGTGATGTCCATTTTTTTTTTGTTTGTTTATTTTTGTTAGAAGTAAGTGGTACTTGAGTACCCAATACATACATACATATTTCCATTCTTGTACAACTTCATGCTTTTGATTTAATAATAAAAGAACAGTGAGAGAAAAAAGAAATAAAGAGTGTCGGAATAGATAGTCAAGCGAGTAGAAACAGAAAGCAAAAGAAATAAAGGACAGAGATGAGAAGCTAAACAGATTGAAAGAAAAGGAGAAAGTAAAGAAAAGAGAGATTGGGAGAGAGCTACCTATTTCGTATTTTTGCCCATCCATCACCCGGTTCTAAACCATTTAATTTCTAAGGTTATGTTATGTTGCACCATATGCTTGTAAAAAGTTGATAAAAGGAGACCAAATCTTTAAGAATAGGTCTACTTTGCCTAGTAGGAGGAATCTCATTTCTTCAAGATGTAGCATTTCAGACATGCTTGAAATCCACATTTTGAATGTTGGTGTAGGTGCGTTTTTCCAAAGTTTGAGTATACGTTTTTTTGCTGTTATTAGACCATAATTAAGAAAAGCTTCTTGGAATATAGTTAGTTTACTTCCCTCTTCCATTGATCCAAAGATAATCAGTTCTGTATTGGGGTTCAATTTTGTGTTAAATAGTTTTGTAAAAATGCCAAAAATTTCATTCCAAAATTTATACAGTTTTGTACAAGAGACAAAGGAATGTGCTATAGTGGCATTTTGAGTTAGACATTTGTCACAGATGAAAACATTTGAAAATATTTTATTCAGTTTAGTTTTCGAATAATATAATCTATGTAAAATTTTAAATTGAATTAGGTTATGTCTTACATTCATTGAACATTTGTTTACATATAATAAATTTTTATCCCATCTATCGTTCGGAATATTTATCAATAATTCTTGTTCCCAGTCCCTTCTAATTGCCTCTATCGTTGGTGTTTCTATATTTAGAATTATATTATATAAGTAGGATATTAAATTGCTTGATTCTGCCTTTCTATTCATTCCTTCCTCCAATAAATCTGGGGTTGAAGTTTGATATCCTTGTATATACTTTTTCAAATAATCTTGAATTTGAAGGTATTTGAAATATTGATAACTTTTCAAATTATATTTTAGTTGTAATTGTTGGAATAATAAAAATTTTCCCATTTCATACATATCTCCCATCATTTTAATTCATATTCTTTCCCAATGGATAAACGTTTCATCAATAATGGGTGGTTTGAATGAGGGATTATTAGCCATTGTAGAAAGAAGCAATAATTTTCTTAATTTTAAAGTTAATTTTATTTGTTTTCAAATTCGTATTATACTATGAATAATTGGATTCTTCTTATATAATATACTGTTCAGTTTTATCGGGGAAAGAAGGATCGCTCTTATATTATAAGGGGAACAGTCCTCTTTCTCCATTCTTATCCAATCTACCTGTTGGGCAGAACTGTCCAATGGTGATGTCCATTAATCGCAGACTTCAAGCAGTCATTGCGCAAAGGATATGCAACAAAATACTAAACATGACTACTTTCATTTACATGACATTGCTGTGTCCCACACATTATGGTGCCATGAAATGGGGGGGACTATGTATAAACACTGCTGTAATGTCTACATGGTGAAACCAACATTTATAAAAAATAACCTTTATTAAAATCTGATAATGTGCACTTTAACCACATGTGATTTTTTTTTTTTCTATTACAAATTTCAAATTGTGGAGTGCAGAGGCAAATAAATAAATGATGGATCTTTGTCCCAAACATTACGGAGTGCACTGTAATTCCCAATTCCTATAGGCAGTGGCATGACCAAAAGAACACAAAGTGCAGGAGTAACTCAGCGGGTCAGGCAGCATCTTTGGAGAACATGGATCAGTGACATTTCGGGTGGGACCCTTCACATCTCATGAAATGGATTTCTTTGTCCCATTGTCAGTATTTATATGATGCATAAACAGACTTAACTTGACTCTTGCCACTGCTCCATTGTACCTGCTGTTCCGTTCAATGCATCATGAATGACCTTTGAACTTAATTCCACTTTCAATAGGACTTTGATTAGGCCTCAACTGGAGTATGTGGAAACAAAAGGATCTGTCCCACTTGGCGATTTTTTCGGAGACTGCCGCCATCATATCGATGTTGCCAAAAGATTTTGAACATTTCAAAATCCAGCGGCGACAATAAAAATGTTGCGACACTTGAAAAAGCACCGCACGTCGTATGTCATCACGCCGCGTCACGTTGCAAATTTTTCGGTGACCTGATACATCAATCAATGATGCCGGCAGTCGCCGAAGTAATTACCATGGGACAGGCGCTAAAGAACTGCAGATTCTGGTTAATACACAAATGGATACAGAGTACTGGAGTAACTCAGCAGGTCAGGTAGACACACCCAAGCCCTTCTCTGCCCTTCATATGTAGTATACAGTAAACCCTCACTTTAACCTGAAGAAGACCCTTCTTCAAACCAATTGTGTGGGGTGGGGCACACAGAAGAGGAGAAAGGTTCTCCTCTCTTCCAGCTTTCTCTCCCCCCCCCCCCCATTTGCCTTTCCAAAATACAACATCTCGCCCTTATCTGAATTCAATGCCATTTTACCAATCCTTAGCCTACTTGCCCAGCTCTTCAAGATTTTGCCATAATTTCTGACAACATTCTTCACTGTCTTCCTGAGTTTTAAAGTTGCTTAAAATTTAGAATTCTATATCTTAAGGCAGGAAATATAAAGCAATATCTATTGATATGTATTCAGTTAATTTGTGCTTTTGCACATTCAACATTAAGTTTAGCAGTATTTCGTATAATTAAGGCAAAAAATACATGCTTAAAATTAGGCTTTTTATACAAGGGATGCTCACGAACACAAAAATGAATTACCTATTTTTTCAGAGCATGTTACTGTGTAAACGAATAATGATTGCCTGACCTTGTGATTGACCACTGGAAACTTAAGTAAAGAACAAGCCACAGTGATTGTTAAGGATTTCTTACATTATGTATTATTGTAGATTTTCTAATTCACAGACCTCTCTCTGTTTGGCACTCAGCTGGTGTTGCAGGCAGATATTTCTGCCTGCGCTTACGCCACTAGGACTGAGATGAGGAAAACCGTTTTCACCCAGAGAGTTGTGAATCTGTAAAATTCTCTGCCACAAAAGGCAGTGGAGGCCAATTCATTGGATGTTTTCAAGAGAGATTTAGCTCTTGGGGCTAAAGGAATCAAAGGATATGGGGAAAAAGCATGAACGGGGTACTGATTTTGGATGATCAGCCATGATCATATTGAATGGCAGTGCTGGCTCAAAGGGCCGAATGGCCTACTGCACGTAGTTTCTACGTTTCTGTTTGTGAAGTTATTTCTGCAAAAGGTGCTTATGGTATAACCTAGGTGGCTAACAATAATGTATTTTATAGATGCTGTACCCTGCAGCCATTGTACAGTAGAATTGGAGGAGAGAGTGTGCCAATCAAGTCGGCTGCTTTCTTCGGAAGGATGACACAAAATGCTGGAGTAACTCAGCGGGACAGGCAGCATCTCCAGAGAGAATGAATCAGCAACATTTTGGGTCGAGACCCTTCAAAGAAGATAGATGCAAAATGCTGGAGTAACTCAGCGGAACAAGGCAACATCTCTGGAGAGAAGAAATGGATGACATTTTGGGTTGAGACCTGAAATGTCACCCATTTCTTCTCTCCAGAGATGCTGTCCCGCTGAGTTACTCCAGCATTTTGTGTCTATCTTCAGTTTAATCCAGCATCTGCAGTTCCTTCCTACACATTGTTCTGAAGGATGCTGGGCTGCTTGTGTTGCTGGAACTGCATATGTCCACAGCAAGTGTTGGATTATAACCTTACACCAACCAGCTCTCTGGTGCAAGAATACCTTGATCGTTTTACTTTGTTTATGACATAGTATTTAAATGGAGTGTGCATCACCTTCCCTTCCCTTCATATGGGACTGTCATATTATCTCTACAAAATTACCTGTTTAAATTAGTTCTCTGACGCCACACAGCTTCAATGCTGTTGAATCTGCTGTTTTGTACGGAGTGGTCTATTTCCACACCACTTCTCTGATATTCGTAAATGGGTTATTGCTTTACGATAACAAATATTCAACCTTATTCCTCTGCGAGGACCTCCTTGTATGTGCACATTTTGATTCAAAATGCCCTGGCTGCACAAGCATCTCCTGCTGTGAGTTTGAGAACAGAGCTGCACAAACCGTAATCTCTGAGAAAGAAATCATTTGCCACAATACCCTACGTGAAATGGCTGATTGTATTTGCTGGTTTCTGTAGAACAGTGATAACAATATAATTCTTGCTGTGGAGAGCCAGTTAATGTGAACACCACCACCAACACCACAATGCTCTCTTGACATATAAATATATTACTGTTCTTTCATCACTGGATTTAATTCCTGGAACTGGCTATCCAATAACATTATGGGAGTACCTTCATCAAAGCAATTGTGAAGAAGGGTCCCAACTAGAAAAGCCATCTGTCCATTCCCTCCCACAGATGCTGCCTTGGCCACTGAGTTCGTCCAAAACCTTGTGATTTGCTCAAAATGCAATAAATACCCGTCCTGTAAAATAAATGGTGAAACAGAGTTATGGCTAATATTAAAATAATAGTGATCATGAAATATGAACTGATATTTTTAACTTCATTTCTGAAGAGCCGTACAGAGACAATCTGTAGGATTCTAAATATACTAGTATTTCCTGTCTGTATAGTTATTGCTAATCAGTGAGACTGATTGTGGTTTGGTTGGTTATTGCTTGCTGCAAAGGTGTAGCAGGTGCCAAAGTCAAAGGAAGTTTTCACTGCTGAACTCGAGAATGGGAAATAGCTGCTTCCTATTTCAATCCTTGGAAATGTTACAGTTTTGCTATATTTTTTGGACTTTTATGAAGGCAAAAATCAATCAGAAATTGACAAACACAGACATGTTGAAACGTTCATGTTGAAATGACGTCCATCTGTTAACTCGCCTCACTCAGGAATTGAATTTACTTTGTTATCCAGCATCTGATCCAACACATTTGTGCATCAGATCTGAATTAATGGTGAACACAGTTAAAATGGTGGGTTTTTTTTTAAATCAGCTGACACTTCACATCAATATGTATTAACAGTAAATGATTTCATTTAATACTTTCCGGCTAATGATTGTATGACATCAGCACTGTTGTTGGCTTGAAAAAACAACGGCATGACATTAAAATTTTTTTTTTTGCTCTTGGCAAAACTTTAATCATGACCCCATCACGGTTTTCTGCAAATACTCTTACGGGATTAGCAATCTGTGTACTTACAGAGTCGAATCTATTTAAGAAAATGTCTGGTTAGACTCTTTGGTTTGAGGTTTAATGTCGCAATTGAATTTTTATGATGTGCACGACCAATCAGTGGGCTAAATAATCAGACCTTGATAACTGACAGAGCTGCAAGAAATATGGTGAGATCTTTCTGTTAAGTTTTGTTTTTTTGGGAGGCACAGCTTGAAGAACAATTCCAAAATTTTGGAAATATCCTTACATTCAACCAACTGCAATTTTCGGCAATACATAAAAAACTATGATTACATGCACGATTCATTTTCTTGAATTAGCTTTAATCAGTGTGGTCACATAATGCGTAGCTTCATCAAATGTGTAAACCTGCCATTTGATTCAAGTGAATATTGGGTGGAAGAAGGAGCCACTAACGTATTGAAACCAAATCCAGTGTTTAACGTAGGCTACGTTTAATATAGTTCAATTGATGCCATAAGAACTGAAAGATATATGAAAATAGCATTGACAATTTGACCATTAGCAACAACATTGAGTTAAAAGGTCTCCATTAAATTGAAACACAAATTATGTGAGCAATATAATCAAGATTTGATGGAAGGGTTGGAAAGAGCCACAAGATATGTTGCACCTCTAGTGTGTGGAAATTGGTGGAGATCTGTAACATCTCCTGGAAACATGTCTTCTGCAAGTGTCTGGATCTTCAGAAACTTCAATTTAGGGCTGTTGATGAATTGACTTGGGAGCTAATAGCCTGGATTTGGACTGGGCAGGAACAGGAAAATGTGATTGTGAATATGTAGATACAGCAAGTTACAAAAAAATCAGATTAAAGTTTGGTCTTTATTGCACGAGGAATTGAGTACAAGGGCATGCGCACTATAGGGGTTGGGTACTGAATGCAAATTAGTTTTCCTTATTTGTAGAAGGAATCATTAGGCTTGGCTCGGACAAAACTCTGAACATTAATACCCCTCCATCCGTTTTTTGCACTTTATTAATTTATTAATTAATGTGTGTATTTAAGTATATAACTGTAGTCAATGCCTACTATGTTCTGTTGTGCTATGCAAAGAAAGAATTTCATTGTCCTGTCAGGGACACATGACAATAAACTCTTTTGACTTTGAATTTGACTTTGACTTGATGCAGTGAAGGGTCACTGAAGGTTAGGATATTATCTTATGAGTAAAGATAAAGTAGCAAAGCCACGTATTGTTGGCAAGAATGAGTTGATCGCATTGAAACGTGCTGGCTGCTGAGGGTGATTGAGAGGATGAATTCTCTGAGCATTTTTCCCTTGGTCTTTGTATTGGTCTACCAGGAGGAAACCTATTCTTGTTCTCTTTCTTTTTATTTGTTAAACTCTCAGTGACATCCTTGCATGTTTCACGATCTGTGACTCCCTTGCTAACTATATAAACATGTAGACACAATGAACTGCAGATGTTGGAATCTTGAGCAAAACACAAAGTGCTGGAGTAACTGTGGATCAGGAAGCAGAGTGAAGGACATTGATATGTGACATATTGGTCAAGACCCTTCTTTAGACTTGTATGTGAACATGTACCAGGTGCTGTAAACTTATCTGTAATAAAACAGTAAATGCTGGATTTTAAGCAGAATCTGTAGAGAGACAAAAATAATTTGACCTCTAGGATCATCATTGATAGGAGCAGAATTAAGCCATGAATGTCTGATCTATCTTTCCATTTTAACGCCATTCTCCTGCCTTCTCCTGATAACTCTTGAAGCCCATTCTAATCAAGAATCTATCTATCTTTGCCTTCAACCTATCCATTGACTTGGCCTACATAGCCTAATGCAGCAATGAATGGAGGGGGATGAGAAGGAATGTATTTCGTCAGAGGGTGGTGAATCTGTGGAATTCATTGCCACTGGAGGCTGTGGAGGCCGTCAGTGAATATTTTTACGGCAGATAGATTCTTGATTAGTACGGGTGTCAGGGGTTATGAGGAGAAGGCAGGAGAATGGGATTTAGAGGGAAAGATAGATCAGCTATGATTGAATGGTCACGTAGACTTGATGGGCTAATTTTATTCCTATCACTTATGAACTTATGCAATCATGAATTCTAGCGGTATATGAGATGGTAACAAAAGCAGAATTTTGGCTTTGAATGGACAGAATCGCACACTTAATGTTCTTCTTTCAAAATATTTTCATCAGATGAAGAAATATGTAAATTTAATGAAATATTTTTTCACACGAGAGAATGAGGATGTTACCATGATCATGTCATACATTTTGTAAGGGAAGAGGAACACCCAGAAGTGTTTGCTAACAGATTGCAGACTGTTATAAAGAAAGACTAGGAGGCAAATTGGAACAGAATCATTAGGCAGGAGGCTGTCTCTGTCAATGGTTAAGAGCTCTTATAGCTAGTTACTAACATGGCCCTGTCAAGATGTGGGAAAACCAAGCATGAAAGAAACTGGAGGCTGATTGTGTTTTCATAAGAGATAGGAGCAGAATTAGGCCTTTCGGCCCATCAAGTCTACTCCGCCATTCAATCATGGCTGATCGATCTTTCCCATTCAACCCCATTCTCCTGCCTTCTCCCCATAACCCCTGACGCGTTTTGTGGGGATAAACTTAACAAACAGAATAGGAACAAGGAAGAAGAGCTGAAAGGCACAAGAGATGTAGCCCTAGGTAATTCCAGATCCTGCCTTTAAATGGGGCAAGGGGAGTATGAGGGAGGCAAGGAAGAGTTATCCCTGAAAGGGAAAATAGGTGCAGGCAGCCAGTTAAGTGGGAATTGAAGGGACTACTTTATTTGCATGATGCTCAGCCATTTGGAGTGGATTGGGTCAAGGAATGAGAAAGGACAGCAAAAGAACCATGGAAACCATTAGTCTGAGTCTCCAAACAGAGAAGGAAATAAGGCAGGCTGAATGTAAATATAGATGTAGGACGCAGGCAGCACAGTGGAGCAGCGGGTAGAGCTCCTGCCTCTCAGCACCAGAGACCACGGTTTGCTCCAGAGTACAGGCGCTGTCTGTGTGGAGTTTGTACGTTCTCTCTCTAATGGGTGCTCTGGTTTCTTTCCACATCCAAAAGACATGAGAGTTGGTAGTTTAATCAGCCTCTGTAAATTGCCCTAGTGTGTAGGAAGTGGATGCAAAATGTGTAACATAGAACTAGCGTGAACAGGTGATCAGTCGTCAGTGTGGACTCAGTAGGCCAAAGGATCATTTTCCATGCTTTATCTCTAAACTTAACAATAAAGCATTTTGTGTCGATCTTCGGTTTAAACCAGCATCTGCAAATCCTTCCTACACATAAAATGAAGTGTGACCACCTCTGACAGAGTAGTTATTGCATATTAATGAATCGAGTCAAGACAGAGCTGACTTGAATGGGTGAGGAAGTGAAAGAGCTGTTTGGGAATTTACAAAATCTGTGTTGGGAGGAAAGTTTAAATGAATGCTGTGTTCTGTCTAAACTGATTATATAGTTATTCTTCGGCATCTCTTGGCACATTGGACCTAGCTGCATTTCTTTTTCAAAGGTAATTTTGTACCCAAGTACTGCTTTGTCCTGGTTTCTGTTTTCCCATTTTCCCATTGTCAATGCCTCAGACTTGGTGCCAATGAGCAGATGGGTAAAGCCCTATCATTCCACTAACATTATAATTCCTCAATTTGACTTGAACTGGTTTGGATTGGATAACACAAGTCATCGTTCCCAAGTCGAATAACTCAATAGTCCTGTCATGGCTTTAACCACTTCCTTGTTAAAATATTAAGTAAACGAGTTAATTGTGTCAGGGTCTCGTTTGAATAACTCCTCCTGCAGTTCTTTCATCACCCAACTTGTTAAAATCCCAGTGATTCCTCACGGTGTGTTGGGATACGAAGCAGGTCTATTTACAGTTGTGCCTGCTGACCTATTTACGTGTTGTTTTGAGTTAAATGTGTTCTCACTGATGGCTTGTTTATAGCACATGCACAAAGTTAGCGCACAAAAAGAGAAGGCATTCAGGTAGACAAATATGTTTATTGTCAGGGTTCCTTCATTATGAGGACAGCATTAAGGGCCTGTCCCACTTACGCAACATGCCGCAGGGTGACGCCTGTTTGGTCGTGAGAAGTTGCCCAAAGAGTCGTACCTTTTTCTGGTCACCGCAGTCTTTTCAACATTTTGAAAATCTTTGCGAAATTTTCCGAAAAAATCGCGTAAGTGGGACAGGCCCTTTAGGCAATAGGAATCTTCTTACAATGCTCTGGCACTGGCAAAATTGGCTACATTATCTGGACACAAGGAACAGTAGAAGATGGTTTTTTTTTTTTAAAAGGCACAAAGTGCTGAAGTTACCCAGTGGCTCAGGCAGCAATTCTGGAAAATCTACAGTGGCTTGCAAAAGTTTTCATACCCCTTGAACTTTTCCACATTTTGTCACGTTGCAACCACAAAGGTAAATGTATTTAATTGGGATTTCATGATTTTAGATCAAAGCATATTCATGTGTTAGAATGGCCCAGTCAAAGTCCAGACCTAAATCCAATTGAGAATCTCTGACAAGACTTGAAAATTGCTGCTCACAGACGTTCTCCATCCAATCTGACTGAACTTGATCTGTTTTGCAAAGAAGAATGGGAAAACATTTCAGTCTCTAGATGTGCAAAGCTGGTAGAGACATACCCCAAAAGACTTGCAGCTGTAATTGCAGCGAAAGGTGGTTCTACAAAGTATTGACTCAGGGGGGCTGAATACTTTTACACGCCACACTTTTCAGTTTTTTATTTGTAATAACATTTGGAAACCATGTATCATTTTCCTTCCACTTCACAATTATGCACCACCTTGTGTTGGTCTATCACATAAATTTCCAATAAAATACATTTACGTTTGTGATTGCAACGTGACAAAATGTGGAAAGGTTCAAGGGGTATGAAAACTTTTGCAAGCCACTGTAGATAAGCAACAATCTGGTCTGAAGAAAGGTCCTGACCCGAAACGTCACCTATCCATATTCCCCAACAATGCTGCCTGGCCCACTGAGATACTCCAGTACCTAGTGGGGTTTTGTAGCTGAATTATCTTCTGTTAAAAATTCAAGAAAAAATTCCAAAGGTCATGATCACTTTCCTGTTTATTCAGTAAATCCTTCGTAAATCAAATCTTGTATTCCCCCCGCAGCACCAATTTCAGTTCCAAAATGTTCACTTACAGTTTAAGATGGCAAATTGTGCCCATCACACTTTAATGATTCAAGGTGGCATTCGATCCTATGCCTTCACTACATGAAATGCTGCTTGGAGAAATGTCCTTTTGGAGCCCACAAGCCGTAGCAGTCAATTAATTAGTTGACTGTGGCAATGAATGTTGATGCATCTCACTCCTGGCAGGCCGGAACTTGAAATAATCACATCATCCTGCAGTTTGCTCTCCACTGTTGCACAATGGAGGACTCTGAAACTTAGACTCAAGGGGCAGATATGTCACTGTTGAAATTTAACGCAGAATAGTCTAGCACAGGAGTGGGGAACCTGCGGCCTTCTAGGCCATTAAATGCGGCCTTTTGAATGAATCCAAATTTTGTAGACCAAATCCTTTTATTTTTATTAATATGTTTTTGTTTGTCTTTTATTATTTTTATTTTAATCTTAAAATGAACATATTTAAAATCCTCCAAAAGAGCTTATTTAAAATACTCCAAGGGAAAATATATATTATTCAATTGCTTTGGATGAATCAACTGATACTACTGACTCAGCACAGGTTTTATACTTCATTTGTGCCATAACTGAAGATTTTCTTTGCTATGAAGAGTTACTCGCTTTGGGAACTCTTACGGGTAGGAACACAAGGAATAGATTTCTTCAACAACTTTCAAGGTAAATGTCGTGAAATTGGACTGGATTTGGTTAATTTAGTGAGTGTATGTACAGATGGTGCACCTTCCATGACAGGAAAACGTGAAGGGTTTATTGCACAGATAGAAAAGGTATTATCAGATCCAGATGCTCTCATTTCTTTTCATTGTATCTTACATCATCAAAATCTCTGTGCTAAATCTACTATTTCAAGTGACACTTTGCAACAAGTTATAAGTATTGTTAACTATATGCAAATGCAACATGGCATCGTCAGTTTCGTAATATGCTAAAGTTGGACAATGAGGCATTCAGTGTGGATTTGCCGTATCATTGTAAAGTGCATTGGCTATTGCAAGGACAGGTGTTAGCAAAAATGTTTATCTTTGCAAGAACAGATAGTTACATTTCATGAAGAACAGAATCAGCAATGTGAATTATTGAAAGAAGATTTCTATAGAAATCTGCATTTCTGTGTGATATCATGTCAAAGCAAAATGACTTGAATGTTTCTTTGCAAGGTAAAATTAAATCTTTATATGATATGTGGCAAAAAATCCAAGCATTTCGAAAAAAGCTATATTTTTTCAAAACTCTTCTTCTTCAAAATGAAATTTTGGATGAACATTTTCCCCAGTTAGCGAAGGTCATTGATGAGCAGGAGGATTCATGTGAATCATTTGAAGAATATGCAGCTGTAATAGACTTATTAATTAAAGAATACGATTAAAGGTTCACTGACTTTGAGAATCATGACATCACACTCAAATTAGCATTTCAACCTCACCTAGTTGATGTCTCCAAGGCTCCTAAAGAGTTACAGATGGAATTGATTGAGCTCTCAGAAGATGACATTTTAAAGACCTTATTTGATGCTAAGAAAGATCCGATTAAAATATGGAAAAATGCTATAGAATACCTACGTCTTCGGCAACATGCACAAAAAATGCTTTCTTGCTTTTCAACCACTTATTGCTGCAAATCTACATTTACCTACCTAAACCAAATCAAGACGCACTTAAGGTCACAAATGACGGATACCCATCTAGAAGATCAACTGAAACTGCGTACCTCCATGTTGCAACCAAATATTCAAATGCTTTCCCACTAAAAGCAGTCACAACAAAGTCAGTAAAAGGTTAGTTAACTTTAGAATTAACACATTTTTTTCCATTTTCTTGGTTAGGACATAGTAGTTAGATTTTTACAAAATAATGTACATTTTGAAGTATATCTAAATGAAGTTTCTTGGATGCAGCCTTATTAGATTACAGCTAACCTAATGCGGCTTTCCAACATGAAAAGGTTCCCCACCCCTGGTTTTGTAGGTAAGTCAATGGGTACATTTTGAGTGATTGCAGGATCTGGAAGAACGGTGCTTGTTTGCACGTCCTTCCCCCCTTCCTTTTAACTGTTTCCCTCTACCATTATCTCTCACTTCCTTCCAATCCATCTGTGCGATCTCCTCTTACAATCTTGCCCTCTCTTTATTACTCTTTTACGTCCCCACTGCCCCCATTCCCCTCTCTCTTCTGTCTGTTCAGAACCAGTTTTACCCGAATCTTTCTGCAGTTTGAATTCAATTTTGTCTCCGTCAAAGTAGACCTGCTGCTTTTGTAAGAAACCCTGCCAAGAATATAGAGTTGCAGCAGTACAAACAACTGACGACTCATTTGTTTAGAATCCTGTTTAAATATATTGATCCTGAACTAACAAAGTAAAGCAGTTAGCTCACTCCCGATGCAATCCTCACAACAATACTTTATTACATTGTATTTAAAATAACATTGCAATTTCATGATCTGAAGTCAAATCTTTGTCATAAAATGATAAACGTAAAGTGGGATGCTCATTGAGTTTCTAACGATGCTGGTTCAGTTTGTCTGGTATGCATTCCTATCGTTACAAAATCTGTTCCAGTATTTACTGAGAACCAGCAAGGGTGGCCTCCGAGGACTGGTTTCTGATGTCGCACTAAATATGATAAGAATGCCATTGACGTCAGTAGAGTCATCATTAGTGAGAATGGCAACCAAGCTCTTGAAACCACACCATGCAATTGCAGTTTTGTTAGCAATGCAAAGCTTTGGGCGGGGGGGGGGGGGGGGGGGGGGGGGGGGGATGGGGGAGGGGGGGATGGGGAGAGGGGGGGGGGAGAGGGGTGGGGGGTGGGGAGTGGGGGTGGGGGGGAAGCTGGAGAAGGCTCCAGCTGAATTCTGATTTCTCTGTGTGTATCCTGTTAAGTCTACCACAAGATTTTCACAGAGGAACTGAAACCTGGTTCATTGAAGTACAAAGGCTTTCAACGGAAATGCATTTAATTCTGGGCTCGTCAGTTCTGGGCACGGAGCCAATTGTAATAGTTAAATTGAAAAAGTTAGACCCTGAACAAGGGAAGACTGAATGACCTATCTGTGACAACAGTGGAATAAAAGCAGGGATGGTTTGCTTTGACTCGCTGTCCATAGTACATTTATATAATACACTCTGAAGACATGAAAATTAAAAAAAACACATCAAATAAAAGTGCCTAACCTCATCAGTAATGGTAGCAATACTTAAACGGTCCCAATACTTAACATGTGTTTACATCAAGACAATGATACCATAGTGCAGCGTTTTCTAACTCAGGTTTTTGTGGTGTTCAAATGCTTATCTCTAATAAAAAAAAGTGAGCTGTGCGGACTTCCAACATCATGGTTGCAGTGGTGTTCATCATTCCAAATTATACCTTTAAAATGTTGCTGAATGTTCATGGAGAAAATGTCACGCCTGAAAGAGCTGCTCGTGCCTCAGCTCGTAAACACGTGTGGACTGTCACATTATAGGATTAGCCTCCCATTGTATAGTTTTAGAATTTTATTAATAATGAAATATTTATGTAGAATTACGAGATGCCATACAGTTACATGAGATTGGAGACACAAGAGATTGCAGAAACTGAAATGTTGAGCAAAAAGCAACGCTGGAGGAACTAACTGGAAGGAAATGGACAGATGACGTTTCAAGTTAAGAGCTGAAGAAGGGTCCTGACCCTTTCAGGCTGACCCACTACATCATCATCCCCCCCCCACTCCCCCCCAGATTCTGCCTGATATGCTGAGTTCCTCCAGAACTTTGCTTTATGTTCAATTATATGAGATTATCTAATTACAAAGCGCCCGCCAAAAAAATTGTACTTTAAAAACTGAAAATAATATATAAGGTTTAGAAGTTGCAAAAAGACTAATTGTAGACTAATTTTACATAAGTTTCTTATTTGGGTGTTAAAATCAGCTTTTGAACAAATGTCACATTTGCCCATTGTCGTAATTTGTTACTTAATTGGAATTCCCCTTCTATTTTGTCACAGTCAAAATATGAGAATAAACTTGCAACAATGTTCATGGTGGAATGTGAGATTATTCTGCTTTAAAATAATTTATCCTTTCATATAATTTTATGAATAAAAGCAATAAAGTCAGAAAGTGATTTTTACACTCAGCAAGTCAGGGAGCATCTGTGGAAAGAGAATCTGTTAACTTTTCAGGTCCACGGCCCTTCTTCAACAATGCCTCTGTGTTTTAAGAAGTAAATTAAAATGTTTTAATAAAATTACATTTCTATAAGCGAGTTTGGTATTCTGACTGCGCATGCCCAGGTCGTAGGTCACTGGAGATAAACATTGGAGGGTGCGGATCTGCTATGTGTTTGGTTATCAGACCTTCATTTCAGTAAGTGCTTTATGCTTCGTGCTGCTCCATGGGATCGGGGTCTATGGTCGGGGTTGGGCGCAGGTCTCGGGCGCAGCCGAGTCGCCGCTGGGCCGTCCCCATCCTCCGGCGGGCCACGGCCTCTCTCCCTGTCCAGTGGCCGTCTGTTTGCCCCCTCGGTGGAGGGCATGTCATTACAAACAGTGAGTCTGGCATAGGCAATCATTTCCACTGTAGCTGCTTGTAGGCTTCCGGCATCAAAGGCCCTGCTGGTAGAGGGTGTTGTGACTCAGCCGGAGAGGTTTGGTGGTGGTGGCGGGGGCCGAGCGCCAGCCACCAGCGGGGACGCACACGGCAACATCTCCAGAGCAGGGTCTCGACCCAAAACGTCACCCATTCCTTTTCTCCGGGGATGCTGCCCAACCAGCCAAGCCGCCGCAGCCCCCTGCCGGCGCACGGCCACTGCCGGCGCCGGGGAGATTAGCCGACCGCTGGGTGGGGCGGGCAGCGTGGCTGGCCAACCCCCTGCCGATGGCCGGTGATCAGGGGCTGATCAGGGGCTGATCATCGGCAGGGGTGCGCGCGGGGTGCTGCGGCGGCTCTGCTGGACAGGCAGCATCTGCGGAGAAAAGGAATGGGTTCCTCGGGAGTAGGAGCGAGGCCGGGCTGGAGCAAGCGCCTTACCCCCTCCCCCCCCCCCCCCCCCCCCCTCCCGCCCCACATCAGCCACGGGCCTGTGGGGGGGGGGGGGGGAGGGAGACGACGGGACGGTCCAGCGGCGACTCAGCTGTACCCACGGCGGCGGGGACATGGGCTCGACCCGGGCTGCGTATGAGCCTCAGGTCTGTGCGCGCTCTCCCCTGTCTCCCACTGGCATCTGCCCTCTCTTTTTCGCTGTTACATCATGCTACCTGTCACCCCCGTTCCTCAGATTAAATATATTTTTACACATAAGTAATGAATAAAGGTAAGAATTCACATAGTTTATGTACCCAGCGCTTCGTTCGCTTTTTCTTTATAGCCAGTGACCTTTGACAAATCCCATGATTCCTTGCATTTTTCGGAATACCAAACTCGCCTAGTAGGATGTAAAAAAACTAACATGGGATTTTTTTTGTAATTCATCTCATTCATTAGTTGCTGATAATTATATTCAGTTTCAACAAGAATATAAAGAAACAGAGAGACAATCGGAAATAGACCATAAACTATTGGTACAGTGAAATTTTGTTGTTCAGACCGAGAGGTCTGAATGACAATAAAAGGAATTCAATTCAATTCAATTCAATTCATGTTGTTGTTGCATGCTATCCGGGCAGCAGAAAGACAATATATTATTACAATCGATCCATTTACAGTGTATAAGAAAGAACTGCAGATGCTGGAAAAATCGAAGGAAGACAAAAATGCTGGAGAAACTCAGCGGTTGAGGCAGCATCTATGGAGCGAAAGAATATGTGACGTTACGGGTCGAAACCTTTCTTCAGACTGATAATGATAATGATAAAGTGTATGATAAGGAAATAACGTTTAGTGCAAGGTAAAGCCAGCAAAAGTCCGTTCAAGGATAGTCCGAGGGTCACCAGAGGTAGATAGTTGTTCAGCACTGCTCTCTGGTTGTGGTAGAATGATTCAGTTGCCTGATAACAGCTGGGAAGAAACTGTCCCTGAATCTGGAGGTGTGCGATTTCACACTTCTATACCTTTTGCCTGATGGGAGAGGGGAGAAAAGGGAGTGGCCAGGGTACATCTGGTCCTTGATTATACTGCTGGCCTTACCGAAGTTTAAATGGAGTAATTAGAAGGAAGGTTGGTTTGTGTGATGGTCTGGGCTGCGTCGGCCATTCGCTGCAATTTCTTGCGGTCTTGGATGGAGCTGTTTCCCAACCAAGCTGTGATGCATTCTGATAAAATGCTTTCTCTCGTGCATTTGTGGGCAGGGTAAGGTATCAGAGGCAAAGTATGCAATAAACCTACAATATTTGATATTGTGTGGTGAATAGGAACCATCAGGGTCACAGAACAACCTGTATTTGTCTACTTTATATAGTCCAATGTGGGATGATGTAAGATAAGTCCAACAAAATACTTCAAATAGTGGCTTGGGATTGAATTACTTAATTGTATTATTTATTTTTGGTCTCAATAATGTTATATTCTCTGGTGTGAAGTAAAGATTAGCCTTGGAGATTATTAAGCCATCTGTTTTATTTAGATATCTAAACATTATTAGGATTCTGTTCCTCTTCCATGTGTTTTCCTTGGTAGACATGATGTAGAATTCTCTCCATTCCTGTCCACATACATGTCCTATTCCCTGGAAATGTCAGTGTAAGAGGTCTCGAGCCATTTAGAAAAGTGCAGTGCAGTGGAAAGCTCCATTTAAATCTACTCCAACGAGTGTGCCTTAATATAACTTGGAAGATGTCTGCACAATGTTATACTTTTCAGCCAGTTATTTCTATGGCTGCTATCAAAGAGATTACGAATATTGTGCCGACAAATGTTGAATTGTGAGTTCTTTGTGCAGATTATGCAGTGTTAAAACTAATTTCAGGCATCACTTCTATAATTTACTGCACTAACTATTTGAGCAAGACACGGACTTGAGTGTCAAAAATGAAATTATCCCATTGTGTCAGCAAGACAAAGATTGTTAAAATTCCTCTGCCTTTATGATTGAAATGTTTTAGAGTGCATTGACGCAAATGTTTAAATATTGTATTACTGGATAATTGGACTAAAATTGTGAAATTGAAAGGTGTGGTGGTGCATAGGATGACGTGTGAACATTTGTTTTATCTTCTATAAAACTCAATGGACCGCATTGGAAAACAAAATAATTAAGCTGATTTCTACCAAGTGCTGTACATGTTAGCATGTCATATCCATGGAAGCCCTGCAACGCTCTTGCTGCCTTGTAATAATTCCGTTACAATGATTTCTGGTGCTTTCTTCATTTCTAAAAATAAAGATAAGAATCCCATAATTCAGCTAGATAGGAGTAGAATTAGGCCATTCGGCCCATCAAGTCTCCTCCAGCATTCAATCATGGCTGATCTATCTCTCCCTCCTAACCCCATTCTCCTTCCTTCTCCCCATAACCACTGACACCTGTACTAATTAAGAATCTAGTCCATCTTGAGATAATCTAGTGGCATTGGTGAGAATGCTTCCAGGCTGGACTCTATTTGAACGTACAATTTGGAGGGGTGATAAATATTAGTATACAGCAAATTTTATTTAGGGTCTCGACCAGAAACATCACCCATTCCTTCCCTCCAGAGATGCTGCCTGTCCCGCTGTTACTCCAGCTTTTTGTGTCTGTCTTCGATTTAAACCAGCATCAGCAGTTTTTCTTACACATCTTACAAATTTTATTTATTGCTCTGTTTCTGTATCCATCAAATAACAATAATTAATTAAAATCAGCAAATGCAATCAACTAGCATAAAAAGTAAGATGTTATTAACATGTTTAATAAGGCATGATATTTAGTACTTTCAAAAAAAAGAGACAGTTCTTCCCTTCTTTAGTATGCTAATGTTACATTGCTTTAAGAATAAAAATTACAAAGCAAAACCTCTATCTTGTGGACACTCGTGTTGGATGGAGGTGGTTTATTAATGTTAAATAACTAAAATGCTTGGCACCAGATTTCTGAAACAGACACTACAAGTAACTTCATAGGAGGACAATAGGTGCAGGAGTAGGCCATTCGGCCCTTCGAGCCAGCACCGCCATTCAATGTGATCATGGTTGATCATCCCCAATCAGTACCCCGTTCCTGCCTTCTCCCCATATCCCCTGCTATTTTTAAGAGCCCTATCTAGTTCTCTCTTGAAAGCATCCAGAGAACCTGCCTCCACTGCCCTCTGAGGCAGAGAATTCCACAGACTCACCACTCTCTGTGAGAAAAAGTGTTTCCTCGTCTCCTAAATGGCTTACTCCTTATTCTTAAACTGTGGCCCCTGGTTCTGGACTCCCCCAACATCGGGAACATGTTTCCTGCCTCTAGCGTGTCCAAGCCCTTAACAATCTAATATGTGTCAATGAGATCTCCTCTCTTCCTTCTAAACTCCAGAGTGTACAAGCCCAGCTGTTCCATGCTCTCAGCATATGACAGTCCCGCCATCCCAGGATTAACCTTGTAAACCCCAACGCTGCACTCCCTCAATAGCAAGAATGTCGTTCCTCAAATTAGGGGACCAAAACTGCACACAATACTCCAGGTGTGGTCTCACTAGGGCTCTGTACAACTGCAGAAGGACCTCTTTGCTCCTATATTCGATTCCTCATGTTATAAATTACTAGGAGATTACTAGGATGACAGAAAAAGATTCAAGGATGTGCGAGAAGCTTTCTTGAAGTGATGTCTCTGGCCCGTAAACATGCAGCTATGCATCAGCTGCACTCAAGTATCTTTAAGCATTGCAAGGAGCGCACACCTCACAAAACTACCCTCCGTACTTCCTCACAAAACTACCCTGCTTACATCCTCATCTGTGGCATCAGCAGCCACCACAGAACCCCAGAAACCTGAGTGGAAATAAGTCATCCTTGATCCTGAGGACCTGCCTATGTCGAAAGAGAAGTTGGTAATACTTTTCCAGAAAAGGACCAAAAATATTTGGCATGTGTCATCGCTATTGCAATCAGATAGCTTAAAGTTCAATAGGAAAGAATAGATTTCATAGCTGCGATAATTTTAATCAATTTGTTATTTTCCTGTAAATAGAAAGAATGGAAAGGGATTGTCCAATAGGCCAACTGATTAATTAAAGTTCCAGAAAAAGAGTCATGATAATCTTCATAGGATGTTGGATGTGGGTGTGGGCTGAAGTGAGGAAAATATCAAAGATGTGACAAGACAGTTTGTCTCCTTGCTTTTATTCCTGTCTAAAAATGTTGTAATGTCACTTTTAGATGACATTTTCAAAATGTTCTGTTATTGGAAGTCTTTGGTTTAATTGTGCAATAGCGTCTAACGTAAAAGTTGAGGCCTTTTACAGTAAAAGGCTGATGCGCACTGTCTATAGAGTAAATATTGACTTGGATTTTTGTGAATGAAATAGTGAACTTGAATACGGGAAATAACCTTAGAAAATATATAAACCCTCACAATTTTTATGTTTGCTGAATGTGGGGTATAACAATTAGAACTCTGTAAACAAATATGACACAAGTACACATAATGGCTGTATTTGTACACATTTTTTTGGAATGATTGTGTATTTTTTTAGGCTATTATAGAAAAGTTATTCATTTCCTTTGGGGCAGTGATAATCTAGAAGAACATTATAAAAGATAACCAAAAATGTTTTTGTCAAATGTCAGCTACAATCAAGAGTTCTGATATTTTACATTGGCAATTATCTTTTGGTAGGTAAAAACTAAAGATACAAAAACAAAAGGTGCATTTCTATTGGAAACATTAACAGATTGAGATGATCTTATTTTATTCATAAATCTGCAAATTGATGAGTGCACAAGGAAATGCCTTCTCACAAATCATATCCAAACTCTGAGAATCTGGTGCAATGCTAAAGTTGCCTCAATATTATTCTGCCCATAAAGCCATGATTAAGGTGTATCATAGAACATAGGAAAGGACACCCGAAATGTCACCCATTTTTTCTCTACAGAGATGCTGCCTGTTCTGCTGAGTTACTCCAGCATTTTGTGTCTATTTATAGGAAAGTATAGCACAGGAACAGGCCCTTCAGCCCACAATGTCTGTGCTGAACATGATGCCAAGAGAAACTAATCTCATCACCCCCCCCCCCAGACAGCACAATCCAGGCACCCAATGAAAATTTGGTCATGAACTACAATTTCTCTAGGTATCAAGTACAGCAGTGACATCTAATCTGCCTCAGTAATTGCTTGACTCATGATTTACCCTGGGTGCAATATGGTTAGCAGAAAGAAGGAAGAAAGAACTTTGGTGTTGAATATTAGCATAAGAAGAACATAGTGATAGGAGTAGAATTAGGCCATTCGGCCCTTTTCGCCATTCAATCATGACTGACCTATCTATCCCTTCTAACCCCATTCTCCTGCATTCTCCCCATAATCTCTGACAGCTGTATGTTTTACAAGGAGTTAATATTTTACAATGAATTAAGTTCATTGCTTATAGAAATGTAATTTTATTTTTAGTTTTCAATACTATCTTACACACAATTTTCACATACACCAAGCCAATGAACCTACAAACCTGTATGTCTTTGGAGTGTGGGAGGAAACCTCTTCCTGCAACTTCTATCCATCTACCTCTCACACATTTCACCCACTGGATCTCCTCCCCTATCTTGTTCTGGTTCCATCTGCCATTCACTTCTCCCCTAATGAATGAATAAATGAATGAGTAAGTTTCTTGGCAAAGTATTCACATACAAGGAATTTGCCTTGGTGCTCCGCCCGCAAGTGACAACATGGCATACAGTGACAGTTAAGACTGATACTTAAAATATTAAACATTAATAATAAAACATTAAACATGTGAATTAAATAAAATACCAGAGCAAAAGGAGGCTACAGATTTTTTAGTTATTGAATAGAGCCACTACTCATGGAAAAAAAGCTGTTTTTATGTCTGGCTGTGGCAGCTTTGACAATCCGGAGTCGCCTTCCAGAGGGAAGTGATTCAAAGAGTTTGTGGCCAAGGTGAGAGGGGTCAGAGATGATCTTACCCGCTCGCTTCCTAGCCCTTGCAGTGTACAGTTCGTCATTGGAGAGAAGGTTGCAGCCAACAACCTTCTCAGCTGATCGGACGATTTGATTCCATATGCCCATTTCCCTGCAGCGGTGACAGAGCCAAACCAGACCATGATGGAGAAGGTGAGGACAGACTCAATGATGGCCGTATGGAATTGGACCATCAATGGCTGTGGCAGATTGTGCTTCCTCAGCTGCCGCAAGAAGTACAGGTTCTGTTGCACCTTTTTGACTGTGGAGTCGATGGTAGCCCCCCACTTAAATTCCTTGGAGATGATGGTTCCCAGGAACTTAAAAGACTCCACAGATATGACTGTGGTGTTGTTGATGGTGAGTGGGGTGAGGGGAGGGGGAGCTCTCCTAAAGTTTACAATCAATTCCACTGTCTTAAGAGCATTGAGCTCCAGGTTGTTGCGATGGCACCAGGACGCCAGCTGCGACACTTCCTGTCTGTAGGCAGATTCCTCCCCATCCTGGATTAGCCCAATCAGGGTTGTGTCGTCCGCAAACTGGAGAAGCTTTACAGAGGATCTGAGGTGTGCTTTCCCAGCCTCACATGCTGCTTCCTGTCTGTCAGGAAGCTGGTGATCCACTGACAGAGGGGTTCAGGCACAATCAACTCGGAAAGTTTGGAGTGTAGTAGCTCTGGCACAATGGTGTTGAATGCAGAGCTAAAATCAACGAACAAAATCCTCGCATCGGTCCTCTGGTGGTCAAGGTGCTGGAGGATGTAGTGCAGGCCCAGGTTGACTGTGACATCCACAGATCTATTGACCTGATATGCAAACTGCAGAGGGTCCAGTAGGGGGTTCGTGATATTTTTCAGCTTCGCCAGCTCATGCCTTTCAAGGGTCTTCATGACTACAGAGGTCAGTAATCCTTGCCTTTTTGGGTACAGCGGCAATAGTGGAGACTTTGAAGCAGGCAGGGACAGTACAGGTTTGCAGTGACTGGTTGAAAATGTCTGTGTAGACCGGTGCCAGTTGTTCGGCACAGAGCTTGAGAGTAGAGGGGGAAAAATTGTCCGGTCCTGGAGATTTCTGGCTTTTCTGTCTTCTGCAAAGCCTCTATTTTTATTGTTGATGATGGAGAAGTGATGTTGTGCAGCACGGAGGGTGTGGGTAATTGGGTGTGAAGTCGTAATTGGAGAGGGGTGGGTGAGAAAGGGTCCAGTCTTTTCCGACTGGAGTCTTGCTTTAAGTTTATGTGAAGTGGTGAATGGGGAGGAGTGGGTTAAGAAGGGCCCAGTCTTTGCAGAATGGCTCCTGTCGCAACCTTTCTTACTTATCAGATTCCTGCACTGGCAGTCTTTGTGGTCCTGCTTATCATCCTCCAGCAGCTGTCTTCACTTTCACCCTCTCCTCTCTTAACTTCCCTCTGCCTTTTTAACCTCTTTTTCTCTCCTGTCTGTCTTCATCCTTTGTCCATTCACTCTATCTCCAAACTCCACTGCACAACCCAGGACCCATTTGATTCCATATGCCCATTACCCTGGCCCATCCATCCCTACCAGAAACATCTCCTATCCATGTCTTCCAGGGATAATGCCTAACCCGCCGAGTTTCCAGCATGTGCAGTTTCTGTCCACTAGTTAATCACGGCTTTGAATTGACCACATCTGTAAAGTAGCTTTCACCAATTGCATTTCATATTTAAAGAAGGGTGTTCATGTGTTGATGGCTGTTCAGTGAAGAACACTAGAAAAGGTCCTGAAATGTGGAAGGATGTAGAACTGAGGGGTTACTGTTTAAAATAAGGAAAGGCTTATTTAAGTCGAAGATGCAACAAAACATTTGCACTCAGTGTCATATCTTTGTGAGCCGAAGTGGGGGGGGGGGGGGGGGGGGGGGGGGGGGGGGGGGGGTAGTGAAAGGATACCACAGATGGTTGTGAGTGAAGTTGGGTTTACGGTCTGATCTTATTGACTGGAAGAGCATGCTTGATGGGCTGAGTGGCTCACAATAACCATATAACAATTACAGTGACGCCCCCCCTGGCCAACAATTGTTTAGTCCCATGTCAGTACCCCTCCATTCCCTGTTTTACTTTTAAATGTTAAAAATCGATCCTGCCCTCCACCACCTCTGCTGGAAGCTCATTACACACAAGCCACCACCCTCTGAGTAAAGAAGTTCCCCTCACGTTACCCCTAAACTTCTGTCCCTTAATTCTCATGTCATGCCCACTTGTTTGAATCTTCCCTACCCTCAATGAAAAGGTTATCTCAACTCTCTGTCTATCCCTTTCATCATTTAAAGACCTCAATCAAGTCCCCCCTTAACCTTCTGCGCTCCAAAGAATAAAGACCTAACTTGTTCAACCTTTCTCTGTAACATAGTTGCTGGAACCCTGGAACATTCTAGTAAATCTCCTCTGTACTCTCTCTATTTTGTGACATCCTTCCTATAACTAGGCGACCAAAATTGTACACCATACTCCAGAATTGGTCTTACCAATGCCTTGACAATTTTAACATTACTTCCCTACTGCTATATTCATATGCTCTGTTTTACTAAGGCAGCAAACCAAAGGCTTTCTTTACCACCCTATCTACATGCGATTCCACTTCAGGGAACTATGCACAGTTATTCCTAGATCCCTCTGTTCCACAGCATTCCTCAATTCCCTACCATTTACCATGTACGTCCTAATTTGTCCTGCAAGATGTATGGCTTTGAGAATCTACTTATTATCCACAATACCAACCTATCTTAGTATCATCTGCATACTTTTATCCAATTTTCCACCCCATCATCCAGACGATATGACAAACAACAGGGGACCCAACACAGAATCTTGACAAACAGCCATCCACCATAATCTCACCCATATTTGAATCATTTGCAACTGTAAAGTTGTCAAAGGCCTTACTGAAATCCATATAGAGAACATCCACTGCTTTTACCCTGTACCGCTTCAAAAAATTCAAGAAGGTTTGTCAAAACATGACCTTCCAGGCACATATCCATGTTGATGTTCTGTTAAACCCTGTTTATCCAGATATATATATTATCTCTAAGTATCCTTTCCATTAATTTGCCCACCACTGACGTCAAAACTAATAGGTCTAGCCACAACATGCGCAGTACGCCAATCCTCCGGCACTATCCCGTTTCTAATGACATTTGAAATATTTTTGTCATAGCTCCTGCTATACACTAACTTCCCTCATTGTCCTAGGGAATATCCTGTCAGGAGAAAAAGTGTCATACTTCCTCCTCTTTGTATCTCATAGTTTTCCATAGGCTACTCTACTTTTTTCCCTTACCTCACAGAGTTCAATATCCTTCTTCCTTGGTGAACCGAAGCAAAGAAATTGTTCAATATCATCCCCATCTCTTTTGGCTCTGCAGAATTCTGGTCTCTAATGGTCCAATTTTAATCCTTTTGCTATTAATATAGTGTAGAAACCCTTGGATACTTTCACCTTTCTTGCCAAGCAACCTCATGCCTTCCTAATTTCCTTATTCTTTTTACATTCTTTATACTCTAGCACCCTCAACTCCATGCCTCCTTTAAGTATTGTAGAATAACCTAATTTCCCTTGAAAACCATGGCTCTTTCCAATTTTTACTATTTCCTTTCAACCTAACAGGACATAAAGATTCTGTACTCTTACAATTTCCTCGCATTCCTCAAAGTTTTTCTCCATCAAAAATCTCCTCTCTAGGTTCTGTTTGACCGCTCCATTATATTGAATAATGGTATTGTGATCACTGGTCCCGAATGCTTACCTCCGTCACCTGTCACTTTCTATGTACTGCAAAAAAACTATCCTGCACAACATGGATGAGTCTATTTTTGGGAAATTTCTCCACATCACTACCTTGTGCTTACTACTAATATCTGCCTTCTATAGTACACCCCTAAAAGTGTTGCTACACAAACCGTTCCCACTTCTCACTTTCTCAGTTGCCTCCCTAGACGAAACCCTCTAATCTATCCTGCCAAAGTGTCATCCTGCCAACACACAACCATTTGCTACACAGATGAGAAGGCTGCTGCAAAGCCTTCGTGTGCAAGGACTGAGTGACCTTGAATCTTTGATGTGAAATAACTTGTATGGTTTTTCTTCATCTTCAGTCTCTCAAGCCACTTAAAAAAATATGTGGCCGAATTATTTTTGACGTATTCTTGCAATTATCATTTCACTCTGTAACAGTCAAAATATGAAAAGGGAACTATCAACAAGTGTAGTTAGATCAGCAAGAGGAGAAAGATAGGATTGAGCCAAATAGACAATTGATAAATGTCCCTCGGGAAGGAATGTTTTTGAATAATTTTTGTTACTGTTTTTCCTTTCTTGGATGAATTTACTGCCTGTGAGCTGACTGAACGAAAAGATATTTTGCTTCTGGAATCAGACTGATTCCTGGGATGTCAGGACTTTCATATGAAGTAAGACTGGATAGACTTGGCTTGTACTCGCTAGAATTTAAAAGATTGAGGGTGGATCTTATAGAAACTTACAAAATCCTTAAAGGGTTGGACAGGCTAGATGCAGGAAGATTGTTCCCGATATTGGGGAAGTCCAGGACAAGGGGTCATAGTTTAAGGATAAGGGGAAAATATTTTAGGACCGAGATGAAAAAAACATTTTTCACACAGAGAGTGGTGAATCTCTGGAATTCTCTGCCACAAAAGGTAGTTGAGGCCAGTTCGTTGGCTATATTTAAGAGGGAGTTAGATGTGGTCCTTGTGGCTAAAGGGATCAGGGGGTATGGAGAGAAGGCAGGTAAGGGATACTAAGTTGGATGATCAGCCATGATCATATTGAATGGCGATGTAGGCTCGAAGGGCCGAATGGCCTACTCCTGCGCCTATTTTCTATGTTTCTATGTTTCTACTCTATATCTGTTCTAATCTATAATTTTAGATTTTATTAATATGCTTTTAATCCATTTTGGAAATTGTTTCTACCAAAGAAAGTCTTAACTTGTTTTTATTGTAATGATCAACTTTAATGCATTTGCAAATCTGTTAGCTTTGACTATTTGAATACAATGGATTAAGTAATGTTGTTGTTGCAGGAAAAGGAAGCAGGTATAGGAAGTTGAATCAGTAGTGTTTTGTTCATCTGACGTGTTTCAACAGTCTTTTTATTCTAATTATGTAAAATAACATTTAGATATTCAAAGTTAGTTGTCAGCTATTGAAACAAAAAGCATGCTGAGTTCCCCCAGGCTAATAATTTATCAAAAAATGCTTAAAAACTACAACATTGTTTGTGTTCATCATTCTTTTTTTCAGACAGCATACAAGAAATATAATATTTAATCTTTAATTGCAACCTGCAAATATGTATAGCCTGTGTATGGAAAATGTCTGCAATAAATTAATAAAACATTAAAAACAATAATGATCAATGTTCAGTGACCAAGAACAACAGCTGCCTCACAGCGACAGTGACCTGGGTTCAATCCTGATCTCTGGTGCTGTTTTTGTGGAGTTCATAGGTTTTCCTGCATGGGTTTCCCCAGTTGCCCTGGTTTTGCCCATATCACAAGGAGATCCATATTGGTAGGTTCATCACCACTGTACATTACCTCTGGTGTGTAAATGAATGATAGTATGTAGAGGGGTTGATGGGACTCAATTAACAGAAAGGCCCGCTTCTGTGCTTGATAAGTTTAAGAATCTGTGTCATTGAAGGAAGCAGACAAGGATTCAATAATAATTTTAGTTTAGAAATACAGCGTAGAAAGAGGCCCTTCGGCCCACAGAATCCGCGACGACCAGCGATCCTCACACACGAACACTATCCTACACACAATAGGGATAATTTACAATTTTACCAAGCCAATTAGCAGACAAACCTGTTCATCTTTAGAGTGTGGGAGGAACCCAGCTCCCGGAAAAAAACTTGCTTGGTCGCAGGGAGAACGTATAAACTCCATACAGACAATACCTGCAGTAAGGGACGACATCAGAAAATCCTTCAGGGGGTCAAAAAATGCCTGGACCTGATGGTATACCCGCTCGTGTTCAAAAAACCTGTGCGGACCAACTGGCTGGAGTTTTTACGGACATTGTTAACCTCTCACTTCTGAGGTCTGAGGTTCCCACCTGCTTTAAAAGGGCATCAATTATACCGGTGCCCAAGAAGAGCAAGGTGTCGTGCCTCAATGACTATCGACCAGTGGCACTAACGTCGGTGGTGATGAAAGGTTGATCTTGGCGCAAATAAACTCCTACCTCGACAAAAATCTGGACCCACTGCAGTTCATCTACTGCCACAACAGATCAATGGTGGATGCGATCTTGCTGGCTCTTGCTTGCTCTCCACTCCGTTCTGGACCACTTGGACAACAAAAAGTCATACGTCAGGCTGTTATTCATTGATTACAGCTCGACATTCAATACAATCATCCCCTCCAAGCTGGTGACCAAATTCGCAGAACTGGGTCTCTGCGCATCCCTCTGCAATTGGATCCTCGACTTCCTCATTCATAGACCACAGACTGTTCGTATTGGTGGAAATGTTTCAGCTTCGATAACAATCAGCACAGGAGCACCTCAAGGCTGTGTGCTCAGCCCCCGCTGTACTCACTCTATACTCATGACTGCGTAGCCGGTCATAGTGCGAACTCCATCATCAAGTTCGCTGATGACACCACTGTTGTGGGATGTATCACTGATGGGGACGAGTTAGAGTATAGAAGTGAGATGACTGACTGACCAAATGGTGCCAGTACATTGACCTGGCCCTCAACACCAAGGAACTAATTGTGGACTTTGGAAGGGGTAGGATGGGGACCTACAGTCCCGTTTATATCAACGGGTCGATGGTGGAAAGGGTCAAGAGCTTCAAATTCCTGGGCGTGCGTATCTCTGAAGATCTTTCCTGGTCCGAGTACACTGATGCAATTATAAAAAAGCACATCAGTGCCTCTACTTCCTGAGAAGATTACGGAGAGTCGGTATGTCAAGGAGGACTCTCTCTAACTTCTACAGGTGCACAGTAGAGAGCATGCTGACTGGTTGCATCGTGGCTTGGTTCGGCAACTTGTGCGCCCTGGGCGGGAAAAGACTACAAAAAGTAGTAAACACTGCCCAGTCCATCATAGGCTCTGACCTACCTTCCATTAAGGGGATCTATCGCAGTCGCTGCCTCAAAAAGGCTGGCAGCATCATCAAGGACCCACACCATCCTAGCCACACGCTCATCTCCCCGCTACCTTCTGGTAGAAGGTACAGGCGCCTGAAGACGGCAACGACCAGGTTCAGAAATAGCTACTTCCCCACAGCCATTAGGCTATTAAACTCGGCTCAGACAAAACTCTGAACATTAATAGCCCATTATCTGTTTATTTGCACTTTATCAGTTTATTTATTTATGTGTGTATATATTTATCTAATGGTATATGGACACACTGATCTGTTCTGGATGCATGCCTGCTATGTTCTAGTGTGCTGAAGCAAAGCAAGAATTTCATTGATCTATCAGGGACATATGACAATAAACTCTCTTGAACTCTTGAAATCCTGGTCTCTCATGCTGTAAGGCAGCAACTCTACCGCCACACCATCATATCATCATATCTGTGGATGACAGTCAGATAGTCCGAAGTTTTGAATATCCAATTGTTTTGGGGGGTGGGGGGTTGGGGGGGATTGTACATTGTTGTGTCAAGGTTTGTGTGTTTTTGTATCACTCATTCATTCACATGCTTCTATTTTCCTTCATAATGAATGAAAGTATGGTGATTCTTATCAGACCTGTCATTGCACCATGATTACATTAGAGTCACATGTTAACAAAATCTATTGTAATAAAATATCTGAATTATCATTTGAATTTTTAAATAATATAAGCCAAGAGTTTCTGCTGACATTATTTGTGGTGAATATGTATCACTTACATAGTCAAGAGTGCTTTATTGCTATCAGTCCGAAACAGCACAATTACATTTGTTACAGCAGCACAACTGATATGTAAACACAGAACTGTTTCTTATTTACTGTTTGAACAGAGTTGTGACAATAGGAGAACGTTGTGGTTAACCCTATATTCTCATGTATAAATGCAGTTAAAAGTAACATATGGGCAAATGTGAACTCCTGTAGATTAAATGATATTCTCATTTAGGAGTGCATAAATTGTATATATTCTTAGAAAATAACACTAAAGGGCCTGTCCCACTGCGGGGACCTAATTGGCGAGTTTAGAAGAGTTTGCCCTTGACTCATACTCGCAGCATGGTTGGCACGAGATCCTGGGAGGTCTTTGTAACTCCGTGTACTCGAGGCCTGTTAGGTCGTGGCATTTTTTTTAGCATGGTGAAATATGCCCACGAGTAAAAAAAGATCGCCATGGAAAAAAATCTATATTTTTACTCATAGGTTTAGTCGTAGTAGGTCGGCATGTTATTCTTAGGAAATCGAAGGCAATCGTAGGTAGTCTTAGGTAGTCTTCAGCATGGTTGAAGGAGATCAAAGGAGGTCGTCTTCACTCTTCACTATTCGGTGTCCAATTTTCTCTAAGCTAGTCGAAGTTAGTCTTCAACATTGTCGAAGGAGGTCGAAAGAGATCGAAGGTCTTCAACATATTTGTAGGAGGAATTTCGCAGGAGGTGTTCTACTTGGGCGATACAACAGGACCATGACACATTTTCATACTCTCCTAAACTCTTCTACACCCGCAAATTAGGACCCGCAGTGGCACAGGCCCTTTAGTGTGATTTTTTTTTTTGTACATGCAGCCCTGAGGTCAGATCATTGTTTTGTAATTGACCTCTGGTATTTAATCATAGCACCAAGAAAACAATGCTTACAAATTGGTTCTCATTTATAAACATTTTATCAAATTAAAAAGATGCTTAAACATCAAGGACAATTGTCACAGTGTATGAAGATTATATGGTTAACATACATTTAATCCCCTAAAGGTAAGGGTGAGGTTGTAGTAGATACAGGTTACAGTTAAGAACTTGGCATTTGGAATCTCAAAATGTGATCCAGTCCAAGATGTACAAGATATACTATTTTTTCATTTCTCTGGACTCGTGTAGGTTAAGAATTCCTGGACAAATAAAAATGACACATTGTCTTCTACGTTCTATTCTATCCGTTTCCCCCTCTCTCGGATGCCCTATCATTGGCTGACAGGCCAGGAGAGGCCAATCCCCAGCATTATTGGTAACAGGCGGGTCCAATTAGTTGACATCAGATTGTCCCACCTGAACCTCATCAGTGTACTCCTTATAAACCCAGGCAACCCAGCCAGAGGGGAGAAGAGCGGGTGAGAATGAGAGGCAAAAGGAAGATGGAAGGGCGAGAAAGTGGTGAGATGTCCTGCTGGCTGGATTCCCCTGTCGCAGGCTTGAGCCACTGGGACAAAGCTGAGCCCACCAGTACCACCATGTAATCAAGACTGGACTGCCTGGAAGAAACAATAGCCAGCCAATGCCTGTACTGAGGCTCAGAGTGAGTGGCTGTGACAAGCCTGAGATGCCAGTGCTTCTTTCTGCTCACAAACAATGAAAGACTGCCCATACATGCAAATCTGAGACTGCCAGAGCCTCCTCTCAAGGCAAGGGTGAACTGCCGGAAGAAGCCTCAGATTGCCATGCCTCCTACTTTGAAGACCAGGACTGAGCTGCCAGAACAAGCCTGAGATCGGCAGCACCACCGCTCATGTGGTCCGACAGTGAGGTTCAGCCACTACCATGTGGTCCAGGGATTTCTTGCAACTGTAAATAAAATATATCATGTGAGTTCACCCAACCGCGAATGTTGGTGTCACCAATACCGAACCCGGCGCCATCTCTGATGCCACTATTTTTTTATTTTTTAAATTAAAAATCACTTAATATGGCATATAAGTAATGAGAATGGAAAAGCTTGGGTTTGTGGAGCTACCTTTTGCACAATAGTAATACATTTGTGATATGGCTATTAAAGCCTTATGTTTACATAAAATATGCTCTGGAAAAAGTTGCTGCTGTTCCCCAACTTATTATGACACAGAAGGAAGCCATTTTTCCCATGAAGTTTATCCTGACACCCAACAGACCAATCACATATACAAAAAAAGGACTCAACGTACTGGAGCAACTCAATGGGTCAGGCAGCATCTCTGCAGAACATGGATAGGTGACATTTCAGGTTGGGACCTTTCTTCAGACTCCTGACCTGAAACATCACCGATCCATATTCTCCATTAATGCTATCTGACACATTGAGTTACTTCAGTACTATGTGTCTTCTTTTGTAAACCAGCATCTGCAGTTTCTTGTTTCTACAGACCAATTTTCCTTAAGCCTTGGAGCCTGCTGTCTCTCTCATGCCCTCCAACCCCTTTGATTCTCTTTCTATTTAACCAATTTGCAGTAGCCAATTAACCTGCCACTATTTCTTTGGGATATGGACACCAGCCTGTCTGCATCAAGCCATGGGTGAATCCCAGCCAAGCTGCTGGTGACAGCAAGGAGAAAAGTAATTCTTAGCAGGTACCCAATACAGGCGCAGACAGATTACCTGTGGTTAGTGAGCATTGATGACCCTCTTTCACTTGGCAGCAACAACATTAGCATCACCTGACAGTGCAATCTCGATCTGCACAGTCAGAAATATTTCCTTTCTCTATACATTTCCCAATTTGAAGCTTGTATAGTTACTGCCTCATGGCTCCAGCCCCCAGGGTGGAGGATTGCAACCTTCACGTGGTCCGCCCTGTTTCGACTAATGCAGTTAGCCCGGCGTGCACGATCAAATAACATCAAATAGAACAAGTTGTCCTACAACCTTAGGCTGTGCACGTCATACGCAAGAAGAAGAAGAAGGCTCCAGCCCCCCAGGTTCAATCTTGATCTCAGTGCTGACTCTGTATATAGTTTGCTCACTCTCCCAGTAACTTGGTGGGTTTCATCCAGATGCTCCCATTTCCTCCTACATCCTGCAGAATGTGCAGGTTCAAGGTAAATTTGCCTCTGCAAATTTCCAATGAGGAGGAGGGGATTTGATGGAAATAGGGTTGCCGTAGACTGATTTGAAGCGCATGTTTCTGTGCAATAAGACTCTATCTTACAATTTCAATATGCATCTGAGGACTACGAAACAGCTTTTTAAAAATAGGTTTATCATGATAAATCTATTGCAAACATTTCATTCAAATATTGACCTACCAAAGCCAATTTGCCCCGTCTACCTATAGGTTGCATATAAATCGTAATTCCTGAATTGAATGGCGTCCCTCTCAAATGGAATATAAAATTTCATTATTTCATGATTACCTCTCCCTATAGAGTTTCTTGCTGTGAAATTTCCAATTAGCGCTGTCTCGTTAAATAAGACAAGATCTAAAAGAGGCTATCATGCCACATTGCTCCAGGAAATACGCATTCCGACAAACATTCCATAAACAAATTCATTAAACTGCTTTTGCGAATTTGATTCCACCATAGAAACATAGAAAGGTGCAGGAGAAAGCCATTCGGCCCTTTGAGCCAGCACCGCCATTCATTGTGATCATGGCTGAACGTCCCCAATAAATAACCCGTGCCTGCCTTCTCCCCATATCCCTTGATTCCACTAGCCCCTAGAGCTCTATCTAACTCTCTCTTAAATCCATCCAGTGATTTGGCTTCCACTGCCCTCTATGGCAGGGAATTCCACAAATTCACATGATCAACATGAAGATTAAAATCCTGTCGGATTATTCATTACCTCTGGTGCAAACTGTTCCAATCTCTCTCATACTTTGGTTGCTGTTAAGGGGGCATTAATTATTCCCACTAGAGCATTATTTTTTAACATTTGTTATTTTTCAACTGTGCCAATTATACTTGTTCAATCATCTTGACAATATACAGCTTTACTTTCTCCCCTTTCAACATGCATTATAGGTATGAATCATTGTACATTTACAAGATGGAAGGAGGACATTTGACCCATTGCATCTCTGCTAGTCGAAAAAAAGAGCAGCTCAGCCCGATCCCACCTTCCAGTAGTCCTGGAGGGATATGAGGAAGCTTTGATGCTGCTTTAGAAGGTATTGGAGGGAACACAGTGCAGTGCACAGCTTCGGTTTCCATATCAGTTTGGTTTATTGTCCCGTGAGGCGAGGCAGAGTGAAAAGCTTTTGTTGCATGCTAACCAGTCGGCGGAAAGACAATACATGATTACAATCGAGCCACAATGGAAGGACGTGCATTGGAGGCAGTGCAGTGAAGATTCACTGGATTGATTCCTGGGATGAGGTGGTTGACACCCAAATAAAATTGCTTAGTTTGCGCCAGTACTAATTCGAGTATGGAGGAATGAATTGAACCATACAAGATTCTGAGGGCCATTGACAGAGTGACGCCATAAAGCTGTTTCCATGGTGGGAGATCCAGAACTATGGCATTGGTTTAGAAAAATGGGCTTGGCCATTTCAGACAGAGTTGAGGATAAATTTATTTTCTCAGAGGCTTGTGGATTTTTGGATTTCTCCACCCAGAGAATTGTGAAGGCAGAGTCTGTGACAACATTCAAGGATGAGATTGATAGACATTTGAACTATAAATTCAGACTTTTATAAGAAGAGACAGGGGAAAATGCTGCTGGGGAAATTTTGAATAGCTCTGGCCTCACTGAATGGTGGAACAGTCTCAGGGGCCAACTGGTCTAATTGAACTCCTGTTTCTAATGTCCTTAATGAAATTGTACACATATAGCAATGGGAATTTAAAAGAGAAGGGGATAAAGAAATAAACTTATGCACACATGTAAACTCAAAGTTATTTGATCCCCAGGAAAATAGCTAGAATTAAATTATTTGGTTAAGGGTAGTGTGAAGTGAGGATTGCAACATTGTTATATTTTTAAATTATCTTTAACTTAAATGTAGGGGTTGCATTTCACTCCTCTTCTCTTTCTACATTATTTTGCCTCCTTTTTATCTCTGGCTTTTGCCCACCCATTTGCCAAATTTTAAAAAAAAAACTCACCAGTATCCACCTATCAATTGCCAGGCTTTGTCCATTCCCTCCACAGATACTGCCTGACTTGCTGAATTACTCCAGCACTTTGTGTTTATTTTTGTAAGTCAGCATCTGCAGTTCTTTGTGCCTTCTTAAAAGCCTACTTTTGGCTACAGCATATCAATTCCAAGTTTTTTTCCCAGCACTTCCCTGGCATAATTGAAGCTTCTGAATGGTCAGTGAAAACGCAATCGGTCATGTGCCATATACCATCACACAGCCTGCTTCAGCCTTTCAAAGAGTAGTCCTGGAGAAAATTGTAAAACAGTAGATTTGTTTGGTAAACTATAAACAGAATGTACAATAAACAGTACAAAGAAATACATACTGTGCTTTATTCCTCATATCAATAACTCTTAATCATTGAAAGAGATACAGCGGACATCTTACCATTCCACAACCAGGCACAGGATATGTTTTTACGAAGAATGTGTATTTTCATAAGAAGATTTCATTTGCTGCTCAAAGCAGCCAGTTACGTGAGCCATCTATCTCATTGTTTCTTCTTCAGTAGTTAGAATTGAAAATAAATATGGTCTAATCAGGACTGCTGAAGAAATTGTCATAGAGAAAAAAATGTAGTTTCAAGCTTAATACATTGTACCAGACAATAAACAATGTTAATCATCATATTGTAGTTCAAGTTGTCTCTGTGAATAAGTAAATGTTTAGGACAGACTTGCATTCAAACAACCAGCTACATTATCAGGTACATATAAAAACTGACGCAAAATCGACTTTTGAAATCCTTCAGTGGCCATGCGTAATGAGCCTTCTGGTCTGGCAGCATATTCTTCACAATACTCCACTCACTGCATCTGCAGTGCAGCACATGCTTCTTGTATGCGAGGTCTTTGTGTTTTTAATCTTTATCTTTATAAGATAACAGGTATCATTGTGTACTGTGAATGGATGGTAGATTTGATCGGAGTGAAGTGACGTGATGTACCAATTCATAACTCGTAAAAAACAATCAATTAAAGTGACAAATTACCTATTATCAACTGCCAATTGTTTTTGCTGCACATTTACAAATATGAAAAACATGGTTATTTCACTTATTAAATTATTTTTAAATTACTTTTAAATTATTATTTCACACATTTCCTTAGAGGATAATTGATAAATATTCTGTGGTTTATGCCATTTATTGTTGCCACAAACAATACTCGCACAGAGGATTGAGGATTTTTGAGGAAAAAATGATAATTTTCCTTTTGTTTTCATAATTATGCTACAGAGAGCTGTATCTACCATACATCATCTTTAGTTTTATTTCACATGTATTTTGGTTGCATCCTCGCAGCAAGCTTCCATTGTAATTTGTTTAACAGTTATAACCTTGAAGTTTAAAAAAGGGTTTCACTTCCTTTCTTACTTGTAAGTTCTTGTTTTTAAACTTTTGTCCCCTAGTATTTTAACCCTTTGCCAGGGTGAATTATTTGCCTACATCATCAAACCCTCTTCCCCATTTTGTGGCCCAGCTAGAAAACAGAACAGGAATTGCTTCATAAAGGAAGTCAAGTCACTGTGTCTAATGAGGTTGTTATTTAAATAGAAATAATCATGCATAAATATGCAGCTATAATCCACAGGGCTGTCTGTAAGTGCCCTGCAATGCTGAGTGAGGCCCTCTTTTATTTGTACTTGCACAGTTTCAGAATGAATGAGTACTTTGTTGTCACATTCTTTGCTTGCATACATACCCAAGGTACGCAAGTAGTCGCCACATAAAGAGCGCTTATAAAGTTACAAAGTAACCTGCGCCAGGTCCCCCTTTGTTCTTCTTCCTCCCCCCCCTCCCTTATGGTGGCCCCCCTCGCCGGGTCCTCCATTGTTCTTCCCCCTCCCTCACTGCTACTGTTTCCATCAATATAAGTCCTTTGTTCGTATTCGTTCCACTTTATTGTCGGAAGTGTATATACTACGACTAGAACGATGATAATAGTCCAGCTCTTCCTGATCCAGATCTTTTATCAACATCCCACCAACTTAGCTCCATTGGCAGCAAGATCTCTGGAAGCTGAGGGGGAAACTGTGCTGAAAGCTTTGATAGCCGTCACAGTGGGGGGGCTGGTGTGGAGGTTTAGCGAGTTGCAAAAGCAGTGAGGCTTTACATATACTTCTGCCATGCAGAGGCAATAAAAAAACGATTAACACCCAAATTAATACATCGTATACTTTCAAAAATAAAAATATTACCTAAAATAATTTATAATATTACACTTTTAAAAGTCAGTGCAAAGCAGTGTGTCATTTCCTATCCTTCCTTATATCCTTCCATCCTGCAGTCCCTGAAATTAATGGGGACTTCAACGGAAAGCCATACCCAAATGGAAGGCTGGGACATCTCAGCATAGCTCGGTTTTGCAGTCGGATACGGCCGTGGCACCTCGAGACGACCTTTTTTAAAGACAACCTTTAACTTGTCCAGATATTTCATAAGATCATAAGTGATAGTATTAGAATTAGGCCATTTGGCTCATCAAGTGCTGATCCATCTCTCTCCCTCCTGACCCCGTTCTCTTGCCTTCTCCCCATAACCTCTGACACCTATACTAATCAAGAATCTATCTAAATATATCCACCGATTTAGCGCCTCCAACCCTTTTGTGGCAACGATTCCACAGATTCACCATCCTTTGACTAAGGAAATTTCTCTTCATCTTCCTAAAAGAATGTCCTTTAATTCTGAGGCTACGACCTAGTACTAGACTCTCCCACTAGTGGAATCATCCATTCTTTCCAAGCCTTTCACTATTCTGTATGTTTTAATGAGGTCCCCCCTCTTTTTGAATCTTTATTTTCTGAGATTCTCCTTTCCAATGGTCTTTAACCAACCCAAAAATAAACACTACTGTCACCTAGTATATTAAAATTATGTTCACATAGTCCAATTTCTAGGCAGAGAACATACGCTGACTTTCTGAGACAATATGTCAATACAGAGGAAAAAGAAAATACCAATGAAAGAAGACAATTTGAAAATTATGGTACGCAATGAGGTAGAGCAAATTACTGAGGAGAAATTTTGAGATGGGAAACCTAATTTAGTTTGATATGGTGTTGTTATGATATTCTGAAGTATTTACTTTTTTTTAATTAATTCCACTTGTTAGCTTAAAGCCCAATGATGTGAACACTGGATTTTTCAGTTACAGGTAACCCACATCCCTTGTGTTCCTTTCCCACTCCTAGTGTCCACCTACATCCTCGCATCTTTCATTTTTTCCTATCTCTTTCCACGTATCACCCACCAGTCCATGTTTTTACTCTCCTCCCTCCTCCTGCCCCACCTGACTCTACCTGCCCATCAGCTCCACCTTACCTGGTTCCACCTATCACTTAAGATATAAACAAAATGCTGGGGCAACTCAGCGGGACAGGCAGAATCTCTTGAGAGAAGGAATGGGTGCCGTTTTGGGTCGAAACCCTCATCTACCTGTCTCAACCTTCCCCTCCCCACTTGATACTAGCTCACTTCATACTCATCCCTTTCCTATCCACAGATGCTTCTTGACCCACTGATAGAGGATAGGTTTTTCTTAGATGAGTACAGAGTGTAAGATAGTCTTGGCTAAGGGAAGGAAGAAGATCGTCTCAGCGGTGCAGAGAGTGTGTTAGAGGGGAAGAACCTGTTTAGCATGACGAAAGGCAGATGACATTTTGTAAAGCTGGGCACGAAAGAGGATGTAGTTGAGATGAGGATTCACATGAATGATGCTGCTGACAAGTTGTTGCCTGAACCTTTCATATATCATGCTGTAAGAAAAGGCATAAACAAACCAGCTCACTATGAAATAATGCTGGATTAAAAAATAATAGCCAAATCTTGCAAAAATATTTATTACCTGATAAGTAATAGATGTTTTTACAAGATTTGGCTATTATTTCTTTTCACATCTGGATTTGACATTAAATCATCTGGAAATGTTTATATAATGTCATCATTTTTCATGTTCATAAGTGATAGGAGAATAACAGAATTAGGCCATTCAGTCCATTAAGTCCAACCGTACTAATCAAGAATCTATCCTTCTCTGCCTTAAAAATATGCATTGACATTGCACAGCCTTAAGATCATAAGTGATGGGAGTAGAATTAGGCAATTCGGCCCTTCATGTCTACTCCACCATTCAATCATGGCTGATCTATCTCTCCATCCTAACCCCAATAGACAATAGGTGCAGGAGTAGGCCATTTGGCCCTTCGAGCCAGCACCGCCATTCAATGTGATCATGGCTGATCATCCACAATCAGTACCCTGTTCCTGCTATCTCTCCATATCCCTTAACTCCGCTATTCCTAAGAGCTCTATCCTACCCCATTCTCCTAACTTCTCCCCATAACCTCTGACACCTGTACTAATCAAGAATATATCTGTCTCTGCCTTAAAAATATACACTGACTTGGCCTCCAATGGCAAAGAATTCCACAGATTCACCACCCTCAGAGTAAAGTAGATGAGGAAAGGGCCCCTCTTTATTGTTCCTCATCTCCTTCCAAAAAGTACGTCCTTTAATTCCTAGGCTGTGGGTAATTCTTAGTCAGTAGTTATCCTCGCCACATCCACTCTATCCAAGCCTTTCACTATTCTGTATGTTTCAATGAGACCCCCCCCCCCCCTTACAGTGGCAGTGAATTTTTGTGTTTTAGGTTTATTTGACAGTGTATTGAAATAACATTATGACCATTTCTGCGACAGTTGCTGTTGTTCAGGATTTACTAGTGTAAGTTACCTACTGTTACTGAAGCTGGAAAGTGGGTTTTAGTTTTTACTGTACTGTGGTCGCTGTATTTCATACAGCGTGGAGCCACGTCACTCACCGGCAGTTTTTCTTTGCTGGTAGCAGTCTTGTGTGGTGAATAAACATTTTCATTTATTTTTAAGAAAAGTTAATTGCCAACAAACCCTTCCTCCCTCCAAAAAATCTAACCTTTTAAAGTGGGAGAATCAAATTGTGTATTTGCTCATTCTTTTTAATTCAAAATGTTGCGGAGCAAAGTATAAGTTACTTTTATACAGGTGCTTGCAAAAGGAGTTATAGTGCTGAGTTGTTTTTGAAGTATCTTACCATTTGATGGAATGAAGGTCACATTACAGTCTAATTTCATTGCAATTTACCTTAATCACATTATGACGCATTTAAAAGATACCTGTTACCAAAATAAACTCCCACTTCGAGACACTGTTACGCACAAGAGAGCATAAGTGATGACAGGAATTTAGTGGTGAGCCAACAGTTGATCTGACACGATTGCTGCTTCTTTCTGTGACTCTAACATCTAATCATGGTTACATTTTTTTCCAGAGTACTGTCCCATCCCCTTTTTCATATTGTTAATAGATTTTAGTTTACTGAATAGCACCTGAGAATATAGTACAGAACATTTAAAGGACTTTTTATAAATTCCATCTCTCTGACCTTTTTAAGATTTTGAGTGAGCACTCGGCAATCTCTCTGGGCACCTGATTAAGCTCACTTGACACCTAACAAAGTGCAGAAGGCACCTGACCAAACTCAAGTCCTTATTTCCACATATCCAGCATGCTGCTGGAAGGCAGGTCACAGGCATATGTGTGAGATTCATGAGTTCACATGATATCATTGGACACCAGCATTTAACTGTTCAAAGCTTTGCATGCCTGAGGCGTGTGGCTCTGATGTTGCTGGAAACCCTATCATTAAAATGACAGCTGATATGAATCCGTAATATACTCAATGCAAAATGCCTTTCCCCTGCAGTTTAACTGCTTGCTTGCCATATTCCTATTGACCAGGCAGACTTTAAATTCAGCATAGTATATTGAGTGTGATTTGTGCTTTGCAAAATAAAATGAGAACTAAATTGGCCTTGTGCAATATTTCCAAGCTAGTGTTGGTGAACTGGGTGGAATGGAAAACTGACTCTCAATATGGTAATGCTCATTTTGCTTTTTCATTTAAAATAAGATTTGTCCCCTCTCGGTCATAGTCTGTAATATATGGGGTCGATGGAGGGGGGGAAAGGGGTTGCAGAATTGGTCTGCTCCAGTGGCATCCCTTGGGATGACCCCAACAGTTTGTAGGGGTGGCAGAAGGCCCCTTCTTGTGCCAAAGACAGTATAGCGAATGTGCACCAAAATATGTGTAGAAGAGTGTGTCTGGGCTGATGTATCGGGGTTCCCATGACCCATGGCAAATATTTCATAAAACTAGCAGTTTCTTTCTTCAGTGATTGAGACAATTACCCAGCTTGATCCTGTTGGCGAACTGTTGGTATAAATAGGGTGTTCAAGAAGGAACTACAAATGCTGGAAAATCGAAGGTAGACAAAAGTGCTGGAGAAACTCAGCGGGTAAGGCAGCATCTATGGAGCGAAGGAAATAGGCAACGTTTTGGGCCAAAACGTTGAAGAAGGGTTTCGGCCCGAAACGTTGCCTATTTCCTTCGCTCCATAGATGCTGCCTCACCCGCTGAGCTGCTCCAGCTCTCTGGTATCAATAGGGTCATTAGAGATTAGAGTTCCAGGAACATTTTGTATATAAAGTTGCCATACAGTTTTTTTTGTCCAGTGATCTTGTATAGAACATACGTGAATTTCTTCCCCAACAAGCCACCCTGGAATCTCAAGCTGACATATGAATTTTAGGCCAACATGTGTAGCCTATATGGCCTATATTTACAAGATCTGATCGAACCACTACTCTTTCAGGCAGCCTCCTGGCAAAATAACATAGGACACTTGTAGATACAGTGGCTTGCAAAAGTTTTCATACCCCTTGAACTTTTCCACATTTTGTCTCGTTGCAATCACAAACGTCAATGTATTTTATTGGGATTTTATGTGATAGACCAACACAAAGTGGTGCATAATTGTGAAGTGGAAGGAAAATGATACATGGTTTCCAAATTTTATTACAAATAAAAAACTGGAAAGTGTGGCGTGCAAAGGTATTCAGCCCCCCTGAGTCAATACTTTGTAGAACCACCTTTCGCTGCAATTACAGCTGCAAGTCTTTTGGGGTATGTCTCTACCAGCTTTGCACATCTAGAGACTGAAATTTTTGCCCATTCTTTGCAAAATAGCTCAAGCTCAGTCAGATTAGATGGAGAGCGTCTGTGAACAGCAATTTTCAAGTCTTGCCAGAGATTCTCAATTGGATTTAGGTCTCGACTTTGACTGAGCCATTCTAACACATGAATTTGCTTTGATCTAAACCATTCCATTGTAGCTTTGGCTGTATGTTTAGGGTCGTTGTCCTGCTGGAAGGTGAACCTCCGCCCCAGTCTCAAGTCTTTTGCAGACTCTTCCAAGATTGCCCTGTATTTGGCTCCATCCATCTTCCCATCAACTCTGACCAGCTTCCCTGTCCCTGCTGAAGAAAAGCATCCCCACAGCATGAGGCTGCCACCACCATGTTTCACAGTGGGGATGGTGTGTTCAGGGTGATGTGCAGTGTTAGTTTTCTGCCAGACATAGCATTTAGGCCAAAAACTTCAATTTTGGTCTCATCAGACCAGAGCACCTTCCTCCACATGTTTGCTGTGTCGCCCACATGGCTTGTGGCAAACTGCAAACAGGACTTCTTATGGCTTTGTTTCAACAATGGTTTTCTTCTTGCCACTCTTCCATAAAGGCCTGATTTGTGGAGTGCACGACTAATAGTTGTCCTGTGGACAGATTCTCCCACCTGAGCTGTGGATCTCTGCAGCTCCTCCAGAGTTACCATGGGCCTCTTGGCTGCTTCTCTGATCAATGCTCTCCTTGCCCGGCCTGTCAGTTTAGGTGGACGGCCATGTCTTGGTAGGCTTGTAGTTGTGCCATACTCGTTCCATTTTCGGATGATGGATTGAACAGTGCTCCGTGAGATGTTCAAAGCTTGGGATATTTTTTTATAACCTAACCCTGCTTTAAACTTTTCCACAACTTTATCCCTGACCTGTCTGGTGTGTTCCTTGGGCTTCATGATGTTGTTTGTTCACTAATATTCTCTAACAAACCTCTGAGGCCTTCACAGAACAGCTGTATTTATACTGAGATTTGATTATGCACAAGTGGACTCTATTTACTAATTAGGTGACTTCTGAAGGCAATTGGTTGCACAAGATTTTATTTAGGGGTATCAGAGTAAAGGGGGCTGAATACTTTTGCACGCCACACTTTTCAGTTTTTCATTTGTAAAAAAATTTGAAAACCATGTACCATTTTCCTTCCACTTCACAATTATGCGCCACTTTGTGTTGGTCTATCACATAAAATCCCAATAAAAAACATTTACATTTGTGGTTGTAACGTGACAAAATGTGGAAAAGTTCAAGGGGTATGAATACTTTTGCAAGCCACTGTAGCACAGCATACCCTTGGGAAGCAGATGATTAGGTACCATTTCAATTTTACTTTAAGTTCATCATCATTGTAAAGTTTAAAAATTGTTTGTGTACATGACTGGCCTATCATTATGAAAATCAGACTTGCACTTATTTAGTGCTTTTCAGCACCACCAAGATAGCCACATGAAATATTTATTTGAACTATTGCTGTAACAAACATGATCAAGTTGCATTTACACTGGGCATTTCATACTCCTTCCACCATTTCCCAAAAGTACTTTAAAGGCCAAGAAATGGTTTTGAAATATAATAATTTGTGCAATGTAGGAAATATGGCAGTAAGTTCACCCTCAGCGAGTTCTCACAAACAGTCATGTGATAATGACTAGATAATCTGCTTTTAATGATGATGATTGATGGCTGAATAGTGGCCAGGGCACCTGGCTCCCTTGCTCTTCATCAAAGTAATGGCATGAGACCTTTTGGTATCCTTGCACTCAATCAGGGCCTATGTTTAACAACACACCCCACAGGCAGCAACTCCAGCAGTGCAGCTATACTTCAACATTTCATTTTTACATCATCTCACATTTTTATGCTAAAGGCTCTGAAGTGAAACATTATGATTCTAAGATAATAGTGCTGCCAATTATTGATTAATAATTGTACATTGAATTTTATTGGCCCTTGTGGCTACAGAAATAACTTTCAGATGATCATTTGCTGCATATAGTCAGTTTCTATTGTCATGATCCTCTGCCATTTTCCCAGTTAGCATTTTCGATATTTTTAACACAAACACTGTCTTTCTGCTTTATATGTTCAGATTTAACAGGAAATTGTTATAAATGGACATATGCATATCTGTTCGACATATTTATTATGATAGAATGTCGCAGTAAACTTGTTTGTTTTGTTTTCTTCTGGAGAAATACCAGATCCTGATCCTCTATAGAACTCCATGCCGGTATTTATAGTCAGCCCGGCTCTTTGCTTGTACCGTGCACTAATGCTTCTGGTTCAAAGAAGGTGCAACTTTGTTAGTTGTGTGATGCCACATGAGAGTCCACTAACTGATTCTAGCATTATGAAGATAAAACTAGTCATATTTTCTTAAAATGAAATGAATGATTGGATGTCACAGTTAAAACGGGGAAAAAACAGGAAACCTTGTTTTCTTCTGTCTTATTGGAGCTGGAATGAGTATTCTCTGAGTTACTGAGAGGACGCACAGGCTTCTTCACATGGTTTCACACATGCAGCTGAGCAGCTGTGGAGCAGTTACAAAATCATTTGGAATCGTCATGGAGAAATTTTCATTGGAAATGTGAAACTGTCTCAAGTACCTGGCTAAGGATAAAAGCTTCCACTTATTTTATGGAAAATATTAAGTAGGCAAAATAAGTTTGTTCACTCTGGCTTTAACAGCACCAGTTGATCAAAGGATGGACAACGAGAGAATTCTTCATTCATTGTGTTCTGTTTCTGAATGACGGACCTGCTACTGTGTGTTTTCCTCTCCTGCAGAAAAATCAAAATCCCAACGCTTTGGATTGAGAAGAGAAAGGGATATTTTCCTGAAGTTATATTTTGTTGAAAAACATTATGAAGGACAACTCATGTGTGAGCTCTGGTCACCCGAACATGGCTTTGTGCGACATGGTGGACCCTTACACTATCAAAGCTAAACCTGTAAAAAGTTCAAAAGCTGAACTTCCATTCATCTGTTTGTTCACAGAGGAGGCCTACCAAAAACTTGCAACAGAGACTCTGGAGGAGCTTGACTGGTGCCTGGACCAGCTGGAGACCCTGCAAACCAGGAATTCTGTCAGTGAAATGGCCTCTAACAAGGTAGGTCAGTGATGCCGTGCCTTATTGATTACCTGACCTATTTGGATAACAGTTGAGGCAGAAATAGAGTGATACTGTGTGGAAACAGGCCCTTCGGCCCAACTTGCCCACACCGGCCAACATGTCCAAGCTACACCAGTTCCCATCTGCCAGCATTTGGTCCATATCCTTCCAAACCTGTCCTATCCATGTACCTGTCTTAATTGCTTCTTAAATGTTGGGATAGCCCCTGCTTCAACTCCCTCCTCTGGCAGCTTGTTCCATATACCCACCACCCTTTGTGTGAAAAGGTTACCCCTCAGATTCCTGTTAAATCTCTTCCCTTTCACCTTAAACCGTCTACACTGGGCAAGAGTCTCTGTGCATCTACCCGATCTATTCCTCTCATGATCTTATACACCTTTATAAGATTAAATAATGTGTGCTGTGATATAACGTTGAGCCTCATGAATAACATTTAGTAAGAATGCACTGGTAAAGCAATAAAAGTTTGAAATATTGCAAGTGATCAAGATCTGACTGATCGAGGGCAAGGAAGATGTTTCTATGGAAAGTTTCCTGTTTAATATCATACAGTCATATTCTGTAAACATTAGGAATAAACAGCCTGATTAAGAATCAACACACGCACTAAGTTAGGACTCAAATAGGTGGCCCGCTCCCCACACCGAACCTCTGAGGTCAAATGTTTTACTCTCTATTACATTGTAATCAACGGATCAAATTAGTGTAACTGCAGCAAAATATTACATATTTTTGGGTAAGAATATAGACAAATGCTTGTTCATGTCTTAATAATCTGAACACAGGCCTTATTTATCTACTGTCAATAATATATTTTCTGAAATATATTCTTCACTGAAAATAATATTTTAATCGGTTTTGCAGTGGTGTTATTTCCAGTCTGTTTTCAGATTAAGAATTTAAATGCTTTCTGATCATTTCATGTTTGTTTCTCTGAGACAAATTTAGAATTACAATAAGATGGTCTCATAATCGAATTCTAATTCTAATGGAATACGTTTTGCACAAATATTGTTGATTGTCCAACACTGTGCAATTTGAATTTAGTACAAGCTTTCATCAGTAAGGACAATGAATGAAGCACATTGCAATTTAAAGGGTTTCCAGTCTGATGTTTTGATGGAAGTTTTGGGAGATAATTTAAGATTACCAGATTATATTGCAAATGGATGCAAAGGCTCAACCCGAAATGTCACCCGTTCCTTCTATCCAGAGATGCTGCCTGTCCCGCTGAGTTACTCTAGCATTTTGTGTCTATCTTTCGTGTAAACCAGCATCTGCAGTTCCTTCCTACACATTTTGTCTGCTCCAATGAGAAATCTCCTCAAGGTATGCCTACTTTGAATAAGTTCTCTGACAAGGGTTCTGCAACAATCTCTCTCACTGCTCCCCCTCCTCTGCTGTCCAGTGAATCCTCCTGCTGTCCAGCTCTACGACCACGATTCTCATTTTCACACCTTACCCTTCCTTATCTCTGTGTCTCCCTTTCCCTTGACTCTCAGTCTGAAGAAGGGTCTCGACCGGAAACATCGCCCACTCCTTCTATCCGGAGATGCTGCCTGTCCCGCTGAGTTACTCCAGCATTTTGTGTCACTCCACCATCTGCAGTTCCTTCCTATGCTATACTTATCAAGGCAGATATTTGTCCACCTCAGCCACTACTGTGAAACAGAGAACATGTTTGTAATTTAATAATCACAATAGATAGGGCACTGCATGTTACTGTCTCAAAAGAAATAGGGAGAAAGACATTAGAGTCATAGAGTCAGAAACGGGACCTGTGGTCCAACTTGCCTAAGCCGTCCAAGATACCCCATCTACACTATTCCCATCTGCCCGTGTTTAGCTCATATCCCTCTAAACCTTTCCTATCCTGGTACCTTTCCAAATGTATTTTAAATGTTGTTCTCATACCTGCCACAACTAGTTTCTCCAGCAGCTCATTCCATTTACACACCACCCTCAGTGTGGAAAAAGTAGCCCCTCAGTTTCCTATCAAATCTATCCCCTCTCACCTTAAACCTATGTCCTCTGGTTGTTGATTTCCCTACTCTGGATGAAAGACTGTAATCATATTTTCTATTCACCTCAGGATCTTATGGATCTCTATAAGATTATCCCTCATCATTCTGCACTCCAAGGAATAAAGTCGTAGCCTGCGCAACCTCTCCCAATAGCTTTGGCCCTCAAGTTCTGGCAACATCCTTGTAAATCTTCTCTGCATTCTTTCCAGCTTAACAACATTGTTCCTATAGCAGTGTAAACAATACACATTACTCCAAATGCGGCCTCACCAATTTATTTTACAACTGCTACATAACACCCCAACTTCTATACTCAATACCTTGACCTATGAAGGCCAATGTGTTGATAGCCTCTTGTCCATCCTATTGACCTGTGTTGCCACCTTCAAGGAACTATGTACTGCACTCCTGGATCCCTCTGCTCTACAACACTCCCCAGGGCTCTGCCATTTACTGTGAAGGTTCTGCCCTGGTTGACATGCCAAAATGCCACATCTCACACTTGACTACATCATGTTTAAGAAGGAACTGCAGATGCTGGAAAAATTGAAAGTAGATAAAAAATGCTGGAGAAACTCAGTGGGTGAGGAAGCATCTATGGAGAATAGGAGTAGGCAACATTTCAGCGAGGCCCTTCTTCAGACTCATGTCGGGGGGGGGGGGGGCGTTTTCCCGCCTACACCCTTTCTCCTTAGATGCTGCCTCACCCGCTGAGTTTCTCCAGCATTTCTTGACTACATCATACTCCAACAACCATTCCTCAACCCACAAGCTCAACTCAACAAGATCCTGCTGTGACATTGTAATTTTTTTCTAGGTTTTTGTAAGCAAAGTATAATGAAATCAAATATATATGGGAAGTCATTATAATTTGAATTCTGTTGTAAAGCAACCTATAGCATCAATTCTAATAACATACAAGTTTTAGTGGGTTCCATCATATGAGGGCACGGGGCCTATACTCGATAGAGTTTAGAAGGATGAGGGGGGACCTCAATGACACTTACCGAACAGTGAAAGGCTTGGATAGAGTGGATGTGGAGAAGATGTTTCCACTAGTGGGAGAGTCTAGGACTGGAGGTCATAGCCTCAGAATTAAACAACATTCCTTTAAGAACGAGATGAGGAAGAATTTCTTTAGTCAGAGGGTGGTGAATCTGTGGAGTTCTTTGCCACAGAAAGCTGTGGATGCCGTCAATGGATATTTTTAAGGATATTAGTATGGGTATTCTTGATTAGTATAAGTATCAGGGGAGAAGGCAGGAACATGGTTAAAGGTTAAGGGGAGAAGGCAGGAGCATGGGTTTAGGAGAGATAGATCAGCCATGGTGGAGTAGACTTGATGGGCCGAATGGCCTAATTCTGCTCCTTTCACTTATGACATCAACATTTGCCAATTGTACTGTAGATATGCAAAGTTTTTTTTGTTACACCATAATGGAGAGACACTTGTAAATTCTATGTAGAGCATTCTATGTAGAGCATTGTAATTATTGCAAAATGGCACATGACACCTAATACAGTGCTGGGATTTGACACTGCGTTTTCAAGTTATAGCTTCGATGGTAACACACTATGGAAACACTACGGTAATTTTTGCACCATTCAGGTTTCCATTTTTCTTCATTTTCTCGGATATAGATCAACATGTTCCCCAATAAATCATGCATTAACTTGGATTTACAATTTATTCAGCACTGTGATGTCAAATCTTTTCTGTGCCAAGATATTTTTTCTGAAAATATAATCCTAAATTAAGAATTAATTTTAAATTCAGTACAATATGTTGGGTTGATTGTCTGGGAGAATTTGTCCAAAGATTTACTGATATACTCTAGAGTATGAAAAAACTATTATTTTCTAACCTGTGCGACAGGCTTTTATTTTATGGAGTCATGGGTAATTCCTTGGCTAAATTATCACTATATTTAATTGTCATCTGTACCGGCAATGAAAACAATGAAAGTTTTACAAGCCCATTAACACACTATTACTCAAATAAATGTATGATTTAATGATATAATTAGTTATCAGTAATACAATACATTAATAATCAGTAATAGTAAGTAACCAGATGATAATGGTGCAAAACCAAGGTCCATAATGCAATAAAAACAATCATTAGGAGCTCATGAGCAAAAAACCAAAGTGCTGATGGAACTCACCAGGCCAGGCCTGACTCATTGAAATCCCCTAGCATTTTGTTTTTTGCTCAGATTTCCAGCATCTACAGTTTCTTGCGTCTCCAGAGTAGAATTACAGAGGTACCATTGTGGTCAGTGTTGTGGAGGAGTGTTCATGAGCCAGATGATCGTTGGGAAGATTCTGTTCTTGAACCTGGAGGTCATTGTTTCCAGGCTCCTGTACTGTCCGGGAATATTCAGCAGGTCAGGCAGTATCTGTGGAGAGAAAAACAGTTAATGATCATTCAGGTCAATGACCATTCATCAGTTCAAACCTGATGATGAACTCCAGCATTTTTTTAAATTCAGATTTCCAGCACTTCGCCTTTCAATGTTGGCTGGGCTTTTGGAGACTTTCATACTCATGTGAATAATACTGGTCTTACCTGGCAGATGAGCCTTGTTTTAGTATTTCAACCACCAGGCCACCCAAAAAGATAATAAAGATGCCGTCTAAATTAAGCCCCATGGTGCCATCCGAGGTTACGTGCTAAAACTTGCGAGAGGATTGAACCCATGTTTGCTTGACCAGAGAGCAAGATATAACCTATTGATGTGTAGGAAGGAACTTCAAGTGCTGGTTTAAACCAAAGATAGACACAAAAGGCTGGAGTAACTCAGCAGGTCAGGCAGCAACTCTGGAGAAAAGGAATAGGTGTCTGAAGAAGGGTCTGCAATTAGTTAATAGGTGTCTGAAGAAGGGTCTCTGATTGATTATTCCTTTTCTCCGGAGATACTGCCTTACCCGCTGAGTTTCTTCAGCCTTTTGTGTCCATCCCCTATGAATTCCATACAGCGCAGAAGAAAATGAAAGTTGCTGCATGCTCTAGTATTCTAATGGAAGGATCCTGATAGCATAAATCGTCAATCTTTTTGGGAGAGGTTATCTTAAACTGTATCTGTGGGGATAAAATGAGTACATTGTTAAACAAAAGATCAACAGTGAGGCCGAAATACAGTTTTTTGCAAGAACTAATTGAGTAAGAACTAATTGCATTGGAATTTTGCAAAAGTGCTTCTGGGAACTGTGCGTTCTCATAGATATATTTCAGTTAATGTACAGTTGAGTCTTGGTGGCAACTTCTGCATTTTGGAATGCTGTTCATGGAGATGTAGGTGAAAAAGAAACTGGAAATGCAGCTTTGGTGGAAAAGTGCCATTGCAGATACTAAAATTGAAATCTGAAACTACAATTCCAACAGTATTTCAAATAAGAATTAAATAGATGTTTTACTGTTTAAAATTTGAATAATTAATGGACTTGACTGAGAGGGAAAAGTCTTTGATTTAGCACAATTTTTATCATCTCAGACTGTAGTTAAATTCAATCAGCGGCCAATTACATTGAAAGGCTTTGAAATTAGTTAATAGTATTTAACTTCAGTGAATACTGAAAAGTTAAGCAATTATCTTAACTGAACATTTTCCCAACCTTTTATTTTGCTTTGAGGAAAAAACAAACTGCTGGAGGAACTCAGCAGGTCAGGCAGCATCTATGGAAGGAAATGGACAGACGTGCATTTATTATGCATTGTTGAGTTGTACACAAAGTGACGTCAATGCGCAAAGGACATTAATAACAGTGCTTGACTCAATTGAGTCTTTCATCGGCACTTAAATTCCACCAGCCTGAGCATTTATAGTTTTTATTTTAGAACTGTAATGGTGTTGAGTTGATGTGTGATGCGTTTCTCAAAGCATGATTACGTTTGAAATGGAATCTCTGAAAGATGGCTAGGAATTGATTTTTAACTGGGTCAGTCTGAAATAACATTAAAGAATAGTAAGCTGCTCCAAAGGATCTTTAAATGATTTCCAGAAGAGTTTTGACAGTTCCCATGTCCTAATCTCTTAATGTGCTGATAAGCATACTGGTGAACAACTGCATCCATTACTGGATGCATTGACCACTGCCTGGTCAATAAATGGAAACAAATACAGCTCAGACAAATTAAAATAAACTTTATAAGCAAAACAGCAAAGAAAATCCTTCGCTTTTGACTGCCAAGCACCATTTAATTCAGGGGAGATTTAAGATAGAACCATTCTTCGTGGAAAAATGGTTCCCACTGGCTGCAATGCTGTTTTATCAAAGCTAAAAGTGCTAAAGTTGTAGCAGGCAACGCACACTGACTGCTGTAGCAGTCAGCACTATAACAGTTAGTTCTGAAAACATTTAAGTTGCAATTCCCTGTAGAACTTTCATTTCTCAATGAACTCTCATCATATTAAACAAAATGAGCCCAAAACATTCATAGATATGAATTTACATTGTAAAATAACCGTTCACTAATTTATTGCAAGATGTTGAAGGATTGCATGGGGATAATGTTACTTTAATGAAAATACCTCATAAATATATCTAACAGAACAAAAAACATTATGCAAGATCCAAAGAGGACGATATTTTTTTTTAAACAAATGCATAATTGTAATTGGTCTACCAGAGAAATGTGTTTCCTAATGTTGTTGAAAATCTGTTTACAGTGATGTACAATGCCTGATTTTATACGAAAAGTAGCTGCGATTGGTATTAGTTTATTACTGTCACGTACACCGTGAGATTCAGTAAAAAACGAATTGTTTGCTGTCCAGGTAAATCATACCATACATGAATACAACTGAAGAAAAAGAAAGCAGTGCAAAATATAGTGGTACAGCAACAAAGAAAGTAGAGATTAAAATATCATGCAAGGACCACAACATGGCAGATTGGGTTATAAGGAACCCATCCTTGGCTTCTGAGCAGTCCATTCAATAGTCTGATAAATGCAGGAAAAGGAGGTATTCCTAAAACAAAATAAAATGCAGATTTTATTTTTCCTGCAGGTATTGACATTGGAGGGTACACAACATTGACATTGGAGGGTTGTGGATGTAGACAACTTGTGGATGGTGTTTTGTTCGGATAAAATATCTGCAGGATAACTGTAAAAGATAGAGAGAGAGGTGTATTGTGGTCATGCCGTGGGACCTTAAAGGTGCCATATATATGCAATTTGCTGTAAAGCAGCCAAATTCTCTAAAGCCGCTTAATTGAGCATGAACACAATGGAATTTTCAGTGCGATGTCTATATCAAATAAAAACAAAAAATGTTGGAAATACTTAGTAAGTCAGGCAGCATTTGGGAAGAGAAAATCAAGAGTTCATCTCAGATCAATAATATTTTATGACTAGAATCAGGCAGATGGTAAACAATTTTATTTGAAAACTACTGAAATGATAATGTAGTGTCAGTGTGTGGAAAATACATACCAATTATGATTCAAACAGCATTGTGCATTATGGGCAATGTTTCAGTAGTTCTTCGTTCCTCATCTCTTTAGTGATTTTATTCTGTACCAAATATAATTAAAGTAAGATTAATTAATTCTGTGCAGGCTCTGCATTGCTACAAGCAGAAGGCAATTAATGATGGTGGTTCCTACTGGGTCTTTATGCATGAGCTGTTAGCATAGTTAATTACGTCAAAGTTCTTGTTAAATAACTTTTTTCCGATCATTTTGAGTGTTTTAGCGAAACCTTTAAAACTTTGCTGGGGAATTAATTAAAAATGAACAGTTGTGCATTCTAGGTAGAGAATTTTTATTTAAATTCACTAAACTAAACACATTTGAAAATGTGCAAACACAAAGTACTGGAGGAACTCAGCAGGTCAGGCAACATCTGTGGAGGGAGTGGGCAGATCACATTTTGGGTCAGGGCCTTTCTTCAGGCCGGCCCGAAATATCGTTGGGTCTGAAAAAGTATCCTGACCCGAAAAGTTGTCTGCCCCTTTCCCATGGATGCCAACTGATCTGCTGAGTTCTGCAGTACTTTGTTTTGCTCAAGATTCCAGCATCTGCAATCCCTTGTGTCTACATTTAAAAATGTTTTGGATATCCAGTGAGAAAATATCTTATTTCATTCCTCACTGGAAAGATTTCAAAGATCAGACAATCACAGGTCAGAATGATTGCCTTCACCGGAGACTATTAGTGATTACTGTAACGTGCGATAGCTGATGCACAGGATGTTCACTGTATCAAGTTCACTGTAGCAACTCATCTGAAGTTCCATCCAATAGTTAATATCAAAACAAGTAAAGTTTCCATTCAAGTTTTCTTCATTCTGATTGCATTTATTCATATCCCTTGTATGAATTAATTTATTATTGGTAAATAATGTAATACATACAGTGCCCTCCATAACATTTGGGACAAAGACTCATCATTTTTTTTATTTGCCTCTGTACTACACAATTTGAGATTTGGAATAGAAAAACAATCACACGTGGTTACAGTGCACATTGTCAGATTGTAATAAAGGCAATTTTTATACATTTTGGTTTCACATTGTAGAAATTACAGCAGTGTTTATACATAGTCCCCTCCATATAAGAAGCATGTTCAATTGGATTCATTTTGTGTGATTGACTTGGCCACTCAAGAACTGACCATTTTTTAGCTTTGACAAACTCCTTTGTTGCTTTAGAGGTATGTTTGAGATCATTGTCTTGCCGGAGAATGAACCGCTGGCCAATGAGTTTTGAGGCATTTGTTTGAACTTGAGCAGATAGGATGTGTCTATACACTTCAGAATTCATTATGCTACTACCATCAGCAGTTGTATCATTAATGAAGATAAGTGAGCTAGTACCTTCAGCAGCCATACATGCCCAGGCCATAACACCCCCATCATCATGATTCATAGATGAGGTGGTATGCTTTGGATCTTGGGCAGTTCCTTCTCTCTTCCATACTTTGCTCTTGCCATCACTCTGATATAAGCTCATCTTCGTCTCATCTGCCCATAAGACTTTTTCCAGAACTGTGGTTGCTCTTTGAAGTACTTCTTGGCAAACTGTAACCCGGCCATCCTATTTTTGCGGCTAACCAGTGATTTTCATTTTGCAGTGTAGCCTCTAATTCTGTTCATGAAGTCTTATGCGGACAGTGGTCATTGACAAATCCACACCTGACTCCTGAAGAGTGATTCCGATCTGTCGGAAAGGTGTTTGGGGATTTTTCTTTAATATAGAGAGAACTCTTCTGTCATCAGCTGTGGAGGTCTTCCTTGGCCTGGCAGTCCCTTCCCTCTTCTTAATGATGTCCGAAACAGTTGAATTTAATAAGCCTAAGGTTTGGCTGATGTCTCTAACAGTTTTATTCTTGTTTCTCAGTCTCATAATGGCTTATTTGACTTTCATTGGCACAACTTTGGTCCTCATGTTGATAAACAGCAATACAAGTTTCCAAAGGTGATGGAAAGACTAGGTGCTGAGAGTTCTCTTATACCTGCATTAAGGAGGCATTTAAACACACCTGAGCAATTACATATGCCTGTGAAGCCAAGTGTCCCAAACATTATGGTGCCCTGAAATGGGGGTGGATCTGGAAATGTGCACTTTAACCACATGTGATTTTTTTCATTACAAACCTCAATTGTGGAGTACAGAGGAAAATAAATAAATGATGGGTCTTTGTCCCAAACATTATGTAGGGCACTGTAAGTAAAACACTTTAGGCATATTAAAACTTTACAAAGTGATTCATCATTTTGTAAGTTCTAGGAGCGGAATTAGGCCATTCAGCCCATCCTGTCACTCTGATTACTTATTCAGTCTAAGTATTTCTAGTTCTTACTAAGCTACTTAAAAAAAATCAGAGCCCAAATTTAAGAATATTCAAGAAATGGAAATGATTTTGCAAATGCTGGTCCACGGCTTGGGGCAGAAATGGTAGAATATAAAGTAAGTGATGCATTCATCGCATTCCAATGCGGTGTTTTATGGAGATGACAAGAGTGGGAGAATTTGAGGATGTCTTGCGGAAGTGAGTCTGTCATGGATTAGGTAAAAGAAAGCATTTTAATTGTGCATAGCACTGCCTGCTTGTGTTACCCAGTCTTTCCATGAGTCATCAGAAATCATTTTCATCAACTACGCCAGCTGCTGTGCAGGCGGCTTTCCCGGTTTCTTCTGAATGATGTGACTCACTAGGCTTGGCAGTGCTGTCTGATTTATAGCAAACCTTGGTCCAGAATTTCAATGTGAAACTGTGCAGCCTGCTGTTATTTGCTCCTCGTACTGTATTCAGTGCAGAGTCCTGAGATCTGCTTTCTCGTTTTTCAATTGTTCTTTGGTCTTTAATGTTATTGGCACTTTGGGATGAGAGTTGTCAGAGAAGTAATTTGTATCAGTGCATGATCAAAAATCATGACATTTTATTTAGTAATCAAAATCCCAGTTGAGTGGAACATTTAGTGGGCCCACAAAATGGTATCAGATTGTCTCAGGATAACACAATTGCATTTCCATCCTATAAACCTGTAATGATTGTTAACATAATTGTAGTTAAAGTCCTCATTGAGAATTAATTTCCAAAGTTGCAGGGGGTATGTACTAATTTAAATCTATTGACTTTTGAAGAAGCATATTAATTGCAAATATTGCACATGGGAATGCACCCACGCATATCCTTTAGTGATTGTCCATAGATTGTGTGTTCCTGCTCCTTGCTACTACCTGCATGCAAACCTGATTGATTGGAAATTGATAACATTTTAAAATGTTTTAAGTTATCTGGCAAAGATATTTAAAACTGCTGTAATGGAGAAATACCAAATTAAAGCCAGCTATCCCTTCTATGGGAAGGGAAAATGAGGGAGAAAGGCACTTCAAGCCACTGGTATATTTTGTACTCTGGTAAACTGTGAGCAGTTTTGGGCCCCAGAATTGAGGAAGGATGTGCAGGCATTGGAGCGGGACCAGAGGAGGTTTAAGAGAATGATCCCAGGAATGATTGGTTAACATATGATGAGTGTTTGAAGGCACTGGGTCAGTACTCTCTGGAGTTTAGAAGGATGAGGGGGGACCTCATTGAGACTTTGAAATCATTGAAACTCGTTGAAATCAAGAGATATGGGGAAAAAGCAGGAACGGGGTACTGATTGTGGATGATCAGTCGTGATCATATTGAATGGCGGTGCTGGCTCGAAGGGCCGAATGGCCTACTCCTGCACCTATTTTCTGTTTCTATGTAACTTACCGAATAGTGAAAGACCTGGATAGAGTGAATGTGGAGAGGATGTTTCCACTAGTGGGAGAGGCTAGATAGTCTAGAGGTCACCTGCACGAGAAGGGTAACTGCAGAATGGTCTAGTTTTATCTTGCTATCTATTAAACTGTAATAAAAATGTGATTGAAAAGAGATTGTTTTAATTAATTCTGGTTATTCCTGATAAACTTCTCAACTACAGGGGGCAGTAAACACTCTGGATATTATGGTTTTCTATGAATTATGTTAGGTGAAGAATCTGGGAAATGTACACTTGTGCCGTTACTTGTTTGCATTGTGCGGATAACACTGATTGTGATTTCCTCAGTACTTAGCAATAACATTCCAGTTCCGAGTATCATTCATGCTTTATAAAATAATTTGTTGACTGAATAATATCGTTTTGATTACTTAATGCACACCAACCTTTAAAGTTAAAAATGAATTCCTAAATAGATGACAGAGTTGGCAAAAGATAGACACAAAGTGCTGGAGTAACTTGTGAGGCAGGCAGCATCTCTGGGGAAAAGGAATATGTGGCACTTCGGGTCAGAACCCTTCTTCAGACTGAAAGATAGAGAAGGCCAGAATAAAACAGTGCCAACAACAGATTTGGCAACTTGGCTCAACAAAATACTTTAGGCATTGTTATTCCCCTACCCGCATCCTGTCCACAATTTGTTCCACACCTCATCTTTTCTTTGTGCAAGAAATAATGATTTGAGACTCTTGTACTGATGACATTAACATCAAACCTGGAGCCTGGGTGTTATACATACGAGAAGAAAAACGCAAAAAGCTGGAATAATTCAGCAGCATCTCTGGAGAGAAGGGATGGGTGACGTTTCGGGTCGAGACGCTTCCTGTCCCGCTGAGTTACTCCAGATTTTTGTGTTTATCTTCGATTTAAACCAGCATTTGCAGTTCCTTCCAACACATTTTGTTGTACATACAATGTTGCACAGCAGTGCTGATGGTCTTCAGTGGAATTGCACTATAGCAATCTAACTTATAGTGGCATGTTTGCAACAGAAAACGTTTTATGGGTGTATGTGTACAAATTTCCCAATGTCTCTGGAGATCATGTACAATGTTATATTAGTTGTATATATTTAGGAAAGAGAGCCAGCCCCGGTTTAAACAGGGAAAAGTCCCCTCAGTTTGTAACTTGTGCTATCTTGGTGATAGCTATCACATACAAAGTTGGAACAGATGCTTTTTTTATGCTCCCATTTATTAATACAAAATATGTTGCAAACACTGAGAATCTGAATTAAAAACAGAACACAGTGGAGTCACATAATCAATGGTGCGCCAACTAATACACGATCAGAAATTGCCTCACAATTGATATTTCAGATGTAAGTTATTACTTTGGACAATGCCAGATTCCTGACCGAACCGTCATTTTTTTTTTCAGACATTTTCCATGATGCATGAGTATTTTCAAGTCTGTCACAAAAATATTGCTCAAGTATCTTTGAGATACGCAAAATAAAAACAGTTCGTATAAAGTGGTTTCTCACGATTGAGAATGATTTGCTTCCACTCCAGTTCTGAGGTGATTGGTGAAGGCAACACATGACCATACAGAAGAAGGGTCTCAACCCAAAACGTCACCCATTGCTTCTCTCCAGAGATGCTGCCTGTCCCGCTGAGTTACTCCAGCATTTTGTGTCGACCACGTGAGGGCAGATGGATGAGAGGTGAAACACCCACTATTTACACTGGGCTTTGTATGCTCCCAATAAACACACACGTTTCTTAATGCCATTCCAACCCTCTCCACTTTGAGTAGTTATGAACCAGGGATTCTGAGGAGCCAGTGAGAATGTTACACCTTTTATCGGAGACAATGATAGCATCTTTTAATCTTTTCCTCCGTCCAGCTAGGAATCCCTTGCAGTGACAGAGCTCAGAATAGCATCTGTTTCAGGAATCTGGTGTTGGTTATGCAAAAGACATGGCCTGCCCAATGTAGCCAACAGAATGTAATCAGAGCCTCAGTCCTGGGATGTTGACTTGGGTAAGGATGCTGACATTGATTCACTTATCCTGCCAGTGGATTTGCAAGATTATTCTAACGCAGTATTTGTGTTATTATCAAGTGCTTTGAGGTGCCTCCTGTAACTTCCTGACGCATCTAGGAGGTCAGAAATCACTGTTGCCTGGCAGACTATATGTTATTTTATTGGTTTTGAGGTCTTGAGCATCACTCTTTTCCACAGATGTCAAAAGACTGTAATGGTGTGATGAACTATACTGATATAGATCCATTAGTTAGATTTGTGGCCTGCATATCACCATGTACCCAATATAAAATGGAGAAATAATAAATTTGTGCTCCAGCCAAATTTCAACTGCATGCTTCATGATCCTTGTCAACTGTCAAATTAAAGACTGTGGTAGTCACAGAAAGACCCCTATATTGGACAGTGCTGCTTCCAATTGTCCCTCTAGTCTCGATGGAAGGAATCCACATCATGATTTGCTTGTGAGGCTCCTTGGTGTCAGTGGGTTAATCAGCATTTTAAATGGTCATGCGTAGGTTATGCATACTTCTCTTTTCAAAACTTCAGAGTATCATATCTTTGCTGAACAGCCGTTCAGGATCATGATTTTCTGAATGGAGGTGAAGTGTGAAATAACATTTCAAACTATTTGTTAGTGATTCATATCCTGATTTACAGCCCTAAAGTTGCACATGGGCTCAAGAGTTTCCGGCCATGAGAGTCAATATATCAATTGGCTTTCAACTGCACAATTTGTGTCCAGTGCAATTTTCTGAGTTGTTTCTTTTTAATGGTAACTCAGATTTGAGCTGGATTCCTGTGGACTCAGTTTGAAGGTATCCTGCACTAACAAGGTATATGCTCAAAATGCAAAGGATTTCATGGATTACATAAGGACATGTTAACTCTGTATACAAATAATATTTTAGCCAAAGTGATAAAACTCTACAGTTCCCAGCCACCATGCTACAGGAAGAAATGCAAGTAAGAGAGAGTGCGCAGAATTTTTTACAATAATATTGCAGGGTTGTAGAATTACAATTAAGAGGGGCCACTGACTTTCACTAAAAGCCCTTTCTTTAATGTGACAAAAAATAGTGATTGATAAAACAGTCAAAAGAGTGCATATTCCACTTCCTGCTTCTTCCATGGCTACTTTTATTGCCTGAATTATCCTGAATACATGTTGGTGAGCTTCCTTAAATCACTACTGCCAGGAGGGTAACAAAGTCCTAGCCTGTCCAAGCACTTCCCACAGCTCAGGCCCTCAAGTCCTGACGACATCGTCATCAATCTTCTCTGCACCCTTTCTAGCTTAACAACATCCTTCCCGTAGCAGAGTGGCCAAAACTGACCACAATACTCCAAATACAACCCCACCAACGTCGTGTACAGCTGCAGCATAATTTAAGTGTCAGTAATAATTAATAGTTATTTTAATGTTTCTCCTGAGCCACAATAATAAGCCATTACACAAATTATGTTAAATATTGAATCTTTAAATTTCTAGGTGACATAACCACAGAGCCATGACATCAATCGGTAAAGGAAATTGCAATATTTCAGAATTTAAATTTGCTCTTAATACGAAAATTAATAGTTTTCGTATAATAATTTTTGTATTAAGAGCAAATCTAAATACGAAAATTAATAGTGCTTTATATAAAATACAGTTTTTATGTATTTCTCTTTTTCATCAGTGTGTGTATAAAATATATTCCACTGCTGGAAGTCCAAAATGAGAATAGTTTCTGATGGAAGCAAAGAGCTAGTGCAGCAGCATCTTACAAAGTAAAAGCATAGGTTCATCAGATTTCTAATGGACCTGTCCCATTTAGGTAATTTCTCAGCGGACTGCCGGCGAATGTCAAGTTGCCGGCAGTCGCCTGAAAAACCAGCAACTGGAATGGCGACTGTCAGAGTGGAACACACGCAAACACAAACACATCGCTTCCTTCACCAGCCCGTTAAACTGGCGGGGGACAGGGCAAACAGGGGGAGCGCTGTCTAAAAAATTCACACGGTGCAAAGCCAAGGTGATACAGACACACACCGTGATGAACAGGAAGGTTGCACTGTAATTAAGACAGCTAGCACAACGTACGGTAAGTCCTTTAAAAGAGGGGGGAAGAAGGAGTGGAGACAACTTTTAATAAGCCAGAGATACACAGCTGTGAAGCTCGGCAGACATTTAACATTACCGGTTGGTTATCCTTGGTTCTGAAAATTACTGCTTACCTTTTTTTTCCTCAATCAGCCAATGAAATTCACCGGTCAGCGCCGGCTACAACCTACGAAACCTCCGAGCACCTTCGACCTCCTGGCAACCCACTAGGACCTCCTGGTGACCCACCTACGGCACGAGAATTCTCGCTATGCTACGTGGCGGCATCATTCTAGTCGCTGCTAATTTTTCAACATGTTGAAAAATTCATGGCGACCATAATGAGGCTGCAACTAGTTCCCAGAATGCGGGAACTCCTCGCGACCTTGAAGGCAACTCCCTGGCAACTACCCGTGAACATGTGGCGACTGCATATTCTCCTGTAGTGGGACGGGCCCATAACAGCTGCAGTTTACAGATGCTATTGGACGTGCGGCATGCTTCTGTTTATGAAAGCCCTGTTTGGTAATTATTTACTGAAGAACATCTGTTGGTATGCTTGCAATGCCTTTACTGAGTGTTACTCGTGATACGAGTTGAACAGTACTTCCACCATAACTCCGCTGATATTTATGCCTCAGATATGATGAGGTTCTGATGATTTAGAAGCCGTACTATGAGACATCATAATTCTAAAGTTGGGCAAACGTTCCTGTAACACTAGGATGGACACAAAAAGCTGCAGTAACTCAGCGGGACAGGCAGCATCTCTGGAGACATTCCTTCCCTCCAGAGACGCTTCCTGTCCCGCTAAGTTACTCCAGCCTTTTGTGTCTATCTTCGGTTTAAACCAGCATCTACAGTTCCTTCATACACATTCCTGTAATACTTTATTAATTTAGAGTAAATCTTTATTCATTTGATTTGGAGCGATTGGAAGAGTTAAGAAGGGTTTGATCTGTACAGATCAACTGCTGATCTGACTGCGTGTAAAAATGCACTGCCGCGTTTATAAATTCTTACGTCATCCTGATAATTTCAGCTCGGCCTTTTACCTGGGTTGGAAAACATCCAGTGATGGTCATTTGGCAGGAACTGATACTCCCGAGCAGTCACGATGTAGACATTCTAAACAGGATTTTAAAATGTCATGTCATTCCAGGCCAATCAGGAATGTCAACTACAAAGTATCTGCATGTTTCCAGTAACTGGAGAGTTACCCTACTATGTTACAGTACCACACAAAACATAATCTGTTACTAGGCAACCTCAGTTCATCTGTTCAACCCATTCAGGAAATTCAATTTTTAACCCTATGGATCCTAGCAACTTACATTTATAAAATCTTAGTGATCCAGTGAGTTTCTGGAATTTTCACTGCACCACACTTCAATATCCCCTCTCTGGCTGAATTTCAAGAATGAATCTTTGCGATTCCTGTATTGATTAAGAATTTAGTATTAACCAATTGGAATAAATATTATAAATTTAATCTTAATGAATAAACTATTGAAAAATGGACGTCTGATAGCAATTTCAAAGCAGTCAAGAGGTGTAGATAACTTTCTAATTTGAATGTGAAATGGGCTTTGTGATAAAATAAAGCTTTAGGAGATTGCATTATGAGAAAATCTTTACAATTTTGCAGGATATTTCTTGTAGGTTCAGTGATGTTTTACAGTGTAGGCACTTGGACTCCAGTTATATAAAAGAAATAAATAATAATTGCCATAAAATCAGAAGGTTAACAGAAGTGAACAAGTATTTTTTTAAAGCAACAAAGCATTTTGGGTCCATCTAATTTTTTACTAGTCCATTTTTATTGAGTATTGACTGCATCATTCATTTTTTTTACTGGTATGTTTACTTTCACCTCTGGATGTCGATAAAACACAGCAATTAAATTAATATTTACAAAAAATATATCTTTTGGTGTACTAGCCTTCACTGCTACAATTATAGGAAAGGCACACAGCTCGTGTCAAATCAACAAATAGTTACAGCATGAAAAGAGACTGATTGGCCCATCATCCATACTGTGTGATTGCAATCAGCTAATTCCATATCCCTGTGTGGTCCTTTCAGATAGTTATCCAGCTCCTCCTTAATGCTACACAACAGCATTGCAGGAGTTCCTGAGGGCAATGTCCTTGACCCAACCATCATCAGCTACTCCATTTGTGAGCTTCCTTCCTGATAAGGTCAGGAATGGGTCTGTTCGCTGATGATTAAAACACCTCCTCAAATAAAGCTGCCCATCCCGCATGTTGTATGATATCGACAACATTCAATGACAACATCTGCTACTAAGTGACATGTAATATTCACACCACCAGTCAGTAACCATCTGGAACAAGAGTGTCTACCCTATATTGACATTCAGCAGCATTACAATCACCATTTTTTATGTCACCATTGATCAAAAACTCAACCAGACCAGCCACATAAATACCGTGCTGCAAGGTCAGGTCAGTTGCTGGATATCCCGTGGTGAGTCATAGAGAGAAGCACAGAAAGTGACCCTTTGGCTCACCAAGTCCACCCATTTACACTAATCCTACATCTACCCCTTTTATTTTTATTCGTCCCGCATACCCATTAACTTCCTCCAGAATCTACCACTCCCCCTCAAACTAGGGTCAATTTACAAAAATCAATTAACCTCCAAACCCACACATCTTTGCGATGTGGGCAGAAACCGGAGCACCCTGGGGAAATCCATGTATCACAGGGGGAGAACATTCAAACTCCACTCGGACAGCATCCATGATGAGGGTGGAACCAAGGTCCCTGGCACTGCGTGGCAGCACTCCACTAGTTGCACCAATGTGCTACCAGAAATGACCTATACCTGCGCACCCTGAGCCACCTGAGATGCTGCTTGAACAATCTGAGCACAGGGGGTATTTACCTCGCACTTTTGCAGCTGAGCCAAGTTGTATCACTTGGCTATCTGAAAGGAGTGTGTCTGGGGAAGGAAGTGAAGGGTGGATGATTGCATTTTCCGCAGCCTTAAATCAGGTGTGATGATTGTGGAGGAGGCTGGTACGTGAAAAGGAGTATTAGAATTGACAGACGACCATCTTCAACAGCCTCAGTGCGACTGCTGGCCAGCACCTTCATAATATCTGCCTATGCTAATGGAAACAAAACTCTTCTCCAGGGTGTGTGATAGTATTGAATATTGCACTCATATTTATTATCCCCAACTTTGTTGCTGTGGGCATCTTTTATCGGGAATTTCTTCAGTCAGAGGGTGGCGAATCTAAGGATTTAATTGCCACAGAAGGCTGTGGAGGCCAAATCAATGGATATTGTTAAGGCAGAGATTAATAGATTCTTTTGAAGCAGGGTCTCGACCCGAAACGTCACCCATTCCTTCTCTCCAGAGATGCTGCCTGTCCCGCTGAGTTACTCCAGCATTTTGTGTCTACCTTTGATTTAAACCAGCATCTGCAGTTCTTTCCTACCCATTAATAGATTCATGATTGGTATGGGTGTCAGGAGTTATGGGGAGAAGGCAGGAGAATGGGGTTGAGAGGGAAAGAGAGATAGATCAGCCATGATTGAATGGCAGAGTAGACTTGATGGGTTGAATGGTCTAATTCTGCTCCTATAATTTATGAACATCTCACAAAATGGTGTCTTAATTTGTTATGTAACTGCCATGTACAATAGTTGGTAGCCTGTGTATTTGTTACAAGTTGTGGCTACAAGGCTTGGAGTAAGAGTGAATATATAAAGATTTGAGGGAGGAAATGGCTATTAGATTGGTGCCCTGTTTAATGAGGTGAGGTGCATTGAGCAGTGTGTGGGGCGAGTAATACAGTTGATCAGATTTATAGATCTGTTCACTACTCCTGAGTACAGGTGAACAGTCACATTTCACCCCTGCCCTTGGATCCTCTTCGTATTGACCTCAACGGCCAACCTTTCCCTCTGTTCCAATCACCTACCACCCGCTAGTGCCCGCTGCCTAGAAGGTTTCATGGATCTCTCTTGGTAGCAGCCTTTCTTGTCCTCCCCATCTTGCCTATCAAGGCCTCCTGTGGATACCTGGCATTTGCATGATACATTTACTCAGCTTTAGCTAGCTTACCCATACATGAAATTGAGCTGACCACACGTGGCATGCGAGTAGCTTGTTTTCTTTCTCCATTGCCTCTTGACACAGAATCCTAGTCAGTTCAGTTGTAAAACCGTCCAGTCCATCATAGATACTGACCTCCCCAGCATAAAAGGGATTGATAAAAAGCACTGCCTATAAAGGGCAGCCAGCATCATCAATGACCCACGCCACCCTGGCCAAGCTCTCATTTCACTCCTATCAAATGGGAGAAGTTGTGGGAGTCTGAAAACTGTGATGATCAGGTTCAAGAGCTTCTTCCTAAAAGCCATCAGGGTCTTGAACACCATATAACACTAACCGATGAATTGTGGAGTTGCACTGAGGATTCGGATTTTCTATCGCACCTATATTGGGGTTATTAATGTTTTGAATTTTTGGTTATTACATCATTGTGTATTGTAGTACAGGCTGTTATGCTTCTGGAAGTATTGATTTTATTGTCCCCTTCTCCCTACATATGATATTAAACACTCCTGACACTAGAATATTCCTCAGTTCTCTGGGTGAGTGCAGGCTTGTGAAAGGGACAAACCCAGCCAAAGTGGCTGATCTTCATGAGCCCCACATCTCCCTGGCAATTTATCCACCGAATCACTGCTGGAGCCCATTATCTCACCTTTAGTTAGTTATGTAGAGATAATGAGCAGGAAATGTTACATTCTAAAAATAAAAGGACTGAATCAATTTAAATAAAAACAATAACTACTGGAAATAGGTCGGGCATGGAGTGTAGTATTGATCATCGTGCAGTGGGTGCTGATGTGCAGAGCACATGCTCCATAACATCAATGCATCATAATAAGCTGAAATAGATTGACAGCTTGCATTTATGAGCCATCCCAAGCACTCCAAAGAATTATCAAACCAATTTAGGCATTGAGCTGCGTGAGGAGGTATTGTCACAGAAACCCAGAAGCTTAGTGGAAAAAGATACGTTTCAAGAGCAGTCTTTATGCAGGAAAAGGGGGAGAAATTCTAAAGTTTGGGCTGATTAAAGCTTATCTGAAGGAAAGTGCACGAAGCCAGAACCTGAAATACACAGCAATCGTAAAAGTGTTAGAGATCGTGTTAAAAATCGTAAAAGAGGTACAATCAGTTGCCTTTTTCACCATTTCCTTGATGCACCGCACAGATTGCTTAGATGCATGCGTATGTTGAATCTGCGACACAGGCCAGGGCAGGAAAAGCAAACAACAAAGTGCTGGAGTAAATTAGTGGGGCAGGCAGTATATGTGAAGAGAATGTTCAGATGATGTTTTGGATCGGGACCCTTGTGGCCAAAGATCTTTGCTTGTGGCTATGTTTCTAGAAGAGAGAGAGAGAGAGAGGAGAGAGAGAGAGAGAGAGAGATCATATTGAATGGCGGTGCAGGCTCAAAGGGCCGAATGGCCTACTCCTGCACCTATTTTCTATGTTTCTATGGGAGAACGTGGGGTGGGGGTGGAAAAGCTGAGGTGGCCAAAGATGCAAGTAGGGAATGTAAAAGTGGGGTCTGAGGTGAATAAGGTTAGCTGAAAGCCATGGAATTAAATACTCTATTAACAATATTATCTTTAAGCACATCTCATTTAGTTGCAAACGTATTGGAGCTAGGATGAAAATATTCATAAGTGATAGGAGCAGAATTAGGTCATTCGGCCTATCAAGTCTATTCCACCATTCAATCATGGCTGCTCTATCTTTCCATCTCAACCCTATTCTCCTGCCTTCTCATCATAACCCCTGACACCCATTATAAAATAAGGCAAGGCGACAGGATTGAAAACAAAAGATCTTCCAGGAATGCATCTACTCAGGGTGGGCAACTGCCCCTGATTCACAATTACAATTGTCAACAGCCTAACCATGCCATACAACAGACTGGAATCAAACAAATAGGGTTTGTAACCCTTGGTTGCTGTTGACACTCTGCTGCACTTATACCAGTTGAGTGGGACTGTGGACATTTGCAAGCCTTTGTGTTTTTCTGGTCTGAATTTCAGAGTACCTGCCCAAAATGTTATTTTCTTAAATATTTACTAGTTCTGCTTGCAGGTATTTGATTTTTTTTTAAATCAAACTTTTATTTGATGACTGTGCTTCATTGTAGCTGTTTGGTAATGCCCTGAAGTTTAAAATAAAATCAGCGTCTTGTTTGCTCATACTGATCCGTTTACATCTCACCCAATTTTGTGCTGAACTAATCATGATGGAACATCACGTTATGTGCATGTAAGCTATGCACCTGAACCTTCCTGCCAAATTATGGTAAATTCCAGGGACATTTCCCATCATAAAGGTATGCCGTTTTTTTTTATTAACTCTCATGCTCACATGATGGGAAATGCCTCCATAAATTATTATTGGGAGGCACAGTGATGTGGTTGGTTGAAATGCTGTCTCACAGCGCCAGAGACCCAGGTTCGATCCTGACCTCAGGTGCTGTCTGTGTGAGGTTTGCACACTCTCCTTAAGACCATGTGGGTTTCCACTGGGTGCTCCGGTTTCTTTCTACATTCCATAGACACACAGGTTCATAAGGTAATTGGCCTTTGTATATTGCCCCTAATGTACAGGGACTGGACAAGAAAGTGGGATAACATAGAACTAGTGTGAACGGGTGATCAATGGTCAACATGGACTCGGTGGGCGGAAGGGCCTGTTTCCATGTGTCTTTCTAAGCATCCAAACTCTAAACTTCGATTTATGTGAAGGAAAGTCTTCTCAGTTTGTGATTCAATTTGTGATTTTATTTTTCTCCCTTATTGATACTTAACACAAAGCCATTTAAATGGAGCTTTCATCTCCAATTCATTGCATTTCCAATGCTCAAACTGAGTAGCTTTCAACACATTCTGCAGCTGTGGAGCTTTTGTGATGTATTGGTTTTGGCATGTTGCTCTAGCCCTTGGCTTTTATCTATTTCATCGGACATAAATTTCAAAATTATATCAGGAACAAATGTGATCTGAACATACCCTGGCTTGGATATTCCAAATTATGACTAGTAATTCTTATCAAAATTCTTAACACAAATGTCATTCAAATTTATGAATCCTGGAAGTGGAAAATAAAGTGCTGGAGGAACTCTGTGGGTCAGGCACCATCTGTGGAGGGAATGGACAGATGACACTTTGGGTCAGGCCACTTCTTCAGATTGATGGAGTAGGGAGGGGGAAGAAAGTTGAAAAAGAGAAGTGGGGTGAGGCAAGTGATAGTTGGATACACATGGTGGGGGGGGGGGGGGGGGAGTGAGGGATTGGGAGATGGGTAGAGTAAATAACAAGTTAGAGGTATCAAAATAAATAAAAGGATGTCAGATAAGTAAAGAAGAGGAGTGAGATGTACAGCTGGAGATAGGGACAGGCATTGTGGCCAAAGTGCCTGGTCCTGTGCTGTACTGTTCTATGTTCTAAGGGTCCCAATCAAGCCCTCATCTGTCCATTCCCTCCTAGTCCATCCAGTGGGTCATCCAGCACTCAGTTTTTTACTCAAGATTCCAGCATCAGCAGTCACTTGTGGCTGTCTTCATCCTATGTCCATCTCCTGCCTTGGCTCCCATTATATCCTCTTTACTTTCCTCCCCTGTTCTCAGTCTTCCACTTTCATTCCCTTTGTCCCCTTTCCTAACATACTTCTTTTTAGCCTCGAATTACTGGCCAATCCTATTACACCGCAACCATTAGTCTTGAGTCATCCTTTGTGAGCCATTATTAATTAGTTATTTAAAAAAAAATTCTACTGATGCTGATAATGGTAGTGTCTTCTTCATTCATTAGATTATATTTAGTAAAGCCACTTGTCCATGCACTTTTTGATGGTTAATCGTTTTACTGCAGAAATATTGTCTGTATTTCTTCAGTATCTTCAGCAGAAAGCAGTTTGATGTCTGCCTAGCTTTTTGTAGTTGAAGTAGTCACAAAAGGTGGTTGGAATAAATTATGTTGCCATGGTTATTTAGTCAGCTGATATGATTGTTGGATTCAAATCGTACAAAAGAGAGTACACTTGAACTGGTCTCTTTTTCTATGAAATCTACCGAATAATAATTTTGAACAAAATTGTTCTGGCAAGGTTGAGGAATTTACTGAGAAAATATACATTTCGCTGTTGCCATCAGTCTGTGTGGTATTACGAAGTCTGCTAAATTTGCACATTGATTTTAATGACTGAAATCCTTGTACAAGTTCCAACATTGACTCCCCTCTCACTGTTTGAACGCCTACTGTCACGACACAGTTTAAAAAAAGAGTTGGCGAGGTGGCGAGGTGGCATATGATTTGAATTTACATATCACGACTTATTTCTTTAGATTTCATTTTTATACAAAAAATAAGCTGTATTGGTTTGAGGACTTGGAAAATTTTACTCCAAGTTTTCTCCCAATGGCCACCCCAAAGGACAAAAAAAGGTATTAGTTATTTAGAAGTAGATAACTTAGCTTCCCATTTGAAATTAATTCAAAGGTGTAGAGAAAGGGAGGGAATGATGGGAAGACAGTTTGTTGTTTACTGCTGGAGAAATTCCCCAGTATAATTGGCGGTGAAAGCGAAGGCATTGGGTATTTTTAAAGTAGAGATTTATACGTTCTTAATTAGTAAGGGTATTCTAGGGAGAAGGCAGGAGAATGAGGGAATGAGAGGGAAAAAAGATCAACCCTGATCGAATGGCAGAATAGAATCAATGGGCCGAATGGTCTAATTCTGCTCCTTAGTCTCGCAATAAAGATTGCTAGACAGGAACAATTATCAGACTTAGAAAGACCAAGGTCCATCTGGTGTGCCTTTCTCATATCCTGCAGTTACCAGATGCAATGAAAATTGAGTTGTTTACTGTTCATAACAATCAGTCTTTATCAGTTAGACTACAACTGACCTAATGTGATGTGGAAAATTGTCATTTGGGGAGAACCTGGAAACTATCCAGACATGCAAGCACGTGAAAGAGCATTGACCGGAATGGTGTTCAACCCATGTGATCTATATTTGCAGAAGGCAAAAACGTTTTGCTTAAATTGTATCTTAACTGAACGTAACTTTCTCTTTATTCGAAAATTAGGATTTCCACAAGCTGGACAATTTGGCCTTTTAATAAGCAGCTGTTGAATGAAGTTTCACCAGGTCCTGACCCTTATAATACAAGGTAGCATTATATATATAATTACACCTTATCACATAGCCAGAAGCTAGTTGTAGCGAATTCTTCTCAAATCCATAGTCATTGCTTTACTTTGCATTATTGAACAGACCAATGCTGGAGTAAGCACAAATGAAATTTAAATGAAAGATTAACAATTATTTGATAAACAGAAGTAGCTAATGCACGTATTTGACAATTGGATATTTTTAAGGCATAGATGGACAAATTATTGTTTAGGACAGGTGTCGAGGGTTATGGGGAGAAGGCAGGAAAATGGGATTGGGAGGTAGAGATCAGCCATGGTTGAAGTAGACTCAATGGGCTGAATGGCCTAATTCGACTATAACTTGTGAACTTGTTCAAAGTTCAAATTTATTTGTCACGATGCAGTGAGTAATTTATCATGCAGCGTTACAATTAATAAAGGACACAAAACACAACATAACTCAACGCAGACATCCACCACAGCATTCTTCTCTGTGGTGGAAGGAAATACAGTTCAGACAGTCCTCCTCCTCCTCCTCCTCCTCCTCCCTTGTTCACCCGTGGTCGGGGCCCACAAAGCTATTGTGAACAATAGATAACCATGGCTAAAGCAGTGTAACATTTTCTGAAGCACCTAGCTCCTATTACATTAAATTTATGAGATTTATGGTATTCTGTAAATATTTCTTGATTGACTATTCAGAATGGCAAAAAATAACTTCCGTACGGCTATGATTATTCATATTTCTTTTTTGATTATTATAAAATGTGTATTAAATAATTTAATGTATACACATTTTATATACACATTGAGGAAGAATTTCATGTATCTATTGATCAAAGCATTGTTATAAATGCAAAGTCCAAACTTTCCCATAATTTAAATGCCAATTGAAAAAGACTGTTGAGTAGAATAAATAGAATTGAACACAAGGTAGGAAATATAAATTCATTGTGTAATCTCTTACAGTTTTCCACCTTTCACCCATCCTGAAATTTGACAGCCTGCAGGAGTCCCTGCAGATGTAGACACTGGAGGTCCTTTGTCAATTCATTAAAGAACACTTGAGCAATGCAGGAACAAATATCTGCGTATATGATCGTATTCTTATCTTATGATTTAAGCATAAAAGCTATTCCGCAGATGAGCTTCTTGGTATTAGATGTTAGTGAAATATGAAGTTCAGCATATCATTTCTACAGAGATGAAATTGGAAAGATATTATTAAATGGAATTTAATGAAGTACTGTAGAAAACCCCGAATCCCCGAGGATATGCTCTCCATTTGGCCAATCAGCAAGCGGTACCTAGCTTTGCAAAAAACGTACTCTTGTCTCCGTTGCTTGGAGTATGAATTCATTGGCTGTCAGCTCTGGGAAGTAGGTGGGTTCACCGAATAGTGTACAAAGCAGCTATGTGCTCAGATCCTTATTTGGTATCTGTTAGCAGACCTCCTCACATGAATTATTTATTAACTCATATTCCTAGGAGAATCTTCTTGTCCATTAAAAACACTCTCAAGCATTTCCTTTTGGGCAGGTTTTCCATTTGCTCTTGTAAACTCTAAAGCTACAATTTCAATGTGGATTTCCACAAATGGCCAAGTTTCACCAAACAGGTGACAAAGCACTGGAATTTAAAACTATATTTTCCAGATATACCTGCTGTGTCAATCATCTGATTTGCTGATTTGTACGGCTGCTTCAAACCCAAGTCTTTTGAGAACTTCAGATTTTATTTCTTTGTGGGGTTTTTTGTGAGAACGTTTCCAAGATGCCTGAAGCTAATTATTTGCTCTCCGTTTCTTGGGGCTACATAAAGGTAAGTAAATTAAATGCTCTTTTGTCGTGATGTAGAATTTATAAATGCATTGTTATCAGAATCCAAATTTTTGGATTTTGTAACTATTTACATTTTCTGCTCTATGAATATGTGTTTCTTGTGAATGTAACTGTGGAGCGATGATCCTGTAGTTAACCTGTCTATCAGATTAGCTCTGGCTTTAAATTGCCACGGACTCTGTTCAGAGGAACAAGGTGATAATTGCACAACAAAAATACATTTTTGTCAAATACAGTTGGATGCAGTGGATCTGTTTCTGTTGTGCTTAGAATGATTTACATGAATTAAAATGCACTTTAATTGTCTAAAATGAGGTCCAAAAAATGAAATAATACTGTAAACGAATTTCAGTCAGAACTTTGGTATGGTCAGCACTGAATAACTTAGAATATCAATGTAAGGAAACTTCTGAGCATCTGTATTATTAATAAAAATGGAATTATCCAGCATTTAGAAGTTTTATTAATATGTCACTTATTTATTTGTGATTAATTTGATCTAAAATTTCCTCTGAGCAATGTGAGCTGGGACTGTTAATGCCTTAGTCTACATTAATAAGGATTTAATCAAATAAACTGCAGGTAGTTATATTTAAACCTTGTGGTTAACATAATCTTTTTTTCATATCTATTTGTAAGACCCTATAAAATTATTAACTAAAATTTATAAAAGGGAAATAAAAATATTTCTGTTTAAACATATGAGTGAAATAATAATCAGATAATTCACATTAATGTTCTTCGTCATTATTTAATCAATATGTGACTCTCTTTTTATATACTAAAACGTGGCATTCTGCTGTGGTGCTGTCCGTTTATCATATAATCACATATGACTTCCTTGACTTGGATCTATGTAAACCAGTTTTTGATTTCAATTTATTTAAATAGTGTTAGTTATTTTATGCAATAATGCTTTACAGGAAAGAATATGGGAGGAATATGAGTTTCTACATTAAGATATATCTAAGTTGGATAATGCGATTGCTCCAAATCTCTTTCTCTACACACCACCCACTACCACCATTTTGACATTGAAGTTTGCTTGTTCAAGCTGTCTTATCTTGTCATGTGATGGCAATGTGCTCATATGTGTTATCTTGCCTCATCTGACAACTTTTGAACAGCTGCTTCTATTTAGTCCGAATGCAATCCCAGTTGAATACGAGGACACTAAAGCAGCAGATGAATTCATGTGTCCAGGTCCTTTGGCCCATATTGTAGAGTTTATGTTCCAGGTTTATGTAATATATTTTCCTTTAATGATCTAGATATTTTCTTAAGAAAAATCTTTTCGTATGAATGCATCATCTAATATGACTTCCATTTCCTTGAATTTCCCTTAATCTTTTTCAAGAAGCTGTTCAGAAATATAGAAATTAAATTTACACAGCAAAAAAAAGGAAGTATTTCTTATTCCAGTAACCTCTCAAGTTTTCTGATTTTGTTTTTATCGGATTGCAGATTTCTTCCTATTTAACTCCCATGTTTAGCTTCTCAGACTCAAGATCCAGCTTTCTATCTGAGATGATGTGGATCGGCCACTAACAATAACATAATTAGTGTGTCCTGAAATGAAAGCTATTGCAAAATTTATATGATTTACCCCCGCCCCCCCCCCCACCCCCCACAAAAAAAGGAGATGCATTGCACACCACCCATACTGAAAATGCAGAAATATATTTTAGAGACTTTTCAGAGTGGCACAGTGGTGCAGCTAGTAGAGTTGTTACCCCATAGCTGCAGCAACCTAGTTTCAATCCTGACCTGTGGTTGTATGGTTTACACATTCTCCCTGTGACTATGTGTGTTTCAACTGGGTGATCCAGCTTCTTTCCACATTGCAAAGGCATCCAGCAAAAAAACTGTTGGTGGAACGCGGCTTGTCAGGCAGCATTTGAGGAGAGTTCAATCTGTCCTGTCACCCATCCATTGCCTCCACAGATGCTGCCTGACACCATGAATTCCTCCAACTGTTTTCTGTTCAAGATTCCAGTATCTGCAGTTTCATGTGGTTCCACAAAGACATGCAGGTTGGTAGTTAGCCATGGTATGTATGTAGGTTGGTGTTAGGATTGGTGGTGAGTTGATTAGAATGTGGGAAGTAAAATGCAATGAGCATAGGATTAGAGTAAATGTGAGAGTCTAGGACTAGAGGTCATAGCCTCAGAATTAAAGGAAGGAGATGAGGAGAAATTTATTTAGTTAGAGGGTGGTGAATCTGTGGAATTCTTTGCCACAGAAGGCTGCGGAGGCCAAGTCAGTAGATATTTTTAAGGCAGAGATAGATAGATTCTTGATTGGTACAGGTGTCAGAAGTTATGGGGAGAGGGCAGGAGAATTGGGTTAGGAGAGAGAGATAGATCAGCCATGATTGAATGGTGTTGACTTTGGGCCTAATGGCCTAATTCTACTCATATTCCTTATGACCTTATGACTATACAGCAAGCATGGACCCAAGTTCTGTTTCCATGCCAACTGACTCTATGACATTCTGATTATATTTTGATCACCTATTTGTTGGACACTACAAGGGGTCAATGGCATGCAGAGTATATATGAGTAACTTTCCCACTTGGAACCACAAGGAGCAAAGTGCAAGATGTATGCACTTCGGTGAGTATATCCTTACTGGAATCTTTCAATATGTAGCCATAACTGTAAACTCAGAGATGTGGTCGGACCACATTGCTAATGGTTATTGCAACTGTGATGATGAATTTTAAGTATCTGACTCCTTCCAGATTGATGCCAGGTATTTCCATTATTTTGCAATTTGATATCCACTTTCCATAGGCACATGCTTCCGTTTTAATAAGAATTACCTACGTTTTCTTATGACAGCCATCACCAGGTGGAGAGAACATATTCTTTTTATAGAATTGCACGCTTTGCTTGAAATAATGTGCCAAGGGATGACATAACTTCTACTTGTGACTATACTTGTCAATTATCTCCTATAATAGAACCAGGAGCGTTTCATCTCCTTCATTGTTCATATGTGACTGTGGGGAGCACATCAGCTCCAAACACTTTCGCACCATCGTGTTATCTTCATTCCATGACAGTACATTCCACCAACTAGACTAGTGGTTCTTAACCTGGGGGTCGGGACCCCCATTGGGGGGTCGTTTGGTGTTTTACCGGGGGACATGAAGGGGTCATGAACAACATTTGTTGAGCCCATTTTTAGAAACCTAACAAAGGTACATACCACATACCTAAGCAGTCTTTCCAGGTGAGGCAGAGGTTCACCTGCATCTCCTCCAATCTCATCTATTGCATCCGCTGCTCTAGGTGTCAACCTGTCTACATTGGCGAGACCAAGCGCAGGCTTGGCGATTGCTTCGCCCAACACCTCCGCACAGTCCGCATTAACCAACCTGATCTCCCGGTGGCTCAGCACTTCAACTCCCCCTCCCATTCTGAATCTGACCTTTCTGTCCTGGGCCTCCTCCATGGCCAGAGTGAGTCCCACTGCAAATTGGAGGATCAGCACCTCATATTTCTCTTGGGTAGCTTACCCCCAGCGGTAAGAACATTGGCTTCTCCAATTTCAGGTAGTCCTTGCTTTCTCCCTCCTACCCCTCCCCTTCCCAGCTCTCCCACAGCCCATTGTCTCCGCCTCTTCCTTTCTTCTTCCCCCCCCCCCCCCCCCGCCCCCACATCAGTCTGAAGAAGGGTGCGACCCGAAACGTCACCTATTCCTTCGCTCCATAGATGCTGCTTCACCCGCTGAGATTCTCCAGCATTTTTGTCTACCTTCAATTTTTCCAGCATCTGCAGTTCTTGCTTATACATACCACATACAGTATTTTGCGCGTACGTATACCAAAAAGGTTAAGAACCACTGAACTAGATGATGCAGAAATGCAAAGCAGAGTGGATACTGAGTGTAGAATGGAATCCATTGACTGTGGTGACCCAAGCACAGGCAAATTGCATGTGTGCAAAGAACCATGGCTCTACACAAGGTGTTGTAAAGCAGGGCATGATTGTACTGGAGCAGAAATTTCACCATTGTGGATGGCTCCAGAAAACCCTGCAGTTCCCTAACTGGGCTCCAAATCCATGGTGCTCTGCAATTGGAGTTGGTCACTGCTTATAAACTGAAAAGAACGAGATTTGAACTCCATCCAAAAACCTTTGTCTTGGTGAAATCTGGATTTTTTTTTTTTGTCTTGATGCTTATCTGAGTCCAGACCATTGAGTAGAGTTGCTGCCATAGAGTGCCAGAGACCCGGGATTGATCCTGACTACAGGTGCTGTCTGTACGGACTTTGTCCGTACACTCTGTGATCACATGGATTTTCTCCAAGTGCTCTGGTTTCCTCCCATATGCTAAAGACAAACGGGTTTGTAGGTTAATAAACTTTTTTAAAGTGTCCCTAATATGTTGGATGCAAAACTGGGATAACATAGAGTACAGGTGAATGTTGGTCAGCATGGAGTCTGTGGGACGAAGGGCCTGTTTCCACACTTTATCGCTCTAAGTTAAATTAACCTAAGAGCAGCAGATGGAAGAGTTTGTGACATTGAGCACCCAAGGAGCTGGATCATATTGCTTAATGAATACGAGTATATAGGATGGTGACTGTGTGAGATAGAGTGACGGCTAGTCTTTATCATCACCATCCCTTTGCCTCCACCTCTGGGCCAGATTGCTTTTCTTGGAAAAGTGAAATAAGAAAGTGACGAGGGCATTATTGTGGTGTGAAAAAGGAAAGAAAATCAGGAAAGCATATTTACACCATCTGCTATGTGTAAATTGGTTGGAGTGTGGATTATTGAAGAAGTGGGAAGTAAATTGGATGACTGGATATGACGGAACCACAAACTTAAATGTTTTTAGCCATTCTGCAGCTACAGCTGTCTCACCAATGGTCAGCACCATCTGCTCCAAGAGTCAAAGCATGAAAGTGTGCCTGTGCCCCATCCTGCTGCCTCTGATTGTACCACTTCACATTACATGGAAGAATAAAGTACCTCAATAAGCTGCATGATACTTAGAGGGAAGTGGGCCAAATACAGGCACAAAGGACAAGCTTGGGTAGATATCTTGGTTTGTGTTGATGAGTTGGACCAAAGGACATGTTTCAGTGCAGCATGACTATGACTCTCTGATGTAGCTGTCATTGGTGAATAACTGATAGTGTGAGCATATTGTGAGATATGGGTGTGACAAATTTGGTCCCCTAATTTGAGGAAGGACATTCTTGCTATTGAGAGAGTACAGCGTAGGTTCACAAGGTTAATTACCGGGATGGTGGGACTGTCATATGCTGAGAGAATGGAGCGGCTGGGCTTGTATACTCTGGAGTTTAGAAGGATGAGAGGGGATCTTATTGAAATGTACAAGATTATTAAGGGTTTGGACAATCTAGAGGCAGGAAACATGTTCCCGATGTTGGGGGAGTCCAGAACCAGGGGCCACAGTTTAAGAATAAGGGGTAAGGCATTTAGGACAAAGATGAGGAAACACTTTTTCACACAGAGGGCTGTGAGTCTGTGGAATTCTCTGCCTCAGAGGGCAATGGAGGCCGGTTCTCTGGATATTTTCAAGAGAGAGCTAGATAGTGCTCTTAAAGGTAGGAAAGGTTTACTGATCATGGGTGACAGCCATGATCACACTGAATGGTGGTGCTGGCTCATAGAAACATAGAAAATAGGTGCAGGAGGAGGCCATTCGGCCCTTCGAGCCAGCACCGCCATTCATTGGGATCATGGCTGATCGTCCCCTATAAATAACCCGTGTCTGCCTTCTCCCCACATCCCTTGACTCCATTAGCCCCAAGAGCTCTATCTAACTCTCTCTTAAATCCACCCAGTGACTTGGCCTCCACTGCCCTCTGTGGCAGGGAATTCCATAAATTCACAACTCTCTGGGTGAAAAAGTTTTTTCTCACCTCAGTCTTAAATGATCTCCCCTATATTCTAAGACTGTGGCCCCTGGTTCTGGACTCGCCCAACATTGGGAACATTTTTCCTGCATCTAGCTTGTCCAGTCCTTTTACAATTTTATATGTTTCTATAAGATCCCCCTCATCCTTCTAAGATCTCCGAAGGCCTACCCCTGCACCTATTGTCTATTGTCTATTAACAACTATACTAAATGTGCAAGATTGCAGTGAGAATGTGGATTGTATGTATGGGTCCTAATAAATTGGGGTGGCTGTTACGTGAATCACAAGGTCATGGAAGATCGAGAAATGTCTGATGCTGATGGTTTAGTCTGAAGGATGTGGTATTTAATGACGTACGAGTTCTTCAGACCCACCTACGGCATTGCATCAAACTCCCCAAGACATCTCTTCTGACATCCCCCTTGCTGTCCCTTCCCACCGAGTTTTCTGTATGATTGCCAAGGTGCACTCGAGTTAGTCTTCCTCCGTAGTTCATCTCTTTATCCGCAATTCATCTCTTTCCCTGACAGTTCATCTCTTTCCCCATGATTCATCTCTTCTCTGCCCAGTTCATCTCTTGCCCCTACCTGTTCATATCTTCCTCCAGAGTTCATATTTTCTACCAAGACTCCACTACAATTGACACCTTCCCCCTTCTCCTTCTTCCCCTGCTTCCTCCTCCACCTGCTGGGAGGACTTGCTTCCACTCCAATTTCTGGGTTCTGTGAACTGTGGCTTATGAAGCCACTGTAGGTCTTGCAGACTCTTAACACAGGTGGAGTTGGAGGTGCATAATGGAACAGGTGGATAGGTAGGTTTGAGAGGTAGTGCAATCTATCTTCCTTATGCCCTTCCGATTCGAGGATCTCAACGCCATCCCTAATGCTCCTCCTTTACTCTGTGCAGCCATGGGTTTCCTAGAATCAATGGGAGTTGTTCCACATTTTACAGAGGCTTTAGCAACGTTTACAATGATTCCTTTGTCTACCTGATTGACCTCGCTGTGACAGAGCTCAATAGAGTTTATTTTGGCAGTCTGGTGTCAGGCTTTTTTCATGGACATGACCTGTCCGCTGGGGAAACTGTGTGTACTTAGGCCCTTGATACTGAGAATGCTGACCTTGGACAGGACACGGCGCACCTTTCTTACCTGTGGATTTGAAGGATTTTACAGCGGCAATGTTGTTGGTAGCTCTCCAGTGTTTTAAAGTGCATGCTACTGCTGGTCCATATCTCAGAGATAGAGGCCAGACAGAGGTCCGGTGACCATGCGCTTCCTCCTGGGTGTGACGTCCTGATCTGCAAATTCACCTTTTCTCAGATGGTCAAAGGCTGTGCAGTTGCACAGAAGACACGGGAAAATGTAATCTTTGATATCTGCCTGCATTCAAAGGCAGAATCCGTAGTATGGCAACCATGCGTTACTTTCCATGGTCTCATGACGACTTTTTCTACCAGGGGATGACATTGTGCTGTGGGGCAAGTTTGTAGTTTATTTTGCAGTTGCTAATTGTAAGTCTCACTCTGTTACAAGCTTCATTGAACAGGTTGACAGCAGTTTGGAGCCTGGTCTCTAAATTTACGCATGTCAAAACGACAACTGCGAACAGTATCTGAGATCAGAGAGATGTTGGCCTTGGAGTGGGGGCAGGCGCAGGTTGAACAGTTTCCCAGTTCATCTGTAGATTAGCACCACAACAGCAGGAAGCTTGGTGGAAGTAAGGCGCAGCGCTGTGGCAAGAAAGATTCAGACAAATAATGGCACAACCTTATTGTGAACATGTTGGCAAAGAACACAAGTTGTATTACATCGACGAGCAGATGTGAGATGGGGCTGAGTTTCGGTGGGTAAACAAATCGGAGTGAGAAATGTTAGGTCAAAAAGAGGGAACTTGCAGTGATTGATGTCGCTCCCATGATTTCTCTTTTGTCATGTGCTGAAGTTCATGCTTCATGGTGTCTCTCGGTGGATGAATTCCACATTGCGATTTGGCGACCAGCTTTCTGAAAACTGGGAGGGGGTGCCTGAAGATGACCTTGGCAATGACTTTACTTTGGCAGACAGCAGCGGGAGCCATCTCAAGTTACTACAGTCGCTTCTGTCTACTTTCTTGAAGATGAGGTCCCGATCATGTCCTCCTCCTCTCCCCAGAGGCAGGTGATTATGTTGTGTATTTGTGACTGAAGTTACCCTGTGCCAGACGTTAAAAGCTTCAGCACGAATGTCGTCTGCTCCCATTATTTATCTATTGGTGTTTGACCTTTTCGACGACTTCTTGGCTACCCATCATGCTGTTGCACTGTTAACTACTTTGCATATCATTTCCTGCAATATAACCAGTAATGGGTGTGACAACCCCTTTGAAAGGTATATACTTACCTTCTGTTTTGTAGACCACTTATAACCAGTCCTAGCTTCTTGCAATATTTGCCCCATCTAATATTTTCATCCAGTCAGCAGTGTGTCAGCAACGTTCGTAACTTTGTCAGTGCAAAAACGTGGCGACACGTGTACTGTCTAGGTGAGGTCTGCTACACAATTTTACCGGGTTATAGTCATAGAGTGATACAGTGTGGAAACAGGCCTTTCGGCACATCTTGCCCACACCGGCCAACATGTCCCAGCTACACTTGTCCCACCTGCCTGCGCTTGGTCCATATCCCTCCAAACCTGTCCTATACATGTACCTGTCTAACTGTTTCTTAAGCGTTGGGATGGTCCCAGCCTCATCTGGCAGCTTGTTCCATACACCCTTTGTATGCAAAACAAAGCATTTGACTGTACCTAGGTACACATGACAATAAAGAATCATTGGTTAACACTGGCCAGGCAGTGAAATGTTTCAAATGAGCATGCATCAAGAATTATCATACTCTCTCAGTGTGCATGCATTAACCGCTTTTTGAGGTTCGGACAATTTGCTGGAATTTGCGCTCCAATGTTTATCAGTGAATGGAACTGTATCAAGTGGTGAAGGTGAGATTCGGGCCCATAGTCATCAAAACCCCGCCCTATTGACAAGATTCCAGGCTCATAATCGGAACCATAGGCCAGGAAGTGAATAAAGGTTCTGTACCCCACAACCTGAATTATCTATCCACAAGAGCGGCTAACTAGCACAGAAAACCAAAAAAATATATTATTGCCATTAATGAGCACATTGAAAATATTGCAAAGGAACAACTTAGATCAAAGAAATAATTTTTGAGATTCTTGCCACAGTAATCTGTGCTCCCAATGGCACATAATATTCAGCATTATTCAATTACACAAATGCCTCTGAAATGTGAACATTAAAACAATTGGCAAGAAATTGCCATAAAGTATGTAAAGAACATGGATTATAGGAACCGTATGTTGTTGAGCATCTCTGCTTTTGCAGGAGGTGCATCCAGATAAAGTGTACCAAATTTCTGTTAGCCAGCACATTGATAAAATAGTGTTTTAATTTAAAAACACCACTCCAAGCTGAGGTTGATTAATATATTTCTTGTCTCTGTTGTAGTTCAAGAGGATGCTCAATCGTGAGCTTATTCACCTCTCTGAGATGAGCCGTTCGGGCAATCAGGTCTCTGAGTTTATATCCAGTACATTTTTAGGTGAGTAACAGACAAAACTTTATTCATCTTGATAAATGACCATTGTAAATTTCTATGAGGATAAAATCTGGTGTTCAACAATTAAACGATTTGTACCAGCTTTATGACAAAATATTCAAGTATAGTTTTGTCCTCTCAATGGGAGTGTGTTATTTCAATAAATACTTTTTTTTTTACATATTGCTGTTAATTGTAAAGATTTGATTTTTGGTCTTAGAAACATGGCGTTGAAAAAGCCTTCCATGAGTGTCTGTTTTTGTGTGAACGTCACAGACGTAGGTTGACATAGCAAACAGAAAATTCCATTAATTTAATTATTATGTTCCGATTTGCCCTTATTACAGCACTTGTATTCAAAATGCTGCCTGTCCTGTAAGATTCAAGTGGGATATGAACAATTAGAGATAATGGAACCCATTCAACATCATCAGTAGAACCACAACCTTTTGTGCTCTTTGTTAATCAATAAAATTAATCCCACTGTCCTGTTTTATCTTCAGAGCCCCAAGCAGTGAACCTCAGGGGATTTTTCCATCATGTAATACACTACCAGAAGTATTTGTTTTGTTTGCTGCCATTGCATTCTGAATAAACTGTTTCACTTCAGAATTGCTTTCAATGCCTTAATATTGTGAGGTTTGTTGACAGAAATGATTTATACAATTATTCATGATAAAAGCTGTAAATAATAGAACAATTGTGATATTCTCCCCAAACTATGGTAAGATTACTTATGTTTATAGACATGCATATTGTTTGAAATTCTCAAGAAACTATACACTATCAAATGCAATTAATCAATTTTCTTCCAGATTCCCATAATCAGCTTCAGTGAACAGTAAGTGTGGTGCAGACACCCCATTTGCAGCAATAATATATTTGTGTTAATCAGTTCTTCTTGGCTACAGTGTAGTGTATGATAAAAGGGATGACAACTTTGATATGGTGGAGGCTAATTGAATGTGAATTAACCTTGTTTCAATTCAAGAGCTCCATTCCACAAATATGACTGCTTCAGAAAATCTCCTCAGCTTTCAACAAAATGTCAACATTCAATTTCATTTCTATAGTAATCTTTGCTCCCAACTAATCCACCTGTTTTTGCTAATCTTCAAAAAACGTGTAAGAAAAAAACCAAAAGCATGGTGCATGGAGTATAATGTTTAGCAAAGGATAAAAATGTTTGGATGTTAGATGAATGAATTGAGTTGATTGATGGAAAGTTTATTGATCTACAGAGTAGACCTTACATCCTAGAGATGCATTATGTCTCGGCACTTTAACATTTTTTTGTCATAAACTTTAATGTAATAAAAAATCTGCAGAAATAAATAGAAAGTAAGTATTACTTGTTAACATTGAGCAATTTAGTAATCTTTGCAAATCCATTTCTTCTAATAATTTCCCAATTGTGTAGCAAATGCACTCTTAATATGGAAGTCAATAGACAATAGGTGCAGGAGTGGGCCATTTGGCCCTTCGAGCCAGCACCGCCATTCAATGTGATCATGACTGATCATCCCCAATCAGTACCCCGTTCCTGCCTTTTCCCCATATCCCCTGACTCCGCTATTTTTAAGAGCCCTATCTAGCTCTCTCTTGAAAGCATCCAGTCAGAAAGCATCAAGTAAAATATAGTCAGACCAAGTTGTAAAACTATACCAATATACTAAACAAATACAATTTGAATTCGGAGATAAACGATAAAAATTATTGGCTCGTCAATTACGAAAATTGGAAGGAGAAAAGTTAATCCATAGGATTAAATCAGACAAAGGGGAATTATTAGTACAAACTAAAGATATAAATGAGAGATTTTTGCAATATTATAAAAATTTATATTCAGCCAAAATGACAGAAAATCGAATAGGAGTAGAAATATTTTTTAAAAATTGTAATCTAAAAGGACTGGATTCAGAAAATTGAGAATCACTCAACGCTGAAATAACTACTAAAGAAATCGAAGAAGTTATTAGGTCATTAAAAAATGGTAAAACTCCAGGACCGGATGGTATTGGATCAGAATTTTATAAAACATTCTATGATATGATAGCTCCACGTTTGAAGACATTTATGAACACATTTATGCACAACAGAAGTTACCAGAAACATTAAATGAATCTATTATAACACTTATACCTAAATTAGATAAAAATCTGGATGATCCAGGGTTGTATAGAGCCATAGCTCATTTAAATACTGATCAAAAAATATTAACTAAAATACTAGCACAAAGACTAAATACAGTGATTAATAAAGTAATTCATTCAGACCAAACAGGATTTATACCAAAACGATGCTCCTCAAACAACCTGAGAAGATTATTCAATATTATATACTCGAAAAGAAACATTAATAAAGATCTATCAATTATTTTGTTGGATGCAGAGAAAGCTTTCGATCAGATTGAATGGTCTTATTTATTTTCGGTTATGGAAACTTTTCAGTTGGGAGAGAAGTTTATAACATGGGTTAAGCTACTATGTACCAAGCCAACAGCTAGAATATTAATAAATCAAATGTTAACAACTAAATTTAATTTATTCCGTGGTTGTAGACAAGGTTGTCCTTTATCTCCACTACTGTTCGCACTGGCAATTGAACCATTAGTGCAGTGCGTCAGATTACATCCTGAAATATATGGGTATGAAACCAAAGAAACTGAAAATAAAAATATCTTTATACGCAGATGATGTATTACTTTATATTACAAAGCCGGAAATTAGTATTCCTAACTTATTAGATTTAATAACTCAATTTGGATTGATTTCAGGATACAAAATTAAAAGTGAACTTATGCCAATAATGGGAAACAACTCACATATATTACAACAATATCCTTTTAAGATAGCAAATGAAAAAAATCAAATATCTTGGAATTCATGTAACAAAAAGATATGATTCTTTATTTAAATTCCCACCCCTATTGAATAAACTACTTAAGAATATCCTGTATTGGAAAACATTACCTATTTCAATGCTAGGTAGAATTAATGCGATAAAAATGATTTTTCTTCCGCAATTATTATACCTGTTTCAACTGATCCCAATATATCTTCCTAAAATTTTTTTTAAGAAAGTGGACTCTATAGTTACCAACTTTATTTGGGATTATAAGAGCCATAGAATAAATAAAAAATATCTATGTAAATCAAAAATAAATGGAGGTTTTGCATTGCCTAATTTTATGTTTTATTATTGGGCAGTTAATATTAAAAATATGAACTTTTGGTTGGAAGAAGTAGATAAACAACCAAACTGGTTAAAAATGGAAAAGGAAGATTGTTCACCTTTTGTAATTAGCTCAATTTTATTTGCTAATACTAAACTACATAAAAAAAATTATAGAGGAAATCCAATAATAGAACGTGGCATACGTATTTGGAAACAATTAAAGAAAACATTAAAATTAGAAAGTATACCACTGGCTCTTCCCATTGCAAATAACATCACTTTTAAACCTATGATGGATAAAGGTTTTTTAAAATGGAAGAACTATGAAATAAATAAGATGGGTGATCTCTATAGGGAAAGTTTATTCCTTTCATTTCAGGAATTACAACAAAATTATGTATTACACTCAAAAGAGTACTTTAGATATTTACAAATTAGAGACTATGTTAAATCAAACACACAGGATTTTAGAAATACAAAGACAGAAATTTTAGATGAATGTCTAAATAAATATCCGAATACAGAAAAATTAATATCATATATTTATAATATTTTATTGGAAAATGATTTACCAAAATCGGAAATATATAGGCAAGCATCGGAAAACGAATTAGGACAGACAATTAGTGTAGAAGTATGGAATGAAAGTTTACAATATATACACCACTGCTCATTAAATGCCAGACATTCCCTGATACAATTTAAAGTTTTACATAGATTACACTTTTCGAAATCCAAATTAAACAGAATTTTTTCAAATGTTTCTGCTATATGTGACAAATGTCAGCATTTAGAAGCTAATCTAACGCATTCATTCACAAAATGTATAAAAATTACTAATTTTTGGATAAAATTTTTTAACATAATTTTGAAAGTAAATGCAAATTTGACTCCAGACTCAAAATTAATTATATTAGGAATAATAGAAACGGATCATCTACTAACAACACAGCAAATATTTTTTATTGGTTATAGTTTAATAATCGGTAAAAAACTAATACTAAGATTTTGGAAAGGTCCTACATCCCTCACAAACAAAATGCGGATTACAGAAATGTCGGAGACACTTCATCTGGAAAGACTAAGACTTGTCCTTTTGGACAAGCTAGATCAATTCAGAGGAATATGGTCTCCATTTATTGAATATTTAAAGGGTCATGGAGGTCCGGTTCGAGGGCCTGACTGAAGCCTGAATGAAGGAATGGATGAAGAACTATATATAATAGACCACGCATATATCTCCAATGAAGAATATCTTGCTTTATACTCCACTCATTTTATCGATTTTCTACTTCTATTTTATTTCTTTTCATTATTTCTACTATTTTCTTTCTGTTATAAAATAATAAAAAAATATAGAAGTATAAATAAGAATGACTGTAAACTAAAAATATTAAGAATGCATGTGACGAATAATATGTTTTTTTCTTTTTTTGATTTTATGTTATTTCTCCTTAATATGTATTTACTTCTAATAAAAATATTTTACAAAAAGGAAAGCATCCAGAGAACCTGCCTCCACAGCCCTCCGAGGCAGAGAATTCCGCAGACTCACCTCTCTCTGTGAGAAAAAGTGTTTCCTCGTCTCCGTTCTAAATGGCTTACTCCTTATTCTTAAACTGTGGCCCCTGGTTCTGGACTCCCCCAACATCGGGAAGTCAGTCTTGGAATATTTTTTAAAGTCAGAATGCAAAATGCTGAATAGAATATGAAGCTTCAGATTTATTTAGTTGCAGAATATATATTGGCATTCCCATGTTATACAGTGAGAGATTGAAAAATCTGAACATTGTTCACAACCATTTCCCTGGGCTACCAGGTGGCGTTCCACTGCTCATTGATTGCCACAAAAATTGTTTTTACTATATAAACCCATGCTGCTCAGAGGTGTTCAAAAATAAATCCTTGCAGAGGTAATGGATTGCTCTCTTCTTGGTAGAGTATTTTCAATGCAATTTTTAATTTTGAGATCAAAATGTGATTTTTAAAAATAAATTGCTACTCTTTCAGTGCAACATCCTGTTGCTTGAAATGGCACATTGGACTGTTGATTTATAAACTATTTTACTCTGGAAAGCAAATTTTAAATGTTTATATCTTAGTTAATAACTGAATGCTTGGGAGATGTTTTTAAAGTTATTTCTAACAAACCCCACAGCACTGACCTGAAGATATAATATCATTATGAATGCTGATGTGAATTGCCTCAGGATTACCTGTCGGAAAATATGGGTCTTTTTGTTTATTGAAAGAGATTATAATGTATTGTGTGAATATTCACACCAGGCAGTTTAGTTAGTGTGCAGCTGGGATAAGATGCAAATCTAAAGCCTCCAAAAGCAGATATGTTTACTTCCACCCTGAATTTCCACACACTGATTTCCAGCTGAGAGGCCACATGGGAAATTCTGCTCCAATGGTCCTGCAGATCCATAGGAAACCTCCCAATAAGTAGTGTACTGTAATTGTTTGAGGTCATCACCAAACAATTTATTCTCCATTTCAACAGTGGAAATCGCCTATGTGAGCTAATCTTGCCATTTACTTTAATAACTTTAATTATAGTATGAGATTATTATGAACATAATGACAGAGGATCTTGCATCCATTATTTTAGCACACAATGCACCCTGAAATTACACATCACTTTTATTTTTAACAAAGGTAAAGTTACACTTAACTTGTATTCATGGTTATCCTGTATTTCATTTTACATTATCAACATATGTCAATACATTTATATAGTTGGCTTAAATTACTACATTCAAGCATAAATATGGCTGCTTATTTATTCAGTTCAATAGACTCAAAAGGTAGTAGTTTACTTTCAATACACATGTCTTTCTCAAAATTAGAATACAGCATTTAAATGTACTTTTCCCCCCTATAAGAGAGCAAGTTCTAGGAGAGTCCCATGTTTAATAATTCACTGACTTATTTCTGTACATTTTTTGTTTTCTACTTAATGAAACAACTTTGAATAGTGCAAAGGGCTATATTTTGTAAAGTATATGAAATTAAGCACTTACTATGATTCTGAAGCAACAATGAATTACAGGTGAATTTTATAAAGGAATTTGACAGTGCTAGATTTCATTTGGTAAAAGAAAATCTCCTAGAAATACATCCCTGTGCATTGGTGCTGATTGGCATTGGTTACTATCTGTACACATCGACGCACTGTTGTTGGCCAGTACATTCATTTCATTCACTTTCGTGGAATGAAGTTCAGAACAGAGTACAATGCATTGCTCTTACTCAAAAGCACATTTAGTGCTAATGACCGAGGGATGCGTTAATAAGTAAGAGTCCCCTGAGGTTATCTTAATACTGAGAAAGGGTCAATAAGAAAATGCTGTTGCAGTCTTCAGGAAATTCCACGGAATTCCAAGTACCTTAAGAAAACACAAACATACATTCTCTTCCACTTCAGATCACCTGACAGCAGGACTTACTTTTCATCTCTTCGATGGGGTTAGACTCAAAGCATATGACAGATGCAATAAGCATCAACCTTTTTGAACATGTCAGTACTTCAGCTGTCATTAAATTGCTACAACGATTAGCCCCCTTCAGATATTTCTGGGACATTGCCAGATGCTGTGTATGACATTTTAAAATATGTTTTACATCGCTCCCTGATTTGCATTTTCTCCACTTTCTATTCTTTGCTACTTCCAAAGGTAAACTCCAGAAATAATGCAGAATTTATTCCCAGTACAATTAAATTAAAACATTTAAGTAGCTGTAGTACTCTCAACGTATTCGTAAAGTCATATTTCTTGAATTGCGGTAAAATAATGTTCATAAACTATTAGTTTTTGTATAAAGTACTCAACTGTGCATGTCAGATTACAAATTCTATTGAGATCATTGGTTGCATATCAGCATGAAGCTGGAGAGAATATGGGTAACTCTTCCATTGTCCATTGCATCCAAAAAAGCCTGAAGGCAGAGAAGGCTTGCAGCAGTGGAAGAGGGATAAGATTACTTGAAGGAAATAGATGGCAAGGAGTGAGATTACAAAGAATTAGGGAGATTTTTAACATAGCCAATAAAACACACACTTTACAATTTACAGGCAAAATAGGTACCAGCTACTTTTGTCAGAGAGCAGTAATTGCTTAACATACTGAATAATAAGCCTCTGCATGATATTTCCACATTGACGTTAATCCGTTTACCTTTCATGGACAAGTGCATCCATCAAACTACAGTTGAAACATCACAAGAACGCACTAAGTGTGGCTCAGTATAATTTTTAACATAAGACAATTGCAGGAAAGGAAACACAAAATGTTGACAACTCTCATCCCTACAAATTCATTCCTAGTTGGTAGTGTTAAATGCACCATATTAAAGAGACAGTACATTGAAGCCAATGGAATGGAATTTTGGTAAAAAAATAACAGTACTTCTAAAAAAACAAACAATGATCAGAGATGAATTTCTGTAGGTCCTGATAATAGATTTATTAAATTTTGGATAGAGTCTTATCATGTAAGATGAGACTCATTGTTGAGACAATTATTTCAAGAGAGTAAAGCAGAGTTATTTTTAAGTTGTGTCTGACACACAATACTTCGTTTTGGTTATTTTCCTGTGTGCTTTGCCCGGAATTTCTAGTGGTTCAGGGTGCTCACATTCTGCATCAGATTGGTGCAAACTCGGGAAGATTTCCGTTGGGTGTTATTGTTGACTTGAACATCCACTGAAGTTATTGTGGAAAGTTGTGTGAGAGGCTGCATCAATTTTGCTGATGTGGCCACTGGATGCAAAAACCTTTTTAGGTGTTAATATGCAAACTATGCTGTATTCCTCCTAGATAAACAACATGAGGTTGAAATTCCATCACAAGCACAGAAAGAAGAAAAGAAAAAGAAACCAATGTCACATATCGTTGGGGTGAAGAAGCTCGTGCACAGTTCAAACTTAGCAGATTCCAGCATCGCTAGGTTTGGAGTCAAAATTGAGCAGGAAGAACCTTTGGCAAACGTATGTTTATTTCAGCCCCTGGACATTATGCTTATTTCCAGTAATATATTTTCATGATCTGCTAATTTAGATGGGATATGTGCATTGGTACATAAACCTTTCGTGGGACGATTCATTTGTTTATGTTTAAGAAAGAACTGCAGATGCTGGATAAATCAAAGGTAAACAGAAAATGCTGGAGAAACTCAGCGGCAGACTTCTTGGTCTCAACCCGAAACGTTGCCCATTCCTTCTCTCCATAGATGCTGCCTCACCCGCTGAGTTTCTCCAGCATTTTTTGTCTACCTTTCATTTGTTTATAATATGTTTTTTCCAAACAAGTGGGCCAGATGCTGAGTGTTACTGGGTTGAGTCCCATGAAGGATGTGATAGTGATATAGATTCATAGAGTGATACAGTGTGGAAACAGGCCCTTCGGCCCAGCTTGCCCACAACGAGCTACACTAGTCCCACCTGCCTGCGTTTCATCCATATCCCTCCAAACCTGTCCTATCCATGTACCTGTCTAATTGTTTCTTAAATGTTGGGATAGTCCCAGCCTCAAATACCTCCTCTGCAGCTTGTTCCATACACCCACCACCCTCTGTGTGAAAATGGTACCCCTCAGATTCCTATTAAATCTTTTCCCCTTCACTTTAAATCCATGTTGTCTGGTCCTCGATGCACATACTCTGGGCAAGAGACTTTGTGAATCTACCCAATCTATTCCTCTCATGATTTTATACAACTCTATAAGATCAACCCTCATCCTCCTGCGCTCCACGGAATAAAGACCCAGCCTACTCAACCTCTCCCTATAACTCAGACCCTCTAGTCCTGGCAACATCCTTGTAAATCTTCTCTGTACACTTTCCAGCATGACAACCTCTTTCCTGATGTTTCTTGACTGATTGAGCAATATGGGTGATTAAAATTATCAAAAAGATAATTCAGATTTTATCTTTCTCCAAGAAACGTATCTTAAAGTTCAAGATCAAGTTAGATTGAGGGCCAACTGGATAGGTCAAACTTTTCATTCGTCATACACGTCAAAATCCAGAGGCACGTCCATCATTATACGCAAAGGTATACCATTTAAACAGAAAAATACCTTAACAGATAAGGATGGGAGATATTTGATAGTTACCGGTGAGATCCATACCATCCCAATCACATTGGTAAATATATATGAGCCTAACTTTGATAATCCGCATTTTTTAAATAAAATGTTGAATATAATCGCAGAATATAATTACCAGAATGTTATAATTGGGGGAGACGTTAACTGTGTTTTAGATCCTTATTTAGATAAATCCAGTCAAAAACAGCGAGGTAATAAGAAATCTAAAACTAGTGAACTTTTAAACACATATATAAAAAATACAAATATAACCGATATTTGGAGGATTGGAAATCCGACCGGCAAGGAATATTCGTTCTATTCATCGGTACACAAGACTTATTCACGTATAGATTATTTCCTGGTAGACACAAAATTAATTCCGTATACTCTAAATCCAAAATACCATACAACTACGATTTCAGATCATTCCCCCCCCTAACTTTTTTTTTAAATAGAATGTCTAAGAATACATCGTTCTGGAGGTATAACCCCCAAATATTAAAAGACCCGCAAGGGAGTATATATCTAAGACAGCAAATGGATGTTTTTTTCAAAATAAATCACACACCAGACACATCACCAACATTACTATGGGAATCTTTCAAAGCTTTTATTAGAGGTGTTTTAATCTCATACCAAGCCTTTCGGAACAAAAAAAATAAGAATGAACAACGGCACCTAGAGGAACAAATTAGACAATTGGATATAGATAATGCTAAAGACCCGTCCATGGATAAACATAATAAAATATTAATACTAAAATTTAAATTAAATAAATTACTATCAGAGAAAGTTATAAGATTATTCCAAATTACAAGACAGGAACAGTTTGAATTTGGGGATAAACCCCATAAATGTCTCGCACGCCAGTTAAAAAAACAAGAAAAGGAACACACGATTTCAAAGATTAAATCAGATAGAGGGGAAGTATTAACATTACCGAATGAAATTAATAAAAGATTTGTGCAATTTTATGAGAATTTGTATACATCCAAAACGACAACGGACACCAATAAAGTCACTGAGTTTCTGGATAATTGCAATCTTCCCAAACTAGAACTACAGGAACAAGAGGAATTGGGAGCACAAATCTCAAATAAGGAAATAGAAGAAACAATATTCTCATTAAAAAATGGAAAAACACCAGGTCCCGACGGATTCAGTAATGAATTCTATAAATGTTTTTACAATATATTTAGTCCTCGTGTACAGAAAATGTACCCGTACGCTTTCAGAGAACAAATATTACCTGATACATTAGCGGAATCTATGATTACATTAATACTTAAGAAAGATAAATGAGGAAGAACCTGGATCTTATAGAGCTATCGCAGATCAAAATACAGATCAAAAAATATTAGCAAAAATATTAGCAAGAAGATTAAGTAAGTACGCCATTAAACTAATACATCCGGATCAAACGGGGTTTGTCCCTAAGAGACATTCACTTAATAATTTGAGACGTCTGCTTAACATAATGCACTCACACCAAACTAAAGATCCAAATCTCGCAATTATTTCGCTGGATGCAGAGAAAGCATTCGATCAGGTTGAATGGAAGTATATGGTTAAGGTATTGCAAAAATTTCAACTTGGAGAGAATTTCATTCAATGGATTAAATTAATATATAATAAGCCAACGGCCAGAATATTAACTAATAATATTTTATCCATGAAATTGCAACTGTCAAGGGGTAATAGACAAGGTTGTTCATTATCACCATTGTTATTTACCCTCATAATTGAACCACTAGCGGAAAGTATTAGCTCATCCGAATATCCATGGATATAAGACCAAATATTCAAACAATAAAATATCATTATACGCTGATGATGTACTTTTGTACATCACAAAAGCCTCATATCACTATACCCAACATTTTAAATTTAATTGAGGATTTCGGTTCATTTTCAGGTTATAGAATAAACTGGAATAAAAGTGAAATCATGTCAATAAAACCGAAAGATTCTACACATCTCGTACAATTTCCTTTTAAAATAGCTGTGGAAAATTTTAAATATTTGGGTATTGAAATTACTAGAAGATATCAAGACATGTTTAAAGCAAACTATAACCCTGTACTTAAACTACATAATTTAATTAAATTCTGGAAAACGCTTCCGATGTCCTTAATAGGTCGAATAAACACCATAAAAATGATTTTTCTTCCACAAATTCTATACCTGTTCCAATCAATTCCATTATATCTACCCAAAAAGTTTTTTTTTAAATTGGACTCAGATATTGCAAATTTTATTTGGGATTATAAATCCCACAGAATACAAAGAACACACCTGAATAAACCCAAAGTAGTAGGGGGATTAGCACTCCCTAATTTTATGTATTATTATTGGTCAGTAAATATTAGAAATATGATTCAATTGTTGGATAATTCTCTTCATCAACTGGAACGGATCATTATGGAGAAAGAGGACTGCTCCCCTTTTAATATTGGTGCGATCCTTCTTTCACAAATGACTGTGAATGATACAAACTACAACAAAAACCCAATTATACATAGTACAATCAGAATTTGGAAACAAATAAAATACAATTTAAAATTAAGAAACTTATCTCTCCTATCTCCTATTGCTAAAAACCCTCTGTTTAACCCCTCAATTATAGACAAAGCATTTATACAATGGGAAAGAGCAGGAATTAAAACTTTGGGAGATTTGTATGATACGGGAAAACTATTATCATTTAAACAATTACAACTAAAATATAATCTGGGTAACAATCATTATTTTAAATATTTCCAAATATGTGATTATCTGAAAAAACATACACAGGAATTTCACAAAATGCCATTAGACTTACTAGATGAAGTAATGACTACAAAGGCAGAATCAGCAAATTTAATTTCATATATATATAATATACTAAATGCAGTAATACCAACAACGGAAGGTATCTGAGGTGAGTGGGAAAACGAACTAAGCATAAACATTTCAAATGAAAGCTGGAAAGAGTACTTATTAAATGTGCACAAATGCTCAATTAACGTGGGACACACTTTAATACAATTTAAAATTTTACACAGATTATACTACTCAAAAACTAAATTAAATACATTTTTCCCTAACGTTTCACCAATTTGTGATAAATGCCAGTGTCAAGAAGCTACTATAGCGCACTCATTCATCTTCTGAACAAAAATTCAAAGGTTTTGGATTGAAATCTTTGAAATTTTCACAAAACTGTTTAAAATAAAAATGACACCAAAGCCATAATGGATTATTTTCGGAATGACAGAAGGTAGTTTGGAATTAAATGTGTATCAAAAGAATCTATTTGATTACAGCATAATAATAGGAAATAAGCTAATCTTAAAATTCTGGAAAAATGCTCCTATACCAACATTAAATAAGTGGATTTCAACTATGTTTGAAACATTACATCTGGAAGATATGAGACTCCGCCTGGCAGGAAAATCAGAACGCTTCTATCAGACGTGGTCTGCATTTATAGAATTGCTACAAAGATAGGGTGCAGGAGTACCTCGGGCCTTGTTAGGGGGGGATGAAAAACTATCGAGTTCGTGAATTCCTTTTGCGTGATATATATAATATAGTAACTGGCTTTTTTTCTCTCTTTGTCTCTTTTTCTCCTTTTCTTTTCTAGGGTCTATCTCTTAATCGCCTTTCTCTAATTCTTTGACCAAGGGTTTCTTCTCCCCTTTGGCACACTCTTTCACTTTCACAACTCTTTTCACCTACTTCACTCTCTTTCTTTCTATTCTTTTTCTTTAAAAGCCATAACATTATGGGGTACAATGATTGTAACAATATATATGTGATGTACATTGATGTATTTGCCTCTAATAAATCAAAATATTAAAATTTTGAAAAAATCAAAAAGTCGACCGCTGATGCTGGCAATCAGAACTAAAACTAAACATGTTGGCAATATTCAGGCCACATCTGCAGAGGGAGAAAAAGAGATAACATTTTGATGAGTTTATAACAGACCTTAAAACATTAACTTTGTTTCTCAGTCTGCAATTGCTGCTGCGACTTGATAGCATTTTCTTTTTTGTTAATGCTGAAAATGTTTTGAATAAATATAATTGTTTATTTGAAATCTTTGCTCAATTTGCAGGAATTGGACAAAATTAACAAATGGGACTTTAATGCCTTTAAAGCTGCAGAATATTCTGGAAACAGACCATTAACAGTTGTCATGTACACAATTTTTCAGGTAAGGTTGGATTAGATTGATAGCTAACCATTTGAAGGTGTTTCAAGTGATGATGGTATCCGTGTGATTGCTCTCCAGTGTTGCTATGTATTGTAAAGTATTAATCGTTTGAGTCTTTCTTTCTAAACCTCGAAATCAGTTGTTAGCATTGAATATGATGTGCATTTTGAAATCCTTTACTCAAATAAGTTATATGCTTAATATGCATAGTTTCAAAATAAAAGTTACATTTAATTAAGAATGACCAGACCCAGTGAAGGACTGCAGCATGCAATAATGGTCGACTAAACAGCCCTCAGACAGATTACCACCATTGGAGAACTCGCTGCTAGTGTCTGACTCCATCATTCATTCTCTGACTGCAACAAAAGAACCGAGAACCTGTTCTTCAAAACATCGCTGAAGCACAGTCTGTTCTCTGACAGGGAACTGAGAACAAATAAACTGACTGAAGGAATCATCTTACGGCTTTGTCCTTTAGCTTTACCAATTTATTCCCAGTGCTTCTGTACAACACACACAGTTAACCAGAAAATATAAGCAGTGGAGATCATTGAAGGTTATTGTATAAATGTCAAATTCTATTTATTTATTATATCAGGTTTTGAAACCGCGAGCATCCTTATCTTTATTATCGTCACTAGATACTAATGATCTTAAGCGTACTTATGAAATTCATAATTCATATCAATGTTTACTAAATCTACATAAGAGACTTGACAAACTCATGAAAGGAATATGATGATTGTTTATTTTGTTTTAATTTGCTCTAATAAAACTAACTGATTTTTGGAATTCGTCTCATCTAGCAATAGTTATTGATCCTACGTTTCTGGCAAATAGGTCATGGTGTTGCCGTTCATTTTTTAATGAATCTTAGACATTTTTTTACATGTGTTACATTTGAAAAGGAAAGTATCTTCAAAGTCAGTCAGATTTGAGTTCATTAGTAAAAGTCCACCTTGTCAGAGGTTTATGGAAGCAGAATGGGATGCTACTGTAAGCAGCTGCATTCAAGAAGCTTTGTACACACTGAGAAGAAACAGAGAAGAAGGATCTGTGCATGGGACTGGGAGAGCTTTGCACCTTTTATCCACGGACTGTGGTGATACATTGGCTTAAGCCTGTTATTCCATAGAATGACACATAACCCAAAGGCCTAAAGAAGTAATGGAGTAGAGATAATGCACAAACAAAGAAATCAGATATTGTACATTTCATTGAATTTTATTGGTCTAATTTGAGCCAATTTTTCACTATTTTTAGGAGCGAGAATTATTAAAAACTTTCAAGATTCCACCAGACACTTTAATTACATATTTGATGACCCTGGAAGACCATTATCATAACGATGTAGCTTTTCACAATAATATTCATGCTGCAGATGTTGCTCAGTCCACACATGTTTTACTATCAACACCTGCGTTAGAGGTAAGCAGTACTCTTTTAATGACCTTATTTCACTCGGATCACTTGACATCTGCATGCAGAGGAAATTGTAAGGCAATTTTGGTCTTAAGCATAATCCCACTGTGTCAACATCTAATGATAAAATAGCAATCTGTGAATTTTCTGTAAAAGCAACTATAAAGATGTTAATATATATCTAAAGACTTTTGTGGTATGTCTATAGTTGACTTGAAACATAGGATCCTATTACGTTGATTAATTGCCCCTTGGGTTGTTTTCTGGATTGTGTGGAATTATGTATTGAAATTGGTTCATGTTGGTTTGGAGACCAGCTTTATGTGATGTGATATTCTCAAAAGCATAGAAATGTTTCAAAAAAACCTCCAATATATGTTGAAGACACGAGGAACTGCAGATGCTGGAATCTTGTGTAGAACACAAAGTGCTGGAGTAACTCAGAGGGTCAGGCAGTATCTCTGGAGGACATAGGATAGGCAACACTTTAGTTCAGGGCCCTTCCTCAGACTGGAAGTCTTGAAGATGGATCCCAACACAAAACTTTGTTTATCTATGTCCTTCAGAGATGCTGCCTAATTCATCATGACTGTAAGCTGGACAAACCAAGACAAACATTGTTGATGTAACCTGTTGCTGGGAGCTTTCATGGGCTCGAGGTGATGGAAAGGCCAGTAAATACTTGAAGAAACTGAGGCATTATGACTTGTTTACAATGTTTTCAGCGTTTTCACTTTTTATTTCCACAGGCTGTCTTTACTGATCTGGAGATCCTTACTGCAATATTTGCAAGTGCTATTCATGATGTGGATCACCCAGGGGTTTCAAATCAGTTTCTTATCAACACAAGTGAGTATATTATTATTATTATTATTATTATTATTATTATTATTATTATTATATAACTATCATTTATAAACATGCAGCTTAATGATAAGGTCTATCCATGTTTGGGTAAGTTAAACTAGTTCTTTCGCCCAATATATTTACTTCTGTCAAAATTCCATCCTTGTGGGTGTGAGATAATAGCAAATCTTGATTTCCAGTCTCAACAAAGCAACCTTTGGAGCATCAGATCACACAAATTTCCCTGCACATTGGATGGACAAAAATAAAAGTAGGACTCATTAAAGAGATCATTTAACTGGATCATTTTACAGTATAATTTTCAGGAGGTGAGAGAGAGCATTAGCCTTCTCCACCTAAACATTGAAAACTAGGTGCAGGAGTAAGCCATTCGGCCTTTGAGCCAGCACCACCATCCAATATGATCATGGCTGATTATCTAAAATTAGTAACCCCATGTTTTTTCCCCATATTCCTTGATTCCTTTAGCCCTAAGAGCTAAATGTAACTCTCTCTTGAAAACATCCAGATAATTGGCCTCCACTGATTTGCAAAAATCACAAGTAGGATGAGGTAGGTTGATTGTCCATTGGGAAACGTCCACCCAAACTAATTCTGGTATATTATTAGGTCCCCTCCATTTTAACACCGAGTTGGAAATATTCTAGCAATGAGATTGAGGCAGTGGAGCAAAGTGTCAAACGTGAAGCAGAATTCGTTGAAGGGTAGCTTTCTACAAGAGCATCTAACTGGAATGATGAGTGATAGCAAAGGAAGAGAAAAAAAGATGTAACAAATATTGGGCCTACACATAAATAGAACAAAATTGTGTACTTTAGTTAAGGCAAGAGACTTGATAGGCTGGATTTGTTATCCCTAGTGAACTAGCATTGTCTGCCTGCATGAGACCCATATCTCTCTATTCCTTCCATATCTACATGCCTATCAGAAAGCCTCTTAAATGCCTCTATCGTATTTGCCTCCAATACTACCACTGGCAGGCACTCACCATTCCCTGTGTAAAAACACTTGCCCAGCACCTAACCTTCAGTCTGAAGAAGGATCCAGAGCCAAAACATCACATAATCATTCTCTCCACAGATGCTGTCTGACATGCTGAGTTACTTCAACACTTATGTTTTGTTCATCTACTTCAAACTTTGCCCCACTCATCTTAAAACTATGCCCTCACGTCTTTGAAATTGCCAGCCAATGAAAAAGGTTCTATGTACCCTTCGAATACCTCCCATAATATTATATTATATTCTTACTTTATTATACTTCCATCATGTCTCCCACAACCTCTGCCATTCCAGAGAAAACAATCCGAGTTTCTCCAACCTCTCCCCTTATAGCTAATGCCCTCTAACTCAGGCAGCCAATTTGGTAAACAAAGCAAGACCACTGTTAAGTCATTCTGGCCACTGCATTACTGTAAATAAATTTTCAAATGCACTCCAAGTGCGATGACTTATAAAACTCTGAATCACGAATTGGAAAGTGGAATTACCGTGAACATAAAAAACGAAACAAATAGTCCAATTCTGGGACACCAAATACTTAGCATCTAAAAAGTAATTTGTCATTTTTAACACATCAGTTAGAAATCTGCCACCTCTAGAAATGCCTCCCTGCATACATCTCATGACAATCACGTTGACAGTTAGCAGAGTGACAAACAATTCAGCTGAGATGAGAGATAACAAATTCTGTCAAATTGTAGGGCACTGCTGTGCCACCTCTCAGCTTGAACAATTGTTATGAAGCACCATCTTTGATTCACTACTGGTTATGTATAAAGGATAAAGGATTAATTTTCCTTTTAAGGGATAAAAATTAATGTTCAGTTCAGACAGATAAATCTAATTTTAGATAAACAAGCATCGTTATGTTGACACATTGAAATTTTGTTTTCAATCATGTGAGTTTTTGAAAGTTCTGTCTGTTTGTTATCATAAAATATTTTGTGAGGACCTAGATTCTTTAACTTTGTTTAAATATATTTTTTTATTAATTGTGTGTCTGAAGATTAAGAAAAAATATTTCATGGTGACTCATGCATGTACTAATATTAAAAAGGAGCAGATTTGCATACTGGTAACATCGGAAAGGATCACAAGGATAACACGTACACTTGAATTCCAGGGTGTTAAGTAGGCAGTCGACACAGGTTTATTTGTGTGTTCACAAAATCTAGAACAACCAGTATAATTAGTTTTAATTAAAATTAATAATTTAATTACCATGATGCTCAAAATTATATATTTCCAAACGACTGCAGTTTACTGGTAGACTTGGTACTGCTCACAGTATATTTTGTCAATGTGATGGAGATCATTGGGCATTAACTCTTGAGCTGCAAATGGGATGAGAATGCTGAGTGTATCTGGCTGAAATGCCCTGGTGTACACAGGGCAGTTGCAGGCTTGGCCCATCTCTATAACCCTCAATAACACTACTGTATGATTGAGGCTAGCAGGTGGGTGGGTGCGCAAAATACCTCACATAGATTCAAATGAAAGAACCAAGGGATCAGTCAAAACAGTTAAAGATGCTCTCAAGGAGAAATTATTGCAGGAACATTGAAAACCGGGCATTAAACATCACTCGGTCAGTCTCTCATTCAAGAACAGAGCAACTGCACACTATCATAGAATGGATGCTTGCAGAATTTGGCACCTACATGTGAGCAGACGCAACTAAAGAAAAGCTTTGCACTGTAAGCCGGTACGTGTGACAATAATAATAAACCTAAATCTAAAGTTAAAAATCACTGGCCTTTGTCCACCATCTCCCTATCAACCCCCCACCTCCTTCACCTCTATCAGCCTGTTTCCTGCCAAGCTTTGTCTGCCCCCCTTTACCAGATTTCTTCTCACCCCCCACAACATTCAGTCTGAACAAGGGTTCCAATCCAAAACGTCACATATCCAAGTTCTCCAGAGATGCTGCCTGACCCACTGAGTTACTCCATTACTTGTGTTTTTTGCTTGAGGTTTAAAAACAAAATGTCATTGTGACGCTGATCAGGAAAATGCGGTTTCAAGCAAAACAAGCTTGCTCTTGTTAAGAACCAACCTCTCAAACCAAGCTCGTTCATGAGGGAGGTAGAAACCTTAGTAGGAATACATGGTTAAAACTCGAATTAAAATCTTTGTTTGGGTAGATCAAATGATCTGTATGATCTATATTAGAGACCAACCAAGTGTGGATACTGAAGCACTTGAACATACAGTTGTGTCTGCATTGGATCTATAGCAGATGCAAGAAGTGATGGGTCAAAGCCAAGCAAGTCTGGCTGAGAAACAAAACTTTCTTTGAGTTCAAATCCAAACATTTCAAAAGTTGATTCAATACCAAAAGTTACAGAGAGACCAAAAAGATCTGAAAACCAGCTGATGGGCTGGATTAATAGCTAATATTCATTTAAATAAGAAGGCTAGTTATAATCTTGTGGATTGCATATATTGATAAATTACTTGTCCTTTTCACAACTACAATAAAGAACACAGACAAAAATTATTTTCAACAAGAAAGGTGCAGTATAGTGTATCTAATCCAGTGTTCTATTTTTGTGTGTTGGACAAAAGAGTTGCACAGTGTCTGACTTTAGAGAAACAGGCACTTTGGCACACCAAGTCTGCGCCGACCAACGATCACCCCATGCACCAACATTATCCTACACACTAGAGACAATTTTACTATTTTACCAAAGCCAATTAACCTACAAATCTGTATGTCTTTGGAGTGTAGGAGAAAACCCACGTGGTCACTGGGAGAATGTAGAAACTTCATCTAGAGAGGACCCATAGTCTGGATAGAACACAGGTCTCTGGCGCTGTAAGCCAGCAGCTCTACTGCGCCATTGTGCCGTCTGCTTAATAATAATATTTCACAGACACTCAGTCTGCAACAAGAGTTTAAACATTCACCAGACACATAGCTTTATTGTATGTTAATGGATTTGTGCAGAAATTAAAATATTCTGCAAAGGCTTCATGCGGAGCATAGCGAGGGAATGTTGCCATCCCTTGTGAGATTGTGGTGGAAATCTTGAAAGGCGCTCAAGGTGAATTTCTCCGAAAAGTGCTGGGTCATATACAGTGCCCTCAATAATGTTTGGGACAAAGACCCATCATTTATTTATTTGCCTCTGTACTCCACAATTTGAGAAAATCACATGTGGTTAAAGTGCACCTTGTCATATTTTAATAAAGGCCATTTTTATACATTTTGGTTTCATCATGTAGAAATTACAGCAGTGTTTATACATAGTCCCCCATTTCGAGACACCATAATGTTTGGGGCACAGCAATGTAATATAAATTAAAGTAGTCATGTTTAGTATTTTGTTGCATATACTTTGCATACAATGACTGCTTGAAATCTGTGATTCGTGGACATTGCTGGGTGTCTTCTCTGGTGATGCTCTGCCAGGCCAGTATTGCAGCCATCTTTAGTTTATGCTTGTTTGGGGGCTAGTCCCCTTCAGTTTTCTCTTCAGCATAAAAAAGGCATGCTCAATTGGGTTCAAATTGGGTGATTGACTTGGCCACTTTATTGACCATTGACCATTTTATAGCTTTGAAAAACTCCTTTGTTGCTTTAGCAGTATATTTGCGATCATTGTCTTGCTGTAGAATGAACCGGCGGCCAATGAGTTTTGAGGTATTTGTTTCAACTTGACAGATAGGATGTGTCTATACACTTCAGAATTCATTATGCTACTATCATCAGCAGTTGTGTCATCAATGAAGATAAGTGAGCCAATACCTTCAGCAGCCATACATGCCCAGGCCATAACACACCCACCATCGTGTTTCACAGATGAACTGGTATGCTTTGGACCATGGGCAGTTCCTTCTCTCCTCCATATTTTGCTCTTGCCATCACTCTGATATGTTAATCTTCGTCTCATCTGTCCACAAGACTTTTTTCCAGAACTGTGGTTGCTCTTTTAAGTACTTCTTGGCAAACTGCAACCTAGCCATCCTATTTTTGCGGCTAACCAGTGGTTTGCATCTTGCAGTGTAGCTTCTGTATTTCTGTTCATGAAGTCTTCTGCGGACAGTGGTCATTGACGAATCCACACCTGACTCCTGAAGAGTGTTTCTCTGATCTGTCGGACAGGTGTTTGGGGATTTTTCTTTATTATAGAGAGAATTCTTCTGTGGAGGTCTTCCTTGGCCTGTCAGTCCCTTTGCGATTAGTAAGCTCACCAGTGCTCTCCTTCTTCTTAATGATGTTCCAAACAGTTGATTTTGGTAAGCCTAAGGTTTGGCTGATGTCTCGAACAGTTTTATTCTTGTTTCTCAGTCTCATAATGGCTTCTTTGACTTTCATTGGCACAACTTTGGTCCTTATATTGATAAACAGCAATAAAGGTTTCCAAAGGTGATGGAAAGACTAGGTGCTGAGAGCTCTCTTATACCTGCATTAAGGAGGCAATTAAACACACCTGAGCAATTACAAACACCTGTGAAGCCATATGTCCCAAACATTATGGTGCCCTGAAATGGGGGGACTATGTATGAACACAGCTGTAATTTCTACATGATGAAACCAAAACATATAAAAATGGCCTTTAATAAAATCTGACAATGTGCACTTTAACCACATGTGCTTTTTTTTTCTATTGCATACCTCAAATTGTGGAGTACAGGAGAAAATATATAAATAATGGGTCTTTGTCCCAAACATTATGGAGGGCATTGTATCCACAATGATGCAAGCTAACATGGAAATGGGCACAACTGTGTTCCGATCCAGAAAAAGAAAATGATTTGCAGATGGGAAGAACTAAAAAAAACAAGGCACCTTCATGCAATTGAATATCTAGGCCAGGTTTTGATAAATTGAAATCTGTACTGGCGATTCGTACCGTGACAATCTGTTATTGTCCAGCTGTGTTTATATCTGCAGGGAACAGTCGTGTAAGTTCTCTCCCCACACAAACGTATAATGCAAATTGAAGATCTGCAGTGTTATTTCATTGGAGCACTGTCATCTGTTGCAACACTGTCATCTGTTGCTATATCTGTGCATCTACTGATCTTTCATCAAGTCAAGATGTCCACCCTCAGTTGCCAAGAACATTTATTATAAGCATGTGTTGTATTATTTGAACTGATAACAAAAAATTATCAGCAGAGAAAGATAACTGTGAATAGAATTCAGAAATTTGATGGTATTAACAATCATTACTCATATCTCTTTGTCTGTCTTTGTCCCAAACCTGTCACTTAAATATTCTCCAGATTCAGAACTTGCCTTGATGTACAATGACTCGTCAGTGCTGGAGAACCATCATTTAGCAGTTGGCTTTAAATTGCTGCAGGAAGAGAACTGTGATATTTTCCAGAACTTATCCAAGAAACAAAGACAGTCACTGAGGAAGATGGTTATTGACATTGTAAGTTGAAATATTAAACCTCAAAATGTCATCTGTTTAAAAAAAAACATATTCCCAGTGTTCTTTGTGAATGTTGTACTTGTCCAAATGTTAATATATTATACGCATATAAATACATGATGTTTCTTTTTAAATGAATACAGTACTATTTTAATAAAATAGCATGTTTGAGCCCCAAGAGATTAATTTTACGTGGAATCTTCTCCTCATCTTTACTTTCTCAATCAGACCATTTGAATTTGATCTGGGTTGTGCAGCTGCTAATGATTACTGACAATAGTAAATGAACACATTATCCCCTTCAGCAAAATATTACAACTTCATTTCAGATCAAATCCAAAGTGTTCATTCCATGGAGGCCATCACCCATCCCTCCATGAACAACACTATGGTATTTTCAATGGGATCAATCGTGCTTCATCCTGCCCCCACTGTCCTCACAGTTACATTAACCTTTTGTGGCCACAATAAACCCATTGACTCCCAGGCCACACTGCCACTTATTTAGGTACACGGAACTAGCTGCTAGTGGAAGCAGTCGAGGCAGGTACAATAACAACATTTAAAAGACACATGGGCAGGTACTTGGATTGGAAGTGTTTGGAAGGATATGGACCAAAAGCGGGCAAATGACTTAGGCTTCGATGGGACATTTTGCTCGGCATGGACAAGTTGGGCCGAAGTGCCTGTTTCTGCATTCTATGTCTCTACGATCACATGATCTGAGATGCTCGGGGGAGAAAAAAATCAAATGATCAAAATAATCTAAATGATCCCAGAATAACATGAAAAATAATACATTTACCTAAACCACATGTAAATGATGCAGATAAATGACTAATTCTTAGTGTAATTAACCTTATAATCTAAGTTGGTGACTTTGACTCATGATCCCTTCACCGGTTTTGCTTTAAATATAACTGGCTGGTGTAAAGTTGAGGAGTCATTTAGGTTGGTTCAGAAGATTAAGCCAAATGGGATCCAACTCAAGGTGGTTAATTGAATCATAGATTGGCTTGGTAATAGGAGGGAGAGGCACGTGGTGGAAAGATGACTTTCTGATTGGAAGTCTGCCTGGTGGTATTTTGCACACATGTTCTCATCCAGATTCAGTTGAGATGTCAGGTATCCGGATGCAGCAGTCAGAATGTACTGACCCGTAGAAAACATCTTTCTAATGTTCTCCAGCGAGCAGCGATAAAAGATTTGTTTTCATCCATAATAATTGCTCTTTTGGTGAATTACATGTCTGAATGCACTCTTTTAAATAAATTAACATTTTTGGCAAAGTGTTGATTTATAGTTCTTTTAAATTAGGAGCTTTTTCCAGCAGATCCGAATTTGTCCAGCTGAAGTTTGGAAAGACTTCTTACACTTGCAAAACTTGGCAATGTTTTACTTTATTAACTGTTTGTATAACTTGCAATCTTTACTCAGAAGTACATTTCTTTACTGTTTATTTAAACCTCATGTTACAGGTTCTTGCTACAGACATGTCCAAACACATGAACTTGCTAGCTGACTTGAAAACAATGGTAGAAACGAAAAAGGTGACCAGTTCTGGAGTACTCCTTCTGGATAACTATTCAGATAGAATACAGGTATAAAACTGTTCAACTTCAAAATCAAAAATGTTAATAGATAAAATAATCTACATTTTAATTATTGTAATTTGTAAGATTCTTAGATATACCTGAGGGTTAACAATTAGTACAAATATTGATTAATTCATGTGCAATTCAACTTTTAAAATGAGTTAACTGTGCTTTATGTAATAATCTAGGTTCTGCAAAACATGGTGCACTGTGCAGATATAAGCAACCCGACAAAACCTCTTCACATATATCGCCAATGGACAGATAGAATAATGGATGAATTCTTTCGCCAAGGAGACCGAGAAAGGGAAAGAGGAATGGAAATAAGTCCCATGTGTGACGAGCACAATGCTTCCATTGAAAAATCACAAGTGAGTAAACAGCAAAACCTACAAGCTGATCTCATGTCCTGAATTATTATGAATCCACCAGTCTCTTCTCTACATTAGAAAAATAGGTGCAGGAGGAGGCCATTCAGCCCTTCGAGCCAGCACTGCCATTCATTGTGATCATGGCTGATCGTCCCCAATCAATAACCCGTGCCTGCCTTCTCCCCATATCCCTTGATTCCACTAGCCCTTAGAGTTCTATCTAGCTATCTCTTAAATCCATCCAGTGACTTGGCCTCCACTGCCCTCTGTTGCTGGGAATTCCACAAATTCACAACTCTCTGGGTGAAAATGTTTTTTCTCACCCCAGTCTTAAATGGCTTCCCCTTTATTCTTGGTATCCTAATTTGAGGAAGGACATCCTTGTGATTGAGGCAGTGCAGCGTAGGTTCACGAGTTTGATCCCTGGGATGGCTGGACTGTCATATGAGGAAAGATTGAAAAGACTAGGCTTGTATTCACTGCAGTTTAGAAGGATGAGGGGGAATCTTGTAGAAACTTATAAAAGGACTGGACAAGCTAAATGCAGGAAAAATGTTCCCAATGTTGGGCGAGTCCAGAACCAGCGGCCACAGTCTTAGAATAAAGGGGAAGCCATTTAAGACTGAGGTGAGAAAAAACGTTTTCACCCAAAAAGTTGTGAATTTGTGGAATTCCCTGCCACGGAGAGCAGTGGAGGCCAGGTCACTGGATGGATTTAAGAGAGAGTTAGATAGAGCTCTAGGGGCTAGTGGAATCAAGAGATATGGGGAGAAGGCAGGCACGGGTTATTGACTGGGGTATCATCAATGAAGATGTGAGCCAGTACCTTCAGCAGCCATACATGCCCAGGTCATAACACCCCCACCACTGTGTTTCACTGAGGAGATGGTATACTTTGGTTCTTGGGCAGTTCCTTCTCTCCTCCATACCTTGCTATTGCCATCACTCTGATATAAGTTAATATTCATCTCATCTGTCCATAAGACCTTTTTCCAGAACTGTGGTTGCTCTTTTAAGTACTTCTTGACAAATTGTAACGACCATCCTATTTTTGTGGCTAACCAGTGGTTTGCATCTTGCAGTGTAGCCTTTGTATTTCTGTTCATGGTCTTCTGCGGACAGTGGTCATTGACAAATCCACACCTGACTCCTGAAGACTGTTTCTGATCAGTCGGATAGGGGTTTGGGGATTTTTCTTTATAGAGACATAATACTTCTGTCATCAGCTGTGGAGGTCTTCCTTGGCCTGCCAGTCCCTTTTGCTCTCTTTCTTCTTAATGATGTTCCAAACAATTGATTTTGGTAAGCCTACAGTTTGGGTGATGTCTCAAACAGTTTTGTCCTTGTTTCTCAATCTCATAATGGCTTCTTTGACTTTAATTGTCACAACATTTGTCCTCGTGTTGATAAACAGCAATAAAAGTTTCCAAAGACGATGGAAAGACTTGGTGCTGAGAGCCCTCTTATACCTGCATTGAGGAGGCATTTAAACACACCTGAGCAATTACAAACGCCTGTGAAGTCATGTGTCCCAAACATTATGGTGCACTGAAATGGTGGGGACTACATATAAACACAGCTGTAATTTCCTCATGGTGAAACCAAAATGTGTAAAAATGGCCATTCATAAAATCTGACAATGTGCGCGTTAACCACATGTCATTTTTTCTATTACAAATCTCAAATAGTGGAGTACAAGAGGCAAATAAATAAATGATGGGTCTTTGTCCCAAACATTAAGGTGGGCACTGTATCTACGCACTTGAACTTGCATCCGAGAGACTAGAAATCAAAAAAACAGTGGTGCCTTCCATTGAATGGGATGTTAAACTGAGTTATTAGACTGACATAAAGGATGCATTTCAGTCGGGGAATTATTCCTGTTGTCCAAGCCGATGTTTATCCATAATTAATACCAGAATAAAATACCGTTATTATCATGGTGTTGTATGCGATTGCTTATGCACAAATTTGCTGCCATATTCCCCACATTACATCAACAACTACACCCAAAAATAATTAACTGGATATTGAAAACTTAACACTCCAAAAATGGATTTGCAAGGTCCAATGTGAATATCAATCTTTAATTTTACCTCTCCTCATTCTTCTTACCACCATATTTCATTGGAATCATTGAGTCTTATAACTTGGAATCAGGCCTTTTGGCCCAACTTGCCCACACCAGGCAACATGTCCCATCTATACTAGTCCCACCTACCTGCATTTTGCCCATATCCCTCTAAACCTGTCCTATCCATGTACCTGTCTACATGTTTCTTAAAAGTTGCGCTAGCACTTGCCTCAACTACCCCATCTGGCAGCTTGCTCCATACACCTACCACCCTTTGCATGAAAAAGTCACCCCTCAGTTTCTTATTAAATCTTTCCCCCCTCACCTTAAACCAATGTCCTCTGGTTCTCGATTCCCCTACTCTGGGCAAGAGACTCTGTGCATCAATCCGATCTATTCCTCTCATGATTTTGTATACCTCTATACCTACTGCTGAATTTATTTTTAATGTGTTGCTGTACTCTGCACCCTATCCTTCCAACATTGCTTCCTGCAAACATTGAATAGGCACTTTTCATACCCATCCTTACAGAACATCACCATTGTCCTAATACTAACCTCTGAAGAACACCACTACATTCTACTCTCCAATTTGAACAACAATTACTCATCACTATTCCCTGCTTTCTATCTCTCAGCAGCTGTTGTATCCAGGCAGCTAATATTCCTTTAGATACTGAGCCTTCAATTTTGCGAACGGGTCTATTTTGCAATATTTTCTGAAATTTTTAAAGACCCTGTGCATGTCATAAACCACAGAATGCTCATCGATTCTTCTTTTGAAATAGGTAATTTTTTAACAAAGGTGCCTACATTCCTTGCATGGTCCTTTGTTGAAATTTAATTTCTAAATAACAATATGAATTGCTCTAATTAGCAGCAGTAGGATGAAGCAATATAAAAGCTTGTTAAGATATCTTGTTTCAGCATTGCCACAATTATCTACTGATTTTTATATATAGATCTTAAGGCAAGATTATTCTGCTTTAAAATGTTCTGGTACATAAAATCACCGAACGGTGAAATATTACATGGTGAAAAACATCGACAGTTATAACTGAAAATGTTATTTTCTCTTTTTCTCTAATAGGTGGGTTTCATTGACTACATTGTCCATCCTCTATGGGAGACATGGGCTGATCTAGTCCATCCTGATGCACAAGACATGTTAGATACACTAGAAGACAACAGAGAATGGTATCAGAGCACAATTCCACAGAGTCCTTCACCGGCCCCTGACGATGGTGTTGAGGGACGACCAGGACAAGTGGACAAGTTCCAGTTTGAGTTAACACTAGAGGAAGATGGTGAATCAGACACTGAAAAGGACAGTGTTGGTAGCCAGGGTGAAGATGGCAACAGCTGTAGTGAATCCAAGACTCTTTGCACCCAAGACTCTGAGTCGACAGAAATCCCACTGGATGAGCAAGTAGATGAGGAGGAGGGCCCAACAGATGTCTCTCGGGAAGAGAAGGCAGAGGAGGAAGAAGAAGAAGAGAAGGCTGTAGATACATAATAACATTGATGGAGAAGGTATCTTGGAAGAATCTTCCAAGCACTACGTGTAGTTACAGCTGATGCCAATTCCTCATCCTCATCGACCAGAACTTTGTATACTTTGTATCTCACAAAGCCAGGAATCATCTAGATGACTCTGTACTCAGGAATAACATGTCAGAATTTCAGCTCCACGTCATTGTCACAGCATGGGAAATCTATTTAAAAAACGATCATTACTACTATCAGATTTATGAATCTGAAATAGGAATGGATTGCTTTTGTTGGGAGAATAATATTAAACCAAATATGGGTTTTGTTTTCACAAAGCTGTAGTAGCTGTTTGAGCTTTATCCATGTGCAGATGCAGAAGTATGGACATCCATTCATGAGATAATGCTGCGGATACTGGTCTCATCAAATATTTTCAGCAATTAAGTTTGAAATGCACAGTATTTTATGAGACTGCAGTTAGAGAAGATCTGTCACCAACGGGAAGTTTGATCATTTATGAAATCACGAGACGTTTTATAATTTCAAGTCTTCCTTGAAACCTGACTGTAAAAACTGTACTGCTGTAAGCTGTACTGACCTCTTTTTGTATCATATGTAATACAGATAACTTTTTTAGATTTTACTTTTGTTAATACAGATTTATGGAGGTATTATATTTAAAATTATTTTCATCTGTTATTATTAGATATACACGTAACTCGCAAGTTCTCTGTTCCGTTCTGAATGCTGAGTACAAACAGTTCTTTACCATTTTACGCATTATGATTTTATGGATCTAATACAGTTCAGTTACACTCTGGGAATGAAAAATGCCACAAGTCCCCAGATGCTGCATTTACCTTTGTTAACGATTACATTAAAAGGCATTGCATTTAAATTAAACCCTTGAATTATACACTGCCCAGACAGTTACTGGGAACTCCTTGAAAGTAGACAAACAACCTTGAGAGGATGTTTCCAATGTTGGGCTTAAAATGCACTGAATTTCACAACATTCAAATTTTCTTGCCAAAATATGCTCAAGCTGTAGACAGCTTGTGAAAGGAATACAATATTCCATTGCATTATTACTAAGATTCCAATGAAATATTTACAAATTATGTAAAGCTGTGTAGACTACTATATCACAGCATGTAGTCTGCAAATTAGTACACTTTACCTTGCAAGTTACTGTTCAATGCAAAATGTTATCTTCCCCTCCCACCCTACCCCACTAAAATGTACTTGCCTGACCCCAACCATCTGCATCAGGATCTCTTGGGGAGAATTTATAGATGGAACAAACTGTAAAACTTGAATAGGTCTGGCTGTTAAAGAGCACCTATCGAATTAGCTTATTTTACTCCATTATTTAATTTTGTTGCCATACCATTTTTCCTCACCAGATGACCTTACTTGTAATCCAGTCTTGTTTGTCTCTGTTTACAACCATGTATTTATTGAACTGTACATACTGTAATGTTCATTGTAAATTATTGATTCTTAGTATAACACAATTCATAATGGAGTGGTGTTAATACATTGGAATCTCCTTGTGAAAAAATGAATATACTTATCTGTAAATTTTCTTCTATTTATATTATGCCATCTATAGCTTGGCTAAGGAGAACCTTGAGGAAATCAACACTTGATGTAAACGGTTGCTGGCCTTTGGCCCCAGGGTTGTGCCTTAACTTTCTCCAATATATTGTTACTGTCTGCTGCATTTCAAAGCTTACTAGTCAAGTGACAATTCAATGAAAGGGGAGATGCTTTCCTATTAAAAACAGAGCCTCCTTTGACACGTAAACTGTAGATTTCAGCAGCCCTGGCCCAAAGGAATTGGACATATTTTTCTTTTTGAATTAAATCATAATAAAAGGGATTACAGACAATTGTTATCTACAGAGACTCCTGAACAATTTATTTTGTTTTGAATATGTCTTTAGAGTAGCAACTTGTCCGGAGGTTGCAAAAGAAAAATCTTTCAATGTTTTTCCTAATCTCTTACAGTCTATGGTATAGCACTGTATGTATATCATGCTGAGAAACTTCATAAAATGTTTTTATATGCAACGATAAAAATAAAAGCATGAGTTGATTCTACTTAAAGCAATACTGATTACTCATTCATATAGAAAGTAAATTGAAGATGTAAAATGATTCTTCTGGGGTTAAGGTAGATAGATCATCAGAAGATCATCGGCTGCCCGCTCCCCTCTCTGATGGACATTTACACCTCCCGCTGCCTCAGCAGGGCGAAGAATTCAAGGACAGCTCCCATCCTGCATTTGGCCTGTTCAACCTGCTGCCCTCAGGGAGGTGCTATAGGTGCATCAGCACAAGGACAAATAGACTCAAGAACAGTTTCTTTCCAAAATCCATTATCTCCCTGAACTCACACATGCACTGACTTCACAGCCTAACCCACGGACTTTCATCTATCCACCTACTGTAATTTGTACTGTAACTGTAATTTCCAATATGTGCAATAACCCATACTGGATATAGGAATCCTATTTATTCATTCTATTTATCCATTGTCTTTTATAGATATGTATATAGCGCCACAGAAACTGTGCACTTTATTTCCCCCCCCCCTTTTTTGTTTTTGCACTGAGTAGGAGCAGCTTTTAATTTCATTGTACATGTGTATAGTGACAATAAAAAAGGCATTCTAATTCTAATTAGATATCTTCTGTCAATGATTAAAAAAAATAGAAGTACATAGGGTGGTGAATCTGTGGAATTCATTGCCTCAGAAGGCTATGTAGGCCAAGTCAATGGATATTTTTAAGGCAGAGTTCGACAGATTCTTGATTGTCAGGGGTTTGAGGAGAAGGCAGGTGAATGGGGTTGAGAGAGGAAGATAGGTGGGCTTGTCCTCATCGAAACTTCTGTTAAGGGGCTGTCCCACAGGCAACCTAATCTACAAGTTTAGAAGAGTGTCTTCAACCAAACTCACAGCATGTTCGACACGTGGTCGTAGTAGGTCCTATGAGGTCGCTGGAACTCTACTTCATGCTCGAGGGAAGTGCCCGAATACTCATGGCCTCAGCTAGGTCGCGGAAAAATTTTCAGCATGTTGAAAATTTTTCCACAAGTAAAATTTGGTCGGCATAGTCCTTTTGAACTCGTAGTGTAGTGGAGTGGGGTCGCTATTTGGTCAAAGGCAGTCGAGGGCAGCGGTAGGCAATCTCCTTCACTGACTGGGCATTTTAATTGGCTCATTGGAGTTTTCAGGACCAAGGAAAACCTACCGATAGGTAAAATGCCTGCTAAACTTTATATTACTGCTTAAAAGTGACTACCCCCTTCTCCTCCCCCCCCCTTCCCTCCTCCTCCCCCCCCCCCCCCCCGCACGCTCTCTAAAGGACTTACCGTTACTGTGCAGCCGTTTATCTTCCCCTTCATCGCGGGTATGAATTTCAGACAGCGCTCCCCCACTTTCCCTGGCCCCCGCCTTTGCGATGTGTTTGTGTGTGTATGCAGTTGGTTGATCCAGCTCGCGGTTTCAAAGCTAACGGTCGATCCAGCTTGAGGCTTTCCAGGCGAGTGCCCTCGAGCTTGAAGTTCGAAGACACTCTTCTTAACTCGCGGATTAGGTTGCCCAAGTGGGACAGCCCCTTTACTTCTTCAAAATATCATCAGATTCATAAGATATGATCTTCCACGTACAAAACTGTGCTGACTGTCCCTAATCAACCCCTGTCTATCCAAATGCATATGTATCTTATCCATCAGAATACTCTCCAGTAACATGCCTGCCAGAGATGTTGACCTCACGGGTCTTTAGTCCCCAGGCTTTCCCTTGCAGCCCTTCTTAAATAGAGGCACATTGTTAGCCACCCTCCTCCAGTCTTCGGACACATCACCCATGTCTAATGATGACTCTTTTATCTCAGCTGGCAGTTGACTCACGGCTATTCCTTGAAATTCCATTTCAAGCAGAGTGCAAGGCCACCAAATTCAAATTGATTTTCCTACCATTTCAAGCAGGGTGCAAGGCCACCAAATTCAAGTGCAGTTTCATACCATTTCAAGGAGGGTGGAAGGCCACCAAACTCAAGTGTAGTTTCCTACTATTTCAAGCAGGGTGCAAGGCCACCAAACTGAAGTGCAGTTTCCAACCATTTCAAGCAGGGTGCAAGGCCACCAAACTGAAGTGCAGTTTCCAACCATTTCAAGCAGGGTGCAAGGCCACTAAAGTCAAGTGCAGTGTCATACCATTTCAAGCAGGGTGCAAGGCCACCAAGCTCAAGTTCATTTTCCTACCATTTCAAGCAGGGTGCAAGGCCACCGCACTCAAGCGCAGTTTCCTACCATTTCAAGCAGGGTGCAAGACCACCAAATTCAAGTGCAGTTTCATACCATTTCAAGCAGGGTGCAAGGCCACCAAACTCAAGTGCAGTTTCCTACCATGTCAATCAGGGTGCAAGGCCACCAAATTCAAGTGCAGTTTCATACCATTTCAATAAGGCAAAGGCAACACCACTTTTCAATAAGGCAAAGGCAACACCACTTTTGCATTTTCAAACCATATTTTCAAACTACATTAAGGGCACTCACAGGTCAGTAAAAACCATTCACAGTTTAGTGGACATGTGTTCAGTGTGATTCATAGCTCACACTGAGAGTTGTGACCTCTCGCTCCCCCATCTTGCAGAGGCTGAGGTAATCCACACTTATAGGTTTCATAGTCCCTTTCCCCCTCCCACCAGAAGGGGCATGGCCTTCATGGCGTGATTGGCAGGAGAGAGAATCTCAAAATTTTTAATCATTAATAAGTTTTTTATTTTTCATCGATGGGAAAAATCCTCTTGTCATGCACAGCGGAGGGGGACTCTGAGTAAGATGGCCAAAAATCACAGCCATAAGTGGTAGCATTTTTTCTAAAATCAATATGCAATGCAAACAGGAAGTGGTCAAGATTTGAGTTTTAATTATATAGATGACTAAAATTCTCATCTTGTTTGTTTGGATGTCTGAGTGTGAGTGAGTGATTGAGTGAGTGAGTCAGCGATTGAGCAAGATCCTGAAATTACGACAAAACGGTACACGATAGTGCTATAATTTTTCCACCACCTTACAGTTGTCCTGTGGTGTGTTTTCAACAAGTTTCGTTCAGATTGATGTTAAATTTTACAAGTTATTCACTTTTTTAACTTTACAAAATCCAGTTTGAGAAACATTTCTTCCATCTGCACACTGGCAGTTACAGCTATGATGTCACAATGGGATCCAAATCCTTGCTGGCCCATCCCGCAACAATGTTGCAATCACCGAACTCTGAATCCTGCCAGCAAGCTTTTAAAGTTTAAAAACAGGGAGGCTGAAGAGGTGGGAGTGGTGGGGGAGGCTGGGGTAGTGTTATTGGTTTATTTTTTAAAGTCCCGGCAGCAAGTGCAATTGGGAGGCTGAAGAGCAGGGGGAAGGAGTGCAGGGGAGTAAGGGGAAATGAGTCGCCCCTGCACAGTTGGGGGCTATGGGTGAGTGGTGGAATATTGCGTTGGGGGAACGGGTTACGTTGGGGGACCAGGCCTCCCGTGTGACAGGGACCCAATGGGTCTCAGTTGGTCTGGTAGCTTTAAAAAAATTGGGACTAGATAAAAAGGAATGTACCCTCTTCATATCAAATTCTAATGACTTTGGTATCCATCACTCAAAATCAGCTTGTGGCAAATGTGGATTGTTATTTCTGCCACACACCTATAAAATGCATTTAAAGAGCTACAAAACTGTTTCACTGAAAAAGGAGCAATTGATCAGAAATGTCAACAATTTCTACATTAATTGCGCTTGAACTGCAATGAAAATATTTGAATTGATATTTTCCCAATATATATAATTAATAAATTATGAATCTCTATGCTGTTTGTGTAACTCTACAGAACAGAAACAGTTCATTGCAACTGTTGTTAACACTGCACAAATTCAGGGTCAAAGTCAGAAAATATAATGGTATGTGCTTAGAAATTCAGCATTCTCCCATGTATGCCCTGATTCGAACTCGGAGATTTACGGTAATGGCCACTCGTCGGTACTCTGGGCTCTCGTGGACATTTTTCAACATGTTGAAAAATCTTCACGAGTCTTCCCGTGCTTACCTGCCATTAGCGAGTTTTCACGAATACCTGCCGTTAGTGTTACGAGCTGCTAAGAGACATCCTGAGCTCCGACGTACCCGCTATGTTCATTCTCCGTGCTTACCATAAGTTTGATTTTTTGAGCGGGACAAATGGCTTATGAATTTATAAGTTCCGAACCAACTAAGGTGTGAATGTTTGGGATCCTATAAATTTCCGAAAAAGTCATTACTTTTGGTTTATCAAGCATAGCATCCACTCAAGCCCAAGCGATCAGATGTGCTTTTTCACAGGACTCTGTAAAACCTATCCTTGGGTAGCCAGCAAGAGCAGGACTGTCACATTCATTGTCTTATCTGGGACACATGACAATAAACTCTCTTGACTTGACTTGGGCTCACAAAGCTTGGACTCCTCAATAAGGATGGTGGTATAGACAATAGACAATAGGTGCATGAGTAGGCCATTTGGCTCTTCGAGCCAGCACCGCCATTCAATGTGATCATGGCTGATCATCCCCAATCAGTACCCTGTTCACGCCTTCTCCCCATATCCCTTGGCTCCGCTACTTTTTAAGAGCCCTATCTAGCTCTCTCTTAAAAGCATCCAAAGAACCTGCCTCCACCACCCTCTGAGGCGGAGAATTCCACAGACTCACCACTCTGTGAGAAAAAGTGTTTCCTCGTCTCCGTTCTAAATGGCTTACTCCTTATTCTTAAACCGTATATGTTTCAATTAGATCCCCTCTCATCCTTTTAAACTCCAGAGTGTACAAGCCCAGCTGCTCCATTCTCTCAGCATATGATAGTCCCGCCATCCCAGGAATTAACCTTGTAAACCAACGCTGCACTCCCTCAATAGCAAGAATGTCTTTCCTCAAATTAGGGGACCAAAACTGCTCACAATACTCCAGGTGTGGTCTCACTAGTGAGACCACACCTGGACAACTTGATCATTGGTACAACTGCAGAAGGACCTCTTTGCTCCTATATTCGATTCCTCTTGTTATAAAGGCCAACGTGCCATTCGCTTTCTTCACTGCCTGCTGTACCTGCATGCTTACTTTCATAGACTGATGTACAAGGACCCCCAGATCCCGTTGTACTTCCCCTTTTCCCAATAGTATAGTGGTTTATTTAGTATATTTGTTTGATTTGTATTATGGTGGTGGGTTTTGTTTTGATTTATTTTGTACTGTACATATTGTAAATAATTGATTACATTATTTTTGGTTAAAAAAGAATAATAAATCTTGGACTGTGGCCTGGCTGGTCAAGACTCCTTAATATTCATCCATAAAATCTTTCCAAATCCCCAGCAGCCCAGCCAACAATACCAACAACAGACATTTTTTTTTCCTCGGTGCCTGTCTGCGTGGCTGTCAACCATGGAGGTTGTCAACCAATCAGGCTATTAATCTTTACCTGAAAGATGTTAGATAGAGCTGGCAGTCAAAGTTACTACCCAGCTGTGGTATATCCTATGAAATATTAACTGTTGATCTGAAAATAGTTCATATTAAACAGCACAACAATATGGAATGGGCACGTTCATAATGGCCCAAGGTGCTTTTCAATGATGATGCCAAAAATGACAAATATAGCTCTCCTTGGAATATAAATTAGCGTTAATGTAAAATATTGCAGGCATTTTATTTACTGCTGCCAGCTTGTTTCTCCTTTGTGAAAAATGGCACACAATCTTTTAACAAGAGAATTCAATTTATCCTGAATTAAAATTAAAATTCTACATTAAAATGTATCCATTTTGCAACATTTCCACATTTAAGTAATTTTTGCAAGATATTATTGATGTGTTCTACATAAATATTCTGTGTTATGCAGCCATGTAATAGTGTTTAGTCTTAAATGTAAACAATGAAAAGCAAGAGAACATGACCTTATCCATGAAAGGGTCTTTCTGAACAGCTGCCTCTTGCTCATTATGGTATGTATATATTTTTGTGAATTTTCTGATTTTCAGTTCAACTAATATATAGGCTGCTATGTGAAAAGATAATATTTTTATGCTTATTCGAAGTTCATATTGGGACCTACACCATCTGTCAGGTCATCAGTGTAGTGGACACTGAGAATATGACCCTTGTGAATAGCTGATACTTCCAAAGTTATTTGATACTCAAAATGGCAGCATGCTATACTAGATGCTTCTAATCTTGGGACATCTGCAGATACGGTAATTGGACCAAGAATGCTTTTTTTTCCTCTCTCTCTCTCTGAGGAACTTTAGTTTAGTTTAGTTTATAGATAGAGCATAGAAACAGGCCCTTCAGCCCACTGGGTCCGCACTGACCAGCGATCCCCGCACATTAACATTGTCCTACACCCACTAGGAACTATTTTTACATTTACCAAGCCAATTAACCTACAAACCTGTACAACCTTGGAGTGTAGGAGGAAACCAAAGATCTCGGAGAAAACCCATGCAGGTCACAGGGACAACGTGCAAACTCCATACAGTCGGGATCGAACCCGGATCTCAGGCGCTGCATTCGCTGTAAGGCAGCAACTCTACCACAGCGCCACCATGACCGACACTCTTAAAATGATGCTAAGATTATAATGATTTTTGTGGTTCTCATACGCGACCTCCTTTGTGCTACATATGTTAACCACTGCAGGGTGCTTTCTTCAGTTGGAGAATGGATCCTTCGTTGAATCTATCTATCTCACCTGTGATTATTCTGTAGCACATCTGCTGTTGGGGAAGAAAAATGGGATTATCTTTTTGGTTCCCTGTGCAGGAGCTTTCTGATATATTTTCCATGAAAATGGTCTGAAGACAATAATTTTGACTTTTTAACAGTGTGAAAACAAATATGAAATAAAAGGCTTTGACAATCCAAGCTCATAGCAGTCCATGCGTGGAAACCAAACTATTTGCGGATCAGGACACATCAATATTTGCAATTCAGTTGCACGGCAGTTGCACATTCAGTTGTTCATGACTCAGGAAATTACTTCATATTGGAATGATAAAAAATACCATGGAGAGGACAGGAACAAGAAAGCAAGACATAGTACCGCGACATAGTATGGGGTGGGAGATTGCAACCTTCACAAGGTCCGCCCTGTTTCGACGAATGCAATCAACCTGGTGTGCACGGAGGAGGAGGAGGAGGAGGAGGTGGAGGAGGAGAAAACAAAACAAAAAAAAACATAGTATCTATGCTTTCCGTTATCATTGGAAATTGATTTGCTTTATCTTTATAACATTTTAAGTTTAATAATAATAATAATAATAATAATGATAATAATAAAAAATAATAATAATAAGCCTTTATTGTCATTGTACTTAGAAATACAACAAATTTAGGAGAGCTACTCCTGATCAGTGCAACCAAAACAAGTTAAAAGCAAGATATAAACACAACCAATACGTCCAATACATTATTTAACTGCTTAAGATAGTAGATAAATTATATTTGTCACACCTAGGTAGAACATTGCACTAGGAGAATATTACACTTTAAAATGTAATAACTATTTTAAAAGAATTAAAAAAGAAGAAATATTAGCTGAGTGGCCTGTTTTATAGTGGAATGGATGACAGCATCTCTCGTGTTGTGTGGATATTTGAGGAATTTAGAGTTCTGAAGGCCCAGAAAAGAAACTGTTCTTGAGTCTGTTTGTCTGGATTTTGACGCCCCTGTACTGCCCACCAGAGGGCAGGAGGTTGAACAGGAACTGTCCAGGATGGGAGGGGTCTTTGATTATTTTCCTGGCTCTGCAGAGGCACCGAGAGCTGGAGATGTCTTTCAGGGAAGGCAGAGGGCAGCCGATGATTTTCTGGGCAGTTTTGATCACTCTCTGCAGAACTCTCCTGTCTGCTGTTGAGCAGCCGGCATACCACACCGTGATACAATGTGCCAGCACACTCTCGGTGGTGGAGCGGTAGAAGGCCACCAGCAGCTTCTCCTCTAGACTGTTCTTCCTTAGCACTCTCAGGAGGTGCAAACACTGCTGGGTCTTTTTCACCACCGCAGTGTTGGCAGACCGGGAGAGGTCCTCCACGATGTGCGTTCCCAGGAATTTGAAGGTGGAAACCCTCCCGTTGATGTAGAGCAGGGCAGGGTCCGCTCCGTGTCTTCTGTAGTCGATGACCATTTCCTTTGTTTTGCTGATGTTGAATGCCAGGTTATTCGCAGAACACCACTCTGACAGCTTCAGGACCTCATCTCTGAACGCTGCCTTGTCGCCTCCTGATATGGGTGCGTTTAGTTTAGAGATACAGCGTGGAAACAGGCACTTCTGCCCACCAAGTCCGCACCGATCCCTGCACATTAACACTATCCTACACACAGTAAGGACAATTTACATGTACACCAAGCCAATTAACCTACAAACCTCCAGGTCTTTGGTGTGTTGGAGGAAACCGAAGATCTCGTAGAAAACTCACTCAGGTCACGGGGAGAACTTACAAACTCTGTACAGACAGCACCCATATTCAGGATCGAAACTAGGTCTCCGGCGGTGTAAGCGCTGTAAGGCAGCAACTCTACCGTTGCGCCACCATTCCGCTCTGTTACTATTGTCCTGACTGCTGAAAACTGGATTTACTCATCATGTGGCCAATGTCAAGTCAAGTCAAGTCAAGTTTAGTCATCACATACGAGATGAGCAGTGAAATGAAAAGTGGCACAGCCTGCGGATTGTGCAAAGGACAAAAAAGTTTGAAACATTATTGTTTCATTTTCTTCATTTCCTCCATCCCTAACAATGGTATTAATATGTATTATTAATAAGAATTTCATGGCTTCCAACTACGTTCTGGTGCCTTAGGAATATAATTATTAATATACCAGCATAGTCAGGGAACCTTTTTGACCAATCTCAAAGCAGTCTCTAAACCTTCAGGGCCGAGTTTGGGGAGGAACCAGCTGGTTTTACTCTTCACAACCTTTAGTTTAGTTTAGTTTAGAGATACAGCGCGGAAACAGGCCCTTCGTTCCACTGAGTCCACTCTGACCAACAATCCCCGTTGCACTAGCACACGCTACACACTATGGACAATTTTTACTGAAGCCAAGCAATCTACAAACCTATACATCTTTGGAGTGTGGGAGTGAACTGGAGCACCTGGAGAAAACCCACATGGTCACGGGGAGAAAGTACAAACTCGGTATAGACAGCACCCGTAGTCAGGATTGAAGTCGGGTGTCTGGCGCTGTAAGGCAGCAGCTCTACTGCTGTGCCACGCTGAACACTCTATGAATCCTGGCACCAGTGCTGAAGTCCCTACCACACACTCAGCACAGACTGGGAATAAAAGCTGTGACCTACTGCTTAGTTATACCTTGCCTTTAGCAATCAGAAAACCACCAGCAGAGAGCAGGGAAAACATCAGCAGTTATATGTAAATAACATCTGTGGTCTACTACTTGTGAATGAATTCCTCTGCAGATGATCACAAAGTTCACTGCGGGAATGGGATAATGAATAATAATGATGATGGGATAGTGTAGGAAATGGGTAACAACATCTGAAGTAATGCCCGATCAATAAAATTGCTGATTTTCACGCCCAACATAATTGTTTTCATGCACCCGCTTAATGAAATTATTATGTCACTTAGTTTCAGAGACAAAATAGTTAAAATATCTTAATTTTTTATTGAATGAATAGATTAGTCAGTTCTATTCAAACTCGGCCTGTCTGTTAAATGGCGCAAGTCTATACATCTTTCCTAATCATTAGTGATGGTATTTCCTTAGGGAGCTATAATTCAAGAAGCAAGCAGACCATATGGGGTTCCCAGCTGGAAAGGGTGTTGTGTAAATGTAAATCTTGTGGAGTGTTTTATAATCACAGAGGTGTTAGAGCTCCTCTCATCCAGGTAAGTGCCGAATATTCCATGATCTCTGGATGCTTTCAAACGAGAGTTAGATAGAGCTCTTAAAGATAGCGGAGTCAGGGGATATGGGGAGAAGGCAGGAACGGGGTACTGATTGTAGATGATCAGCCATGATCACATTGAATGGCGGTGCTGACTCAAAGGTTCCGAATGGTCTATTCCTGCACCGATTGTCTATTGTCTTCCTGACTTGTGCCTTGTGGATGTTAGAAAGGCCTTGGTGTCAGGAACTGAGTCATTCACTAGAGTGTCAGGTGTACGGTGTCAGGTGTTATGGGGTGAAGGTACGAGAATGGGGTTAAGAGGGAGAGACAGATCAGCCATGATTGAATGGCATAATAAACTTGATGGGCTGAATGGCCTAATTCTGCTCCTATCACTTATGGCCTTACGACCAGAGGATAACCAGCATCTGAACTCTATCAGTGAGTGCAAAGAGTAATGGTGTTATGGCCCTGTCCCACGGTACGAGTAAATTCCAAGAGCTCTCTCGAATTAAAAAAATAATCAAATTGTAAGCATGGAAAAAAAACGCAGCGGGTACTTCGGAGCTCGGATACATCTCTTAGCGGCTCATAAGGCTAACGGCAGGTACTTGGGAAGACTCGCTAATGGCAGATAAGCTCGAGAAGACTTGTGAAGATTTTTCAACATGTTGAAAAAATGTCCACGAGAGCCCCGAGTACAGCCGAGCGGCCATTACCATAAATCTCCGAGTTCAAATCAGGGCAAACTCGGGAGAGCTCTTGGAATGAACTCGTACCGTGGGACAGGGCCATTAGGAGATCGTCCAAGCTCTGTCACGAGAGGAAATTACCAATCAGACAGCAGAAAAGATTCAGAGGGATTTCAATGTGTCCTTGAAAAATGGCAATAACCCTACTTGTAGGTGGAACAATGGAGCAGCAGGATGAGCTGATGTCTCACAACTATAGTCACTTGGGTTAATTCGTAATGTCCATTGATCTCTGTGTGGAGTTTTCACGTTTTCCTGGAGCCCAAGGTTCTCAGTTTCCTCCCTCATCCCAATGACGTGCTAGTTGATAGATTCATTAGTTACTCCGAATTAGCCCCAGAGAAGGTGGATGGCAATGATGGCCAAGTTAAAGAGACTAGGTTACAGTAAAGTAACAGGACGTTTAGGATTTAGACAATTGGACTGAGAACTGGAATTGACTCGGTAGGCTGAATAATCTCTTCCATGTCATAAGTAAATAAGACACTCCTAGGAATCTCTGGCCCATGAAGTTCAAAGTGGAGAAAGAATGGATTGACAAATCTTGAGAACATGAGCTCGGAATCACAAAGAAGCTCTACATAAGTAAAGGAAGGAATAACACACTTAATAGTAAGTTACATCTCCCCCTATCCTCATCCCCACCTACCCATTCTATCCATCCCATCAGGCACCAACTGCCTCCACTGTGGAAGTGACTGCAGTTTCAACATTAGCCTCAAGTGTCTGTCCCTTACAGGCTCAGCAAGAATAATTAGGGATGAACTATAAATGCCAGCATTGCCGCTGATACCTAGCTACTGAAGTCAAAGTCAAAGTCAAAAGAGTTTATTGTCATGTGTCCCTGACAGGACAATGAAATTCTTTCTTTGCATAGCACAACAGAACATAGTAGGCATTGACTACAATTATATACTTAAATACACACATTAATTAATAAATTAATAAAGTGCAAATAACAGATGGAGGGGTATTAATGTTCAGCATTTTGTCCGAGCCAGGTTTAATAGCCAGATGGCTGTGGGGAAGTAACTATTCCTGAACCAGGTTGTTGCAGTTCTCAGGCTCCTGTACCTTCTACCTGAAGGTAGCAGGGAGATGAGTGTGTGGCCAGGGTGGTGTGGGTCCTTGATGATGCTGCCAGCCTTTTTGAGGCAGCGACTGCGGTAGATCCCCTCGATGGAAGGAAGGTCAGAGCCGATGATGGACTGGGCAGTGTTTACTACTTTTTGTAGTCTTTTCCTCTCCAGGGCACTCAAGATGCCGAACCAAGCCACGATGCAACCGGTCAGCAAGCTCTCTACTGTGCACCTGTAGAGGTTGACAGACCGGCACTCTGTAATCTTCTCAGGAAGTAGAGGCGCTGATGAGCTTTCTTAATAGGAAAGATCTTCACAGATGTGCACGCCCAGGAATTTGAAGCTCTTGACCCTTTCAACCATCGACCCTTTGATATAAACAGGACTGTGGGTCCCCATCCTACTCCTTCCAAAGTCCACAATCAGTTCCTTGGTTTTGCTGGTGTTGAGGGCCAGGTTATTGTGCTGGCACCATATGGACAGTCGCTCGATCTCTCTTCTGTACTCTGACTCATCCCCATCAGTGATACTCAGTGAAGTGATTAAAGTGAAGCTCAGTGGATTTTTCAATTAATATCAGCTATCAATGGATTTGCATAAGTTAAATGTTTGTAAAATATGTTTTAATATTAATTTAGTTATTTATTAGATATTTCCTAATGTCTCTGATCACAATAAAGCCAAGCCTGTCATACTAGGAATAGTGGCTGGAGATAAACTTTGCTCAATACTTCAGAGAGAACGTTTCCCTTTCAAAAGATTAATGTCACCGATTCTTTTACATTCACCCAAGTGCCTGGATTAAACAATGCGAGAACCTCAACCAGGGTTCTGCAACCTATTTCTGAGAATTAAATCCCGATCTTTCCGATGCCAAGGCAAACTTGTTGTCATTGACCATAGTCAGGGCATGTTAGTGATAGAAAAAAGATTTGTATCAGAAAAAAATAATTTGATCCGTTGAAAAATACTCAAAAACATTTTAATGAAAGGGAGACTAAGGCATGGAGAGGACTCAGAGTTAGCTAGTTTCTCTTCATTTTGCTCAGTGACCTAAATTAGAGTCATGGGGAAATGAGCATGCTCAGCACTGCCCGTATTCTCGCACCCAGGATATCAGGTTACTGCAGGCCTGGGTGGTGGGTGGGACAATGCATGGGATGCCAGCAAGCAGCGGCTGCTTTAACAGAGGGCAGAGCAAGAATGGGACTGGTGCCACAGTGAGAATTTGATAGCACCACAAATTGCAAAAACCTGGCACCGGGGTCAGGTGGGCACCCTGGGTGGTCAAAAAAGGAAGCCCAGTAAATAATAAAGGCAGACACAAAATTCTGGAGTAACTCATGGAGATGGAATGGGTGACATTTCGGGTCGAGACCCTTCTTCAGACTGAGCATCAGGGGAGAGGGAGTTACAGAGATAAGGAAGTGTAAGAGATCAAAAGAGATGCAGATCAAGGAAAATGTTGAATAGACCAATGTTAGCTTGGAAAAGGTGACATCAAAGCAGACAGAGATACAATGTAATCAGGCAACATAGATGAGACTCTCACTAGGGCCTCCTCGATATCCTGCAGCTCCACTCTTGCTCCCCCTCCCCCAGATGCAACAGGGACAGAGTCCCCCTGGTCCTCACCGTTCATCCCATCAACTGTCGCATATAGCACATAATCCTCCGACATTTTCGCCAACTCCAAAGGGATCCCACCACTAACCACATCTTCCCATCTCCACCTCTTTCCACTTTCCGCAGAGACCGTTCCCTCCGCAACTCCCTGGTGAACTCGTCCCTTCCTACTGAAACCACCCCCTCCCGATGTACTTTCTCCTGCATCTGCAGGTGATGCAACACCTGTCCTACACTTCCTCCCTTGACTCCGACCAAGGACCCCAACAGTCTTTTCAGGTGAGGCAGAGGTTCACCTGCATCTCCTCCAAGCTCATCTATTGTATCCGCTGTTCCAGGTGTCAACTCCTGTACATCGGCCAGACCAAGCGCAGGCTCGGTGTTCGTTTCACTGAACACCTCCGCTTAGTCCACCTAAACCTACCTGATCTCCAGATTGCTAAACACTTTAACTCCCCCTCCTGTTCCAACACTGACCTTTCTTTTCTGGGCCTCCTCCATTGCCAGAGTGAAACCTCATTGAAATCTAATGAAAGACCTATATAGAATGGAGGATTTTTTTCAATCGTGGGAGAGTCTAGGACCAAAGGTCGCAGCTTCTGAATAAAAAGATGTACCTTTAGAATAGTGATGAGGAGGAATTTCTTTAGCCATAGTGCAGTGAATGTTGAATTTATTGCCACAGTTTTCGGTAGTGGCCAGATCATTGGGTATTTTTGAAGCGGCGATTGATTAGGTTCAAGATTAGTGAGTGTGCCGAAGGTTACGGGGAGAAGGCAGGAGAATGGGGTTGAGAGAGAAAAAAGATCAGCCATGATTGAATGGCAAGGCATACTGAATGGGATGAATGGCCTAATTATTTTCTAGATTAGATAGATAGATAGATTTTATTACTTGCCATTCGAACCGCAGAGAGGCTCGAACGAAATTCTGTTTCTACAAGCCATACAAACAGAACAATTCATAAAACAAACACACAAACAATTCAATTCACACAAACATCCATCACAGTGAATCTCCTCCTCACTGTGATGGAAGGCAAAGTTCTTCTCTCTCCCCCGCACCATTTCTCTCTCAATGTCGAAGCCCTCGGCGGGCGGTGTTAAGTCCCAAGGCCATTGAGGCCGCGCGGGGCGATGTACGGCCCCGCTCTAGGCCCAAAAGTCACAAAGCTGGAGCCGCCGGCGGGCGCTGGAATGTCCCGTGGCCATTAAAGCCGCGCCGGGCGATGTACGGCCCCGCTCCGGGTCGTTCCAACCCCGCGACACGGGCTGGAGAAGTTGTGTTGTGGGAGCGGTCTCCCACCCGGACCCGCGAGCCCCCGACATCCTGACAGTCCACCGGCAGTAATCTGCAGCTGGAGCTGGAGCTGGAGCCCCGAAGTCTGGCCACAGCGGCGAGCCACCACCGCTCCCCACGCTCCGAGGCCGGCCAGCCCCACGATGGTAAGTCCGCAGCTCCGCAGGCTCCATGACTGGAGCCCCCAGGTCGTCCCGGTCGGAGGCCGCTCCACGGTGCTAGGCCCCAACGACAACGGAGACCCGACAGGGAAAAAGTCGGGTCTCCCGTGCAGGGAAGAGATTTTAAAAGTTTCCCCCTCCCCCCCCACCCCCCACATATACACAGTTATAAACAGTACAAAAAAAAACACGAACAACTACATTTAACTAGACAAAAAAAAAAAGACAGACAGGCTGTAGGGGCCACTGCAACGTGAGTCGCGCAGCCGCACAAGATTATGTCTTATGAACATATGAAAAGATAGAGCAGCTTCAAGTGACCAAATCATTTCCTCCTACTTTTAGTATATGTTCCTACAGACTTTAAGGTTTATAAATACTCACATTTGTCTAGTATGTTTCATGTCTCATGTCAAAAAAAATAGTCAACGATTTTTTCCACACTTTATGCTCCATACACCTCTCCTCTCCAATCTCTCTCCTCAGCCGCAGCATGAACTGACTTCCAATCAATATTTCATGCCTACTATTACTTTATATAGCTAAATGTAACACCTCATAGTTACTGTAGCTGAATTCCATCTGCCACTTCTCAGCTCGGCCTGCTATTTTTGAGTGTTTCTAAGCGGCTTTACTCGATCTTGTGATGGTCTAAACAATGTCTTTGATTTTGACATGATTGTGATCAGATTACTGTTCTGTCACCTGCATGAATACGGGCACCCTACCTGATTATGCGTGCCGATTCTTTACAGAACCCAACCATGAGAGAAGCACACAGTGCAGGAATTAGCCCGCTGTATCCTGATTAAAAACTAAACAGCTGAGGATACTCAGCAGGCCACAAAGCATCTGGGGAGTTAACCTTTCTGGTTGATTACCCTTCATCAGAACTGGAAATATGAGAAAACCAATGAATCTAGAATCTTGCAAGTAACATGGAATGAATGGGAAAAGTAAAACATGCAGGAGCTATGAGAAGCAGAACACAGTAGCTGCAGGAAATCTAAAATAAAATAGCAGGTTATATAGAATATAGAGTGGTACAGTACAGGAACATAATGGCTACATTATGGACTACAACATATAGTCCTCCGCCAGTTTCGCCACCTCCAACGTGACCCCTCCACCCGCCACATCTTCCCATCTCCCCCCCTGTCTGCCTTCCGCAAAGACCGCTCCCTCCGCAACTCCCTTGTCAATTCTTCCCTCCCCTCCCACTCTACCCCTTCCCCGGGCACTTTTCATTGCAACCGCAAGAAATGCAACACTTGTCCCTTCACCTCCCCCCTCCACTCCTTTCAGGGACCCAAGCAGTCCTTCCAGGTCCGACAGAGGTTCACCTGCACCTCCTCCAACCTCATCTACTGCATCCGCTGCTCCAGATGCCAGATGATCTATATCGGTGAGACCAAGCGGAGGCTTGGCGATCGCTTCGCCGAACACCTACGCTCGGTCCGCAATAACCAACCCGACCTCCCGGTGGCTCAGCACTTCAACTCCCCCTCCCATTCCACATCCGACCTCTCGGTCCTGGGCCTCTTCCACGGCCAGAGTGAGCAACACCGCAAGCTGGAGGAACAGCACCTCATATTCCGCTTGGGGAGTTTGCATCATTTGGGCTTGAATATTGAATTTTCTCAATTCTGTTAACCCTTGCTGTCTCCTCCCCTTCCCACCTCTCCCTCAGCCCTCGGGCCCTGGCATTCCCTCTATCTCTATCTCCCTCCCCCACCCCAGTCGCACCAGCTTCTCATTTTCACACCACAAACAGCTTACAATGGCTTGTTCCCTTTATCACCGATACTTTTTTGCATATCTTTCACTCATTGTTCTTATCTCTCCACATCACCGTCTATATCTCTCGTTTCCCTGATCCCTGACCAGTCTGAAGAAGGGTCTCGACCCGAAACGTCGCCTATCTCCTTCGCTCCTTAGATGCTGCTGCACCCGGTGAGTTTCTCCAGCTTTTTGTGTACCCTCGATTCTCCAGCATCTGCAGTTCCTTCTTTAAAACAGGAACATAATGTATGTCTGAAAATGATGCCACGCAACATTAATGTATGTTTGGACGTGACCCATATCCTTCCATTCTCTGCATATCCATGTGCCTATCCTAAGGGCTCTTAAAAACCAATATGATATCGCCCTTCATCCTCACCCCTGGCAGTGCACTCCAGTCACTCACCATTCAAGAGTTCAAGTTCAAGAGAGTTTATTGTAAAGTGTCCCAGATAGGGCAATGAAATTCTTGCTTTGTGTCAGCACACCAGAATATTGTAGGCATAAATAAATACAGAACAGATCAGTGTGACCATATACCATTGAACATATATATATACACACACACATAAATAAGCATATAAAGTGCAATAGGCTATTAAAGTTCAGATTTTTGTTTGAGTTGAGTTTAGCAGTCTGATAGCTGAGGGGAAGTAGCTGTTCCTGAACCTGGATGTTGCAGATTTCAGGCTGCTGTACCTTCTACTGAAGGCTGCAGAGAGATGAGTGTGTGGCCAGGATGGTGTGGGTCCTTGATGATGCTGCCAGCCTTTTTGAGGCAGCGACTGTGATCGATCCCCTCAATGGTAGGGAGGTCAGAGCCGATGATGGACTGGGCAGTGTTTACAGCTTTTTGCAGTCTTTTCCACTCCTGGACGCACACGTTGCCGAACCAAGCCTCGATGCAACCGGTCAGCGTGCTCTCTACTGTGCACCTGCAGAAGTTAGAGAGCGTCCTCCTCCACATAACGACTCTCCGTAATCTTCTCAGGAAGTAGAGGCGCTGATGTGCTTTCTTTATAATTGCATCAGTGTTCTGGGACCAGGAGAGATCTTTGGAAATATGCGCGTCCAGGAATTTGAAGCTCTTGACCCTTTCCACCATCGTACGTTGATATAAACGGGACTGTGGGTCCCCATCCTACCCCTTCCAAAGTCCACAATCAGTTCCTTGGTTTTGCTGGTGTTGAGGGTCAGGTTATTGTGCTGCACCATTTGGTCAGTCGGTAGATCTCACATCTATACTCTGACTCGTCTCCATCAGTGATATGTCCCACAACAGTGATGTCGTTGGCGAACGTGATGATGGAGTTTGCACTATGACCAGCTACGCGGTCATGAGTATAGAGTGAGTACAGCAGGGGGCTGAGCACGCAACCTTGAGGTGTTCCCGTGCTGATTGTTATCAAGGCTGACACATTTCCACCAATACAAACAGATTGTGGTCTGTGAATGAGGAAGTCGAGGATCCAGTTGCAGAGGGATGCGCAGAGACCCAGGTCTGCGAGTTTGGTAACCAGCTTGGAGGGGATGATTATATTAAATGCCGAGCTGTAGTCAATGAATAACAGCCTGACATGAGTTTCTGTTGTCCAAGTGGAGCAGAGCGGAGTGGAGAACCAGCGAAATAGCATCTACCATTGAACTGTTGTGGCGGTAAGCGAAAAGTAGTGGGTTCATGTTTTTGTCGAGGTATGAGTTGATTTGCACCATGATCAGCCTCTTAAAGCACTTCATCACCATAGACGTTAGTCCCACTGGTCGATAGTGATTGAGGCATGTCACCTTGCTTTTCTCGGGCACCGGTATTATTGATGCCCTTTTAATAAGCTTATTGACCATGGCGTGCAGTTCCTACAGTGCCAGATGGACATCAGCCTGGGGAGGGATGTAGACCACTGTCAGGATGATGGAGGTGAATTCCCTCGGTAGGTAGAAGGGACGGCATTTCACTGCTAGGTGTTTCAGGTGTGGAGAGCAGGAGTTGGACAGGACTGCCACTTCTGAGCACCACGCAGAGTTGACCATGAGGCAGACGCCCCCTCCTCTCCCTTTCCCAGATGCCAGTGTACAGTCCATGCGATGAATGGAGAAACCATCAGGCTGGACTGCTGAGTCTGGGGAGCTGGGGGTGAGCCATGTCTCTGTGAAACAGAACACAGAGCATTCTCTCAGCTCTTTGATAAAGCAGCATTGCTCTTGTCCACTTTGTTCTCTAGTGACTCTACGTTGGCCAGTAGGATGGTAGGGAGAGGGGGTCGAAGTCCTCTGTGCTTCAGTCTGACCTGGTCCTGCCCATCAGTCACGTTTCCAGACCGTAGTTTCCAGGTACTGTACTTACTGCACTTGCTATTTCTGCGAACCTGCGCTGGAATGGGGATTCCCTTGCAGACGGCAGCTCCGGCTCCGTTATGAATGGGGGTTCTCACGCAGACGTCAGTCAGCTCCAGCTCCGTTGCTCCAGGGAGGTCCTGCTCGTCAGCTCCTGAGGTCTTCCCGGTGTTTTCAGGGTCCAGTACCTGTGATTCCCAGTTGGGTCGGGTTCTCTCCAGCAATCCAGGGAACGCTTGCAGTCGAAGGCTCCCGCAGCTGTGGGAGATCGCAAAATCGCTAGTGCCTTCAGATACACTAGCAGCTTGTCCGTTACGGCGCCGATTTCAGCCGTTTTTCTGATCCAGGTAAGTTGATTGTAGCTGTAAATTATCCTCTTCTGTTGGGCTGCTGGCAAAATGACGCCGCAGGTAGGCGCCATCTTTAATTTAATTTAGACATCAGAGATACTCTGAGTAAAAGAACTCACCCCACGCATCATAACATATCATATCTATATACTTTTAAAACTGTGTGTGTGTGTGTGTGTGTGTGTGTGCGTGCGTGCGTGTGTGTGTGTGTGTGTGTGTGTGTGCGTGTGTGTGTGTGTGTGTGTGTGTGTGTGTGTGTGTGTGTGTGTGTGTGTGTGTGTGTGTGTGTGTGTGTTTATTTGTGGGTGTATGTCACATTTGATTTTCAGATAAGATTTTTGTAAGGTTTTTGGCCTTTGATTCCTTGGTCCGCCAAAACCACACTCAAAAACTCTGTTATTTTTTTCCATTTCGCTAGCGATTTTGCTTTTACATTCGCAATTCCACTCCTCATTACATTTCGACATTTTTATGTACACAAATTCTTCCCTCCCCCCCCCACACACTCACTCATTTTAACATCTAAACTGGACTCACGAGCTGCTGACGTCACAATCCCACACGCCGACCAATCCAAGCCACTTCTCTCTCTCTCTTCATTTGGCAGCGCCCTCCCCCCCCTCCAACTACGCTCACGCTGCGCCTCACGCTGCGCCTCACGCAGCTGGAATCGCCCGCCTGCTCATTCCAAACCCCCCTCCCCCCCCCCGTTCTCAAAACGCTCTGCCAATCGGGAGTAGAGATAAGGCGTAAGTTCCGCTGAACTCGCAGCTGGCGCAGCTCGCAAAGCCCCGCCCGTCTGCGCACCCCTTCCATCCCCTGTGCGCTCCAGAGAGTCAGAAGCCCACAGCTCCACTCCCACCCGTCCACTACAACCACCCCCCCCCCCCCCCCCCCCCCCCCCCGTTCTCAAAATGTTCTGCAGATCGGGGTAAGAGATAAGTCTTTGGCTCTCTGACTGCTCCCTGTTCTGCTCCTCTCTCTGAATGATCAAGTTCTGCAGATTCAGAGGACAGGCGAGATCCTGGGGAGGTGAAGAGGGGGAGTGGGGGGTTTGTGGCAGAGGAGGTAGGGAGGGAGAGGGGGGAATGGAGGAGGTGAGAAGGGAGAGTGTGGGAATAGAGAGGATTGGGGGTGATAGGGAGTGGGGAATAGATGGACTGCCTCCACCCCTTCCCCCCTCCCCTCCCTCCCCACTCTTCCCCCACTCTCCCCTACCCCTCTCACCCTCCCTCCCGTCTCTCCCCTACCTCATCTCCTCCTCCCTCCCCACTCTTCCCCCGTACCTCTCTCCCCCTCCCTCCACACTCTTCCCCCTCTCTCCCCTACCCCATCTCCCTCCTCCCCTCCCCCCACCCCCTTCTCTCCACCCCATCCCATCCAAAACCCCCTCTCCCCCTCCCCCTTCCCTTCCTCCCCTCTCACCCACTCTCTCTCTTCCTCTCTCTCTCTCTCTCTCTCTCTCTCTCTCTCTCTCCTCCCATCTCTCTCATCCCTCCTCCACCCCCCTCCCTCTGTCTCTTGCCCTTCTGTCTCTGCCGCTTTCTCTTTGTCTCTCCCCATTCGCTCTCTGCTTTCACTCTCTACCCCCTTCTCTCTCCCCCTCTCTCTCCCCCTCTCTCTCCCCCTCTCTCTCTCCCTCCCCTCCCCCCTCTCCCACCCTCTCTCTTCCCCTCTCTCCCTCCCCCTCTCATCCCCCCACCTCTCCCCCTCCCTTCCCTCCACCTCTCCCCCTTCCCTTCCCCCTCTCTCTCCTCCCTCTCTCTCTCCTCCCATCTCTCACCCCTCCCCCCCACCATCCCCTCCACCCCCTCCCTCTGTCTTGCCCTTCTGTCTCTGTCCCTTTCTCTTTGTCTCTCCCCATTCTCTCTCTGCTCTCACTCTCTACCCCCCTCTCTCTCCCCCCTCTCTCCCTCCCCCTCTCTCTCCCCTCCCCCCTCTCTCCCCCTCCCCCTCTCTCCCCCCCTCTCCTCCTCCCCCCTCTCTCCCCCTCCCTCTCCCCCCCCCCCCCTCTCTCTCCCCTCCACCCTCTCTCCTCTCTCTCCTTCACCCCCCCCCTCTCCCCCGCTCTCTCTCTCCCTCTCTCTACCCCGCTCTCTCTCTCCCTCTCTCTACCCCCCCTCTCTCTCTCTCCCCTTCCTCTCTCTCTCCCCTCCCTCTCTGCTCTTCCTGCCCTCCCCTTCCTTCTCCCCTCCACCCCTCCCCTACCCCCTTCTTTGTACCCCATCCCCCCTCCCACCCACCTCGCCCCCTCCCTTCCCCCCACCTCTCACCCTCCCTTCCCCCACCTTTCCCCCTTCCCTTCCCCCCACCTCTCCCCCTTCCCTTCCCCCCTTCTCAGCCCCCCACCCCCTCTCTCTCCTCTCCTCCCATCTCTCTCTCCCCTCCTCCCCCACCCTCCCTCTCATCCTCCTCTCCTTCACCCCCCCTCTCCCCCCGTCTCTTGCCCTTCTGTCTCTGTCTCTCTCACTGTCTCTCCCCATTCTCTCTCTGCCCTCACTCTCCCTCTCTAGACACGCCTGCGAGTTGGGGGATATGCGTCAGCGGCTAGGGCGGTTATGGGGTAAAAGGATCTAATTAATAATATTAATATAATATCAAGGGGGTAGTTAGTGTGGGGGTGGTTAGTGTGTGTGATGCCGCATGCTGCCCCGCACCCCCCCCCCCCCACAAACACGCAATGGAGGAACAGACCCAACGGGTCTGCACTTGGTCTAGTATCTATTAAAACTGTGTGTGTGTGTGTGTGTGTGTGTGTGTGTGTGTGTGTGTGTGTGTGTGTGTGTGTGTGTGTGTGTGTGTGTGTGTGTGTGTGTGTGTGTGTGTGTGTGTGTGTGTGTGTGTGTGTGTGTGTGTGTGTGTGTAATTTTGCCTTTGAAACGTATCTCCTCTAAAACCAGATGCCGAAACGGGGAAATCATTACATATTTCAGTAAAGATTTTCCTTGTGATTTTAGAAATCCACTCCTCATTTGGTACATTATTTCCCAACTTTTTTATTAAAATTGTTGACCAATATGACCTTTTTTAAAAATCTGACGGCTGCCCAGCTGCTGCCGTTACAATAACTTTTTGCATCTTCTGGTAGAAATTTCCTTATGATTTCAAAAATCCAATCCTCTATAAATTTGGTCAATTATTTCCTGAGATATTTACTAAAATTTATCACCAAGCTGATATTTTAAAAAAAAATTAAGGTTGCCAAGCTGTTTACCTCACAATGCCTTTCCTCGCCCCCCCCCCACCCCGCTCTGGATTAATGCAGCTACCGTCAACACGCATGCGCAGTTTTCCACGAGGTACGTACTCCACCCACCCCCCTGTACTTCAAAAGGCGCAGAAAGATCAAGATTGTTCTGCAGCAAAGACCCTACAGCTCAGCTCCGCTATAGGACCTTTGTTCTTCAAATCGCTCACTCGCTGAAGGAGGTTCTCCTCACTGTCGGCGCAGCTCGTGAAGCCACGCACATCCCCCGCCCGCTCATTTCAGCTGTGGGTTTCCAGAGAGTCAAGCCGCTTCTGTCTCCCTCCGCATTACACAGCACACTCACTCACCCGGCATCCCTCCACTCCACCCCGCCCCCCCTTCTCACCTCCTCCCCTCTCTTTCTCTGGATTCTCTTTAGCCAGAGGGTGGTGAATGTGAAATTCATTGCTACAGATGACTGTGGAGCTGACATTCGGTATTTTTATGGCAGAGATGAATAGGTTCTTGATTAGGAAGGGCGGCAAAGCATGTTGGGAGAAGGCAGGAGAATGGGGTTGAGAGAGAAGAATTGATCAAATAGAATGGTGGAGGAGATCCGATGGGCTGAATAGCATAATTCTGTTCTTATGTCTTATGGTATTGTGGCTTTAGTCGGGACATGACATTTTCTAACCAAGGCTTACATGTTCCCTTTTTACTTGTCTTTTTGATCAATAGTGTTTGAGAGGCTGCTCTCAATATTATGATATGTTTGTTAGAAAAAAATAATGATTGCTGTTTTCTCTTTCTGATGGTGTTAAGAAGAGTTACTCTTTCCCAAATGAACCATCACCACCCACACAGCTTCTGGAAAACACATCCTCCGATTTTCATTTCTTCCAAATTACTGTTCATCACAAACCTTCAGCACTTCTTCATTGTCTCTGAAAATGTTGTCATCAACCACAGACATTTCATCTGCATCACAGCTTCTTGTTAAAATCAGGTTTATGATGCTCTAACAGAGCAAACACACTCATATCGAATGTCACAACTTACATTCTTTGTGAATTGGTTCTTGGTACATTTTCCCACCTCAATGCTGCCAAACACTCTGCATCCTTCCACAGTCAACCATGTCATCCTTCTTCATAAGTTCATAAGTTCTAGGAGCAATATTAGGCCATTCGATCCATCGAGTCTACTCCGCCATTCAATCATGGCTGATTTATTTTTCCCTCTCAACCCCATTCTCCTGCTTTTGCCTCATAACCCCTGAAACCCTTCCTAATCAAGAATCTGTTAATCCACGCCTTAAGTATATTTCTTGAATATTTCCCCATCGTGATCTCCAGTCTTCCTTATGCAACTATAAACAAGAGATCTCTACCAATGGATTGACTTCCTGTCTCCACAGCATTATTTATGGAGCAGATCCATGAAGATGTGCTTAGCTCTGCTCTCCATCATCACACTAGCAACATCGAGCCGGTGTAGGGGGTCAGATTCCATACATATTCAAACTGCAAATTTATACCATCAATGGGAACCATATAAACCATACAACCATATAACAATTACAGCACGGAAACAGCCCCTCTCGGCCCTTCCAGTCCGTGCCGACCATTTGTTTTCCCCTAGTCCCATCTACCTGCACTCAGACCATACCCCTCCATTCCCTTCACATCCATATACCTATCCACTTTACTCTTAAATGTTAAAATCGATCCTGCCTCCATCACTTCTGCTAGAAGCTCATTCCACACAGCCACCCTTGAGTGGCTGTGTGGAATGAGTTCACCCTTGAACTTCTTTACTCAAGCCACACTTGAGTAAAGAAGTTCCCCCTCACGTTACCCCGAAACTTCTGTCCCTTAATTCTCATGTCATGCCCTCTTATTTGAATCTTCCCTACCCTCAATGGGAAAAACGTATCCACGTTAACTCTGTCTATTCCTTTCATCATTTTAAAGACCTCAATCAAGTCCCCCCTTAACCTTCTGCGCTCCAAAGAATAAAGACCTAACTTGTTCAACCTTTCTCTGTAACATAGTTGCTGGAACCCTGACAACATTCTAGTAAATCTCCTCTGTACTCTCTATTTTGTTGACATCCTTCCTATAACTAGGCGACCAAAATTGTACACCATATTCCAGAATTGGTCTTACCAATGCCTTGTACAATTTTAACATTACTTCCCTACTCCTATATTCAATGCTCTGATTTATAAAGGCCAGCACACCAAAGGCTTTCTTTACCACCCTATCTACATGCGATTCCACCTTCAGGGAACTATGCACAGTTATTCCTAGATCCCTCTGTTCCACAGCATTCCTCAATTCCCTACCATTTACCATGTACGTCCTATTTTGATTTGTCCTGCCAAGATGTAGCACTTCACACTTAACAGCATTAAACTCCATCTGCCATCTTTCAGCCCACTTTTCCAAATGGCCCAAATCTCTCTGTAGACTTTGAAAATCTACTTCATTATCCACAACACCACCTATCTTAGTATCATCTGCATACTTACTTATCCAATTTTCCACCCCATCATCCAGATCATTGATTTACATGACAAACAACAGTGGACCCAACACAGATCCCTGAGGCACCCCATTGGTCACCGGCTCAAAACCTGACAAACAGCCATCCACCATTACTCTCTGACATCTCCCATTCAGCCACTGTTGAATCCATCTTGCTACTCCGCCATTAACACCCAAAGATTGAACCTTCTTAACCAACCTTCCATGGGGAACCTAGTCAAAGGCCTTACTGAAATCCATATAGACAACATCCACTGCTTTACCCTCATCAATTTCCCTAGTTACCGCTTCAAAAAATTCAAGAAGGTTTGTCAAACATGACCTTCCAGGCACAAATCCATATTGACTGTTCCTGATCAGACCCTGTTTATCCAGATGCTTATATATATTATCTCTAAGTATCCTTTCCATTAATTTGCCCACCACTGACGTCAAACTAACAGGTCTATAATTGCTAGGTTTATTCTTTGAATCCTTTTTAAACAATGGAACAACATGCGCAGTACGCCAATCCTCCGGCACTATTCCCTTTTCTAATGACATTAGAAATAGCTCCTGCTATTTCTACACTAACCTCCCTCAATGTCCTAGGGAATATCCTGTCAGGACCTGGAGACTTATCCACTTTTATATATATATATATATATTTTTTTTTTCAAAAGTGTCAGTACTTCCTCCTCTTTGAATCTCATAGTTTCCATAGCTACTCTACTTTTTCCCCTTAACTCACAGAGTTCAATATCCTTCTCCTTGGTGAATACCGAAGAAAAGAAATTGTTCAATATCTCCCCCATCTCTTTTGGCTCTGCAGATAGCTGTCCATTCTGGTTCTCTAATGGTCCAATTTTATCCCTCGTTATCCTTTTGCTATTAATATAGCTGTAGAAAGCCTTTGGGAACTTGCATGATCCCAAGCTATATGTGACTGTTTCTTGGATATGTCAAGCATTCTTTATTCTTTCCCAGTCAGGCCCATCCCTCAACTCTTGTTCTGATACATTGAAGCCTGCTACTTCCTGTCATTTACTCACCTTCACATGGTGCATACCAGATTTTTTTCCTCCATTCTGAATTTCTCTGTATCCTTCATTGGGAATAAGAAACTACTATCAACCTTTTTGGTGACCCTCGGACTATCTTTGATCGGACTTTACTGGCTTTACCTTGCACTAAATGTTATTCCCTCATCATGTATCTATACACTGTAAATGGCAGAATAACTCATGTATTGTCTTTCTGTTGACTGGTTCGCATACAACACTGTACCTCGGTACACGTGACAATAAACTAAATTGAACTGAACTGAACTCTTAGTGACCAATAGTCGTTACAAATGAAAATGAATAGTAAAAGGCCCTGATGGAGTGGATGTGGTGAGGACCAGAGAATAAAATACACTAAAGCGTATAAAATAAAATAAAATATAAAATAAAAGCTTATAAAATAAAATATTAAAATATATAATAAAAAAATATAAAAATATAATATATAATACACTAAAGAGGGATGGAATTGAAAAAAAAGTTATACTAATACTGTATTAAAACCTTTGTTGAACCATACTTAGGTGATTCATTACAGCCCTAGTTGCAGAGAACAGGTACAAGATTGATGCCACGTAGTAAACACCAGGTACTTCTTAATTTATGAAAATAATATTTTCAGGATGATATCTTGGTAAGCAAAGTTTTATGACTCAATCATGCTGGGTGAAATGTATCATCAATATTCCAAAGTATTCCAATGAGTGCATATTCCATGTTATTCATTGCAAAATATAGATCCAAAAATCATGAGTATTAAAGAGCTAATGGTGCTACAGAATTATAAAAAGATTTGTATTAATCATGGTATATGGGTGTACATATCAGGACAAGATTAGCAGACTTGTGAATTGTGAATCCAGTGAATTGTACATATAAGGAGAGGCTTCAGCACGAGAGGGAAGAAGGAGTAATGCAATGAGGGAATTGGTTAAAGAAAGTTGGAAGAATATTTTTGTCAATGCCAACACGCACTGGTTGTGTTGCCCGAAACCCTACATTTTGTGATCATTTTCTGTCATGTTCATGTTTCTTCTTTGACGTCCCAGGATGACTTTACACAGTTTTATTTCCTCTCCAACTCTTTTTCAGTTCAAATTTTCCCTAAACCTTAATGCCACGAAATCCCAATCTTTTCATTTCCCTTTCAATTATACCAATTCCTGTTTAAGTGAATTCCAATGTTCATTTACATATTTTCTTGTTCTGTTTAACTTTGATCATCGCATAAAATACATTTCAAGGGCAGTAGTCGAGAACCATTTAGAAATAATTGGATGCTGAGATGAGAAACTGACGGATGATTTGCAATGGAGAAGCAGCTGGAATGACTTTTCTAGCTGATGACTAGACTAAGTGGGACCCGTTGGGTCCCAGCTTCACATGGGAGGGCTGGTCCCCCAATGCAATATTCCACCTCTCCACCAATTCCAATATTGCTGGCCAACGGGTGGGGGGGGGGCTTTCTGTAGCACTAGCATGGTGTTGTGGGCTGAAGGGACTGGTTTCCAGAGGGCTAGTATGGACATTGTGGGCTGAATGGTTTCTTGGTCTAGCAGCTCAGTCACTGAGACCACACATACACACACACACACGCACACACGCACACACACGCACACAATACTAAAATGGCAAGTAACTTCAGAATGTGTTGAATATACAGTGTATTAAACAAATCTTTAAAGCCTGCCGTACAGGCTGCTGCTGCTGAAGCAAAATTATGCTTTAAATAACATCCATCAAACACACTACCATAGAGCAGTGTTATTCACAGCTCAGAGGGCCGTGACCCTCTGGCTTCCTGGGTCTGGCAGAGACTGCGTGAAGCATGACACTTCCGGGTTTTATAGTCCCTCCCTCTGCCGCCAGCAGGGGCAGCAGTGAGAATGGGGAATTTGTTAATAACATTAATATCTCTCTCATTTTTCATCGATGGGAAAAATCCTCTGGTCCAGGAAGGCCGAGGGGGTCTCTGAGTGAGGTGGCCAACAATGACGGCCGTAGGTGGTGGCGTTCTTTCGGAAATTGCACCACAGTGGGCCAAAAGCAGTCAAGATCAGACTTTTAATAATATAGATTTAATTGTTGCTGCGAACCAACAATTCTACAATTTATGTATTAAGACTGTGTGCCTTTGATCAATGTTACCTTGTCTTCAAGGACATATAATTCTGTTTCCAGAGTGATTTCAATTTGCTCACGTGCAGTTAGTAGCCTTGGGAACCAACTAAAGAACAGAAAAACGGCTAATCGTACCTACAGGAGACAGCTTTAAAGTGTTGGATTAAAAACTTGTAGTTCGTAGTTGTACAAGTTTGTAGTTTCATCAAGATAAATTATTGAATAATAAAGGGTTTTTCAAGTGGGAATTGTAATTTTTGCAAAATATGTGAAATAATTAAAACAATTTTTTTAATGAAATATTAATAACATTTGAATTTAACAATATTTTGGCAAACAAGACAGATGTCCTGTTGCTAATAAATCAACGCTGTGTGGAAATGAGTCAAATAAAATTAAAAAAAAAATTATATTAAAGCCATAGACAAAAAGCTGGAGAAACTCAGCGGGTGAGGCAGAATCTATGGAGTGAAGGATGGAGTGAAGGTGATGTTTCGGGTCGAGACCCTTCTTCAGACTAATGTGGGGTGGGGAGAAGAAAGGAAGAGGCAGAAACAGTGGGCTGTGGGAGAGCTGGTAATGGGAGGGGAAGGAGGGAGAAAGCGAGGACTACCTGAAATTGGAGAAGTCATTGTTCATACCGCTGGGGTTAAATCAATGGCCACATGCAAACTGGAGGAGCAGCATCTCGGTGGGGAGGGGAGAAATGGGTGCACGTCTACGTGGGTCACAGGGGAGTTGGGGTGGAGAAAAGGGGTTGTTAGAGATTACCTAAAATTGAAAAATGCAATGTTCCTACCGCTGTGCTGTAAGTGCTCTCATGGAATATGAGATGCTGCTCATCCAATTGGCATGTGGCCACACTATGACATCGGAGGAGTCCCAAGGCAGAAAAGTCAGTATGGGAAGGGGAGATAAAATGGTTAGCAACCAGGAGATCTGTAGGCCCTGGCGGACTGAGGTCATGTATTCGGCAAAACGGTTTCCAAACCTACGCTCGGTCTTGCCAATGTACAGGATGCCACATCGGGAACAACGGATGCAACTGATTATGTTAGAGGAGGTGCTGCTACACTTTGATTATGTTGGTTGCTTTTCCAAGGCATTGTGAAGTGCAGATAGAGCCAATGGTGGGAAGTCTGTGCAATGAACTGGGCTACATTTACAACTCTGCAATTTCTAGTGGTCTAGGGTCGAGTTGTTCTTACACTAAGCTGAACACCCCAAGCTAAAAAGGGGTAAAGGTATAGACTATCGCAAAGATTTTTATTCATTAATCAGATGTAGTAGTCATAGGAAAATGTGCCATTAATTATCCATCCCTTACTGTCTTTAGAATGAGTGGCAGTCGGGGTCAACCATAATGCTGTAGACATGGCGCAGCTGAGATCAGAACTAGGTGGAATCTCTTCCCGAAAGGACATTTTACCGTTAATTTCATGTAAAGGACAGGTGAACAGCACATGCACTAGAATCAAAGGATAAAGCTGGAGGAGATTGAATAAGATTCCATATTTATCCAATGTTTGGAATATGGAAGCTGTGAGGACAGAGTGGAGCACTTGGTGCAAAAGGTGACAATGATCTGGTTGAGGTTATTTATTATTCAGTAAAGGGATGTGGATTTTGCAGGCTGAGCGTTTCATTGCCCTTGAGAAGGTGGTGCTGAACTGCCATGTTGAATCACTGCAGTCCTTAAGGTGTGGCTATTCCCAAAATGCGATTAGGGAAGGACTCAGCGATGATGAAGGAATGGCAATACATCTCCAAGTCAGGATGGTGTTTAGCTTGGAAGGGCAACTTCCAGGTGGTGCTGTTCCCATGTTTTTGCTGCCTTTGTACCTCTAGCTGATTGAGGCCATGGTTTCGGAAGGTGTTGTCGAAAGAATCTTGCTGCAGCGTATCCTGCAGATAGTACGGACTGGTGCTGGTGTACATCAGTGGTGGAGCCAACGATTGGTTGTGGATAAAGTGGTTATCAAGCAGGTGAAGGGCAGAGTGTGGTGTACTGTGTTGAGCTTCCTGGTTATGTGCGAAGCTCATCCAGGCAAGTGGAAAGTATTCCATCACAAATTAGACATGCCTTGTACATGGTGGACAGGGTCAGGGGAGTTGGGAGATGGGTTCTTGCTGTAGGATTGGTAGTCTCTAACCTTACAAAAGAGAAGCTAATAAAGTGGAGGCAAAATCGTGTTGTAAAATGGAAACGAGTAACCTTGAAGAATAATCGTAAAGCTCAGTTGAAAGGTCAACAACATGGCTAGATTTTGCAAGGCATTGTTCAGCCTCAAGAAAGTTGTGGACGTGATTATTGTGACCATGGCAAATGAAGGCAATAATGGGGCAAAAATATTGCCTTTGGTGTAAAATGGTGTGCATTTGGAAGAAATTGCAACTAATTTCAATCACCACATTGAAATCATATTCTTAATAACAAGGAAGAAAGTCTTCAACTTGGAAGAAGAAAGGTGACCACTTTAGACAGAGGGCATTGCGTCTATGGGATGGACTGCCAAGGAAGTCAGCTGGAACTGAAAATGTCAACAAAAATATTTAAAGGTAGATTAAGTAACTGTAAAAATAAACGATGGCTTGAATGGTTAACATACAGTGTAAGATGTTGAGACAAAACTTTGAGTTTTGTTGAAAGCTTAAAATATGTGTGGTAAATGGTAGACTGGACACTCGTCCCCTGCCCATCCAACCTTCATAGAGAATGGTCAGAAGGCGAACACAACAAGTGATGTTTCCAGGTTCTCGGCAGTCCAATGTTGCTAGGTTGTTGGACAAGCAAGAAATGCAGGAACCCAACATAGTAAACCGTCGGTGATTACTGATACATTTAGATAGCCTATCTCAAGAAACTGATGTCAACCTTGATGGATGGAAACGTCACAGGTGGTCCCTCCACAATCTTCCAAGAAATAATCATTGTCATGGTCACCAGAAAATAAGAAAATAATGCAAACTAAAAAACTTAATGGAAGAGGTGATGAACTTATTTTCACAGCAATGAAATGGTAATCAATTTCAGTAAAGTAAAACTTTTCTTTGACACTTGCAGTCTTATTGAAGGATGATTGCAGGTTTTACCCATGACATTTCTGGTATAACAAGCAGTTTTCTAAATTACCAAATAGATATTTCAAGTATTTAACATTTCGATAAGCATCGTTGATGCAATAAGATTGTTATCTTTCAAAGAAGTTTTTCAGCATTACGTAGCAGAGCTGTCAGAAACGTCACTGAGGTTTTCCTGTGTCATATAAAATAAATGGTGTTAGACATTTGGAATGAGCGAGAAGTTCAAAATTCAGCTTTTAAAATGGGCTTTGTATTCGACTTACCATTTATTCACTTTATTCAGTAAAGGGATGTGGATTTTGCAGGCTGAGCGTAAACTCGTAGAACTTGTTGGTAACACTCAACCAAGGCCAGACGAAAGGACAAGGGTGATGGTACGAGAAAAAATGAAGTAAACATTGTTAAAAAGGCCACATGAACGAGAATCTTTGAGTCTTTAAATCTGAAGATGGTAAAAGACACATAGACGAGATTCGGCACTGTCTTCGAAGTTGGATATGTGTTGAATTGTTATAAAAATGAAATTGGTCAACATTTTCAAGGTCAGCTTTCATCAATGGGTTAAGCTGAATCCAGTATTGGAAATTAATTTGACTTCTCTTTATGTCTTATAAAGGAATACAGGAAAACCCACAGTGGAGGAAAATTGCTAGCTACATTGCTTGTGATAGGAAATTATGTTTTCCTTCTGTACACTGGGCAAAGGAGTTACCTACCTCTCAACAGTATGAATGCACATCCATATAAAGAAATATTGAACACATTTCAGACGATGTTACCAGCATAGGCTTTCTCTAACTGGAAATGAAGAATAGAAGTCACAGCAAACTCATGATCTTATATCCATTTTTGGGAATATTGATCATGGCTTATGGGAAGATGATTAAATTCCCATTTTCTTTCCTTAATGTTACAACCACTCCCTCTGGTGGTGCTTAAAATTGCTACTGTCACACTTACTTTTCATTTAAAAATTTATGGTACTATAAAAAGGTCCGATTCTATTAAGAAAGCACATAAAAAAAGAAGAGATTAAGAAATGGAATATAATCTTAGAACGCTAAAATAAAGATATGAACTACCAACAGGAACATTCAGTCTTTAGTTATTAATTGTGTAAAGATGGTTCAGCAAGTGCTCTGGCAAGAGCAATAAAACCTGAAAGATGTTAACAGCTGACAGTTCATCCCGTCACAGGGTAACATGTAGCCACATCAGTTCCGTCATCATCAGTGGATTGTGACTGCAAGGCGACCTAGAGATAGTCAGAGACAAGTATCTGCTGGATGCACTGCTTAGTGCTTGGGCTTTAGATTTTACACTTTGCAGATTCAGCGCGGAAACAGGCCCTTCAGCCCACCAAGTCCCTGCCGACCAGCGATCACCCCCGCACACTAACATTATCCTACGCACTAGGGACGATTTCTTTTTACAATTTCACCAAAGCCAATTACCTTACATTGGTGACGTCAGACCAAATAAGGAAGGCATGTTTCTTTCTTGATGGACAATGGTGAACCAGATGACGAATCACAATCCTGGAGTTTAGACTTTAGATGGAAAGTGCGTAAACAGACCCTTCGGAACCCGACTCCACACTGACTAGCGATCACCTTGTGCACTAGCACTATCCTACACACTAGGGACAATTTACAATTTTACCAAAGCCAATTAACCTACAAATCTGTATGTCTTTGGAATGTGGGAGTAATCCGGAGCACTGTGAGAAAACACAGTCACAGGGAGAACGTAGAAACTCCTTATAGATAGCATCCATAGTTAGGATCAAACCCAGGTCCCTAGCGCTGTAAGGTAGCAACTCAAGCGGCGCGCCACAGTGTCGCCCCAATCTAGGGGCTGTGCCATGAACTACCTAGGAACTCCATGCCATTGTTTTTTTTATCATAGTTTCTTAAAAAAAACTGAATTATTTAATTCCTTTAATTTAAAATCTCCTGCTGCTGCATATCAATAGTTCAGACCTGTGGATGCCAGTCAAATATTCAGACCATTATGTTACCCTACCCTAATAAGGATTACTCCAAGTCTACTGTGCATTAAGAATTTGATTGCCAACCAACAACTTGGGATCCTTGCCCTTCCATCACCTATTAACCCAAATCTTTTAACTGTCCAAAACATGAGCTTTGGCCCTGTTAGTTACCTCCTTCTCTAAAGTTTCCCATAGAAGTTAACTTCTGCCTCAACATGCACACTGCTTTCTCCACTCCCAGATTTGCACCATAACAATCATAACTAGGGGAGCTACTATCTACCTCAATTTAGACCACCAAACTATCTTTTATTGGATTTTACTGGACTTTATTTGCACTAAACGTTATTCCCTTTATCATGTGTCTGTACACTGTGGATGGCTCAATTGTAATCGTGTATTGTTTTTCCGCTGACTGGTTAGCAGGCAACAAAAGCTTTTCACTGTACCTCGGTACACGTGCCTATAAACTAAAGTAAATATCTCCCACTACTGGCTTCCCCTGATCGAGCGTCAACTTTGACTTCATGGAGAGCCATCTCCAATCTCTTCCCCATTATGTTGCATATTTCTTTATTCTGAATCTTTATCAAACTTCATATTGAAAGATGCAATGGCGTCAGTTTCTACCCTTCCTTTGGCAAAGCAGTCAAAGTAATATTTTATACCATCTTCTATGGCAATGAAACAAATTTTGCGAACAGAGTATAATACATTTTAGTTTATATCACTCCAATGCAGCTCCAAAAGGCTGAGACTGTCCCCTCGATGAAATTGTAAACTGAAAACATGTCTGTTCTCTCAGATGGACGTAAAAATTAACATGATGCACCTTTAAAGGAAAGCATAGATTTAATTATTTTCCCCATGCAACTAAAATAGATAATCTGGTCTTTAGGCCAGATAATTCTACCAAAGATCTATTGATTAGTTACTGGCAAATCACATGCTTAACATGTGTCCTTCAGTAGAGTGCAAGAAACAGCAGATGGGGGAATCTTGAGCAATAATCAAAAAGTTGGGGGAACCCACAGGTCAGGCTGCATCTGTAGAAGGAAATAGACAGAAGACCTTTTGGGCTGGGACCCTTCTTCAGACTCGGGTTTCTGAAGAAAGGTCCCAATCTGAAATGTGTGTCCATTTCCCTCCACAGATGTTGACCTGTTGAATCCCTCCAACTTTTAATTTTTTTACTTATATATTCATGTTCATAAGTGATAGGAGCTGAATTAGGCCATTCGGCCCATCAAATATACTCTGCCATTCAATCTATCTCTCCCTCCTAACCCCATTCTCCTGCCTTCTCCACATAACCCCTGACCCCTTACATGCCAGTAAGTAATAGGCTCTGAAGATCCTTCAGTGTTCAACAACAAGCCTGACAAACAGAGTTAGGAAGGACAGCCTAGGAATGCATTCTGCAATTACTTTAATATCAGATTGTGGGGTTAACTGGCCCATTCATACACTGATTACATCATTTCTCTGTTCACAGGAATTTAACATGGACAGCCTTGATAACGTTTCTTGCCTGTATCTGATTTTGAAGTAGTGTCTGGTCCCATACTCACTTATCCCCCAACTCTAAAAAAGGACTAGGCTGAAATATTGTCTATGTTGATATTTTAATGATCTGGGGTAGATTGGGTGTATTGTTATTGTATGTGTAAAAGCCTCCCACATGACAGAGAGCAAACTCAATGCTAGCATTTATTTCAAGAGGGCTTGTATACAAAAACAGGGATGTAATGCAGAGGCTCTATATGGTGCTGGTAAGGCCGTATTTGGAATATTGTGAGCAATTTTGGGCACCATATCTGAGGAAGTATGTGCTGGCTCTGAAGAGGGTCCAGAGGAGGTTTACAAGAATGATCCCAGGAATGAGTAGGTTAACCTATGATGAGTGTTTATTGGCACTGGGCCTGTACTGGCTGGAGTTTAGAAGAAGAAGGGGGACCTCATTGAAACGTACAGAATAGTTAAAGGCTTGGATAGAGTGGATGTGGAGAGGATGTTTCCACTAGTGGGAAGTCTAGGACTAGAGGGCTTTCTGCAGCGCTAGTATGGGTATTGTGGGCTGAAGGGACTGGTTTCCAGAGGGCTAGTATGGACATTGTGGGCCAAATGGATTCTTGGGGTGGCAGCTCACTCACAGCTGGTGGGCTAGCAGTTGACTCACGGTTATTCTTTGTAATTCCATTTCAAGCAGGGTGCAAGGCCACCAAATTCAAATGCAGTTTCCGGCCATTTCAAGCAGTGCAAGGCCACCAAATTCAAGTACAGTTTCTTACCACTTCATGCAGGGTGCAAGGCCACCAAATTCAATTGCAGTTTCATACCACTTCAAGCAGGGAGCAAGACCACCAAATTCAGGTGCAGCTTCCTACCACTTCAAGCAGGGTGCAAGGCCACCAAATTCAAATGCAGTTTCATGCCATTTCATGCAGGGTGCAAGGTCACCACATTCAAATGCAGTTTCATACCATTTCATGCAGGGTGAAACCACCATAAAACCACCATAATACCACACAAAACACCACACTCACAGTTCAGTAGACAATCAGTGTGTTCAGTTGATTCACAGCTCAGACAGTCGTGACCTCTCTCTCCCCCATCTTGCAGAGACTGAGCCACACCCACACTTCCGGGTTTTATATTCCCTCCCCCCCTCCAACTGGAAGGGGCATGGCCTTCATGGTGTGATTGATAGGAGAGAGATTCTCAACATTTTTTTAAACACTAATAACACTTCTATTTTTCATTAATGGGAAGAATCCTCTGCACCTGATAAGCAGAGGGGGACTGAGTAAGATTGCCAAAAGTCAGAGCCGTAAGTGGTAGCGTTTTATCTAAAATCAATATACAGTGCAAACAGGAAGTTGTCAAGTATACACCAACAACCATTTGCAGTGCAGCAGTTCAAAGCAACCTCGCCCTCCCCCCCCCCCCCCCCCCCCCCCCCCGCCCCCTCCCCCCCCGCCCTCACCAACAACCATTTGCAGTGCAGTGCAGAAGAGCCATCTACATCTTAGGAAATTAATCTCATGGATCTGTGCAATGTGAAACCCAGCAGTCAAACACTGGAGAAGGCACACCCCGTGGACTTTGGAAGCTCGCCTAGCAGCCTGCGGTGAGGTTTAATGCGAGGCTTTCCGATGTCAACAGTGCTCCCTTAAACGACGAGGAAAGCAATGAAGAAGCTCACTGTCCTTCTGTTGCTATTGAAGCTGACCCAGATCATTTGTAGTGTGGAGCTTGAACTCACATTGGGAATGGTGGAGACATTTGCTTTCTAAAGTGGAATGTGCACAGAAATGTCCATTTCAATTTGCAGGGACTATCGCAATGTTTAAGAAACATTTACACAGGTACAGGGATGGGATATGTTTTGAGGGATATGGGCCAATTCCAGGAGGTGTGACTAGTGTGGGTCGGTGTGGGCAAGTTGGGCCAAAGGGCCTGTTTCTACTCTGGATGGCTCTATGACTAGTTTTTTCATTGATGTGATTGATTGCTGGGCAATTTAATTTTTCATGGCAAGTATCTAAAAAATATGTCTATGCGATCCAAGTTATTGGTTCATTTATTGTAATTCCTTGTATCATCTAAAATTAACTGAATCCATGAACATGATGTGCTTTGTTATTTTGCCTGTTACGTCATATGTTATGAGCAATGTTAAATTCTCACAAACTAATTCAGTTTGTTCATGCATGAAATTAGTAAGTTGGATTAGTGTTTTCTGGTATTGCCTGGTTTTGAACAACTAGGAGCTGGAGGCTAAAAATTCTCAAGACCACTTTGTGGATCAACTCACAGGTTTTGAATTAGCACAGTGGCACAGCTGGTAGACGTCAGCTCCGGTGACGTTAGTTCAATCCTGTCAATGACTGTGTGCAGTTGCCATCTCCTTGTAACTGAGTAATTTTTTTAACACAAAAAGTTTAACTGAGTGGTATAATCAGGGGTTGCTGATAAGAATGTGGGGCGAATAAAGGGGGATCACTGTAAGATTAATGTAAAAAAGACAAAACATTGTTGTAAATCAGCAGGACAGATACTACTTGACCCGTTGAGTTACTCTGGCACTTTGCATCTTGTAAATCAGCATCTGCAGATCCTTGTTTCACCATAAGATTCATGTAAATGGGCACTTGGTGATCGGCGTAGACTGTTTGGGCAAAAGGCCCTCTTATTGTGCGGGATGATTCCATCAGGAAAGCATGCGTAGGACATGAAGAAGAGCACACAAGGTGTCAGCATTGTTCACATTGATTACCGTCCTGCGTCACAAGCTGCTGTGATGAGACATTCGGTTAATGGGAAGGGATCTGTGATGCTGAACAAAATCGAACGCATTTTGCAGACCCCAACATGGTTTCATTAATTCACTTGTCACCCTGGCGAACATTTTTAACCAAGAACATGTCAACGTGGTGTTTGCATTTTGTTATCCAGCTATTGACATATCATAGCTCCGTCCTGGGGACAATAGTGTTTTTGTGGACCAGTGTTGCTTGCAACTTCCCTGTGATGAGGCACCTTTGTGATTTGACCTGCAGTTCCTCAGTTTCCAGGTCAATTGCACCCTCTAGTGTTTAGTCTGCTGAATATAACACTTGCAATGTTGTGAAAGAACCAAGCATCGAGGCTTCTATTAATACAAACGCAGAACCCACAGAGTACAATGAGTCTGTTTGTGTTAAATCTGCTTTGCTTGTACACGTTCAACTACTTAACCAGCAGAGTAAATTTATGATGCCACTCTGTTTCCTTGCCGTGGACACATTGTACTTTGATCTCTGGCCAATGAATTTGTCACCAAGGCAACAGGATGATCCTCAGTACCAGGATGCATTGCAGTAGTCTGATCCCTGAGGGAAAATTGCTGGATAACGTCAAATCTATAGAAACCCGTGGCTCCAGCTAGAATGTCATAGCATAAGGAACGGGAGTAGGTTACAGTATCCCTTGAGTCTGTACTGTGATTCAATGTTCATAGCTGTTCTTGTACATCAAGTCCACTCACCAGTGTCACCGATTAAACTGGGTTCCAGGCCCAGTTCTGGGCTGTGGGCTTCTATACTGCTGGCTCTAATAATGTCATATGACTGACTCTACTGCTCTACCCATCCACCCCCCCCCCCCCACCACCCCCCACCTCCAACAAGAACCTCAGTAATGACTCCACTGGGCTCTGCTGTCCTTCCCCCTATTCCAAACATGCTTCTTCTCCTACCCCAACCCCTACACCACATGTCACACCCTCCCTTCTGAGCCCACAAAATCGCTGCAGTACATCCCCCAAGTCTCTCTCCACCCCTCTGCTCCCAGCCCTTACCCATCCCAACTGACCTCACTTGTTCTAATGCAGATCGATCAGTCTTCAGCAGAGGCCTTGCCTTTTTATCTCAACTAGTTTCGGGCCTGCCGTGAGGTTGAGCTCTTCTTCTGTCGCCTCCACCTCCAGGCCTTTTTCTCTGGTAAGGAGACTCCCTCTAGCTTCACAATTCGCAGCTCTTCAATCCTTCTGTCTTACATCTTCTGTTTTTTCATCTCTGGCCTTTGTCTAACCAGCTGCCTTGAGGAAGGACATTCTTGCTATTAAGGGAGTGCAGCGTAGGTTCACGAGGTTAATTCTCGGGAAGGCGGGACTGACATATGATGAAAGAATGGAGCGACTGGGCTTGTATGCACTGGAATTTAGAGGATTAGAGGGAATCAAGGCGTATGGGGTGAAGGCATGAACTGATTGTGGATGATCAGCCATGATCACATTGAATGGGCCAAATGGCCTACTCCTGCACCTATTGTCTATGTATCTATCAAACCCCCTCCCTTTCCCTCACCGATATCCACCTATTACTAGCCAGACTTTGTCCTAACCCTTTTCTCTTCCAGGTTTCTTACCTTCCCCTGCCCCCTCCCAAAGAGTCTGAAGAAGGGTCGTAACTTGAAAAGTCATCTATCCATGTTCTCTAGAGATGTTGCCTGACCCACTGAGTTATGCCAGCACGTTGTGTCTTTTTTCTAAATCCACTTGCATGCCTGATTCACAGATCCCTTGATGCTCTTATTTTCCAAAAAACTGACAATCCATGGCTGAGTAGAAATGTCAGAATATTTATATCCCTCTGAGGTGTAGAGATTTACCCTGATCTTGATGGATGACTCCTCATCCTGAGACAATGACCATGTTTCCAGACATTCAGGCTTGTGGAAACAATCTCAGCATCTTCCCTGTCAACCCCATCCATAACTTTATTTGGTTAATGTAGTTCTTCCTAATTCCAGAGTGCATCTTTGTGAATGGTCCACAGTATCTCAGGGGTATCCAATTATGATCTATTCTGAATCAGTGTCGTTTAATATAGTTTCACATGATGAAAGGTATCTCCAAAGTGACTTCATGATCGTAAAGAATGTGTGAGTGTGTGTCACTCTTTGTACATAAGTTGTGCACACATGTCTCCACAGTAGAATTGCCATAGAACTTGAGGAATGTTAACCTTGTACCACAGTTAATCAAGGGATGTTGGGATGAACCAAGTACTTTGATTGGCCAGTTAACTTTTGGTGATGGAGAAATTATTGGAATCAATTCTAAGGGGCAGTATAAAGCGCCATTTGGATTAATCAAGTAAAGTTAGCATGTATATGTTAAAGGAACTGACAAATTTGATTGTATTGTTTCAGAAGGTAATAAGGATGTTTTATAACGGCAGTATATCCTTTACAATCCATATAGTTTTTTACAATGTTTTTGATGGGCTGGCCAAAAGGTTACAATCTTTGTAATCCAATGGAGAATAGCAACTGAGTCCAATATTGCTTCAGTGGCAGACAGCAAAGCGTAATGGTGACAGGTATTTTACTCATGGGAAATAAGTACCATAGACAGTGAGATCTTTTCCTTTTGTAATAAATATTAATGATTTGGACATATGCTAAATTGTTTTGTATCTAGACAGCTTGTGTTATGTATATAATTCATCCTTTACGCAGTCCAGCTCATCATTTAAAGATCATAAATGATAGAAGAATCAGCCCATCAAGTCTACTGCGCCATTCAATCATGGCTGATCTACCTCCCCCTCCTAACCCCAGTCTCCTAGCTTCTCCCCATAACCTCTGACACCCGAACTAATTAAGAATCTATCTCTGCCTTAAATATATCCACTGACTTTGCCTCCACAACCTTCTGTGTTAAATAATTCCACAGATTCACCACCCTCTGACTAAAGACATTCCTCCTCATCTCCTTACTAAAAGAACGTCCTTTAATTCTGAGGCTGTGACCTCTAGCCCTAGACTCTCCCATTAGTGGAAACATCCTCTCCCCATCCACCCTATCCAAGCCTTTCACCATTCTGTATGTCTCAAGGAGGTCCCCTCTCATTCTTCCAAATTCCTGTGAGTACAGGCCCAGTGTCGTCAATTGCTCATCACAGGTTAAACTACTCATTCCTGCTATCATTCTGGTGAACCTCCTCTGGACCCTCTCCAGGGCCAACACACCCTTCCTCAGATATGCTGCCCAAAATTGCTCACAATATTCCAAATATATTGGAATATTCCTTAATATCACTATAGGTTTGGAATAGTTTCCATACATCAACCTCTCTAATGCTTCTCATACTCTCACAGCCACCCCTTTGCTGCAAATGTAGGATGCTAGAACCAGATTTAAAAAAAATTATATGCCTTTAAACCATAACTATTCTTCCACCATCTCTGCTTCTTGGTCGCGTACTCCGAACTGCTCCCTGGCTAAATGCTTACACTGAATCCACTGTAGGATATTACTGCCTTGTTTGCCTTGGTGGTAAGGTGGAGTCACTATATCCTAACCACCAGCATGACAACTGAGAAACTATCACTTATTATTATCATGATGATTCCTTCTGTTTATGTTCATACGTTTGTAAGTTAACGGAGCAGGATTAGGCCATTCAGCCCATTGTCTACTCCACCATTCAATCATGGCTCATCTATCTTTCCCTCTCAACCCCATTCTCTTGCCTTCTCCCCATAAGCCCGGACACCCTTATTAATCAAGAAATGTAGCATTTAACTTGATCAGCTCAATTTTGCCAGTGATGTCAGATGGGGAAATTTATGGGGAAGACAACAGAATAACTGCATGACTTGCTAAAACTCTTCTGACTATGTGGATGACAGCGATTTTCTATGATAGGGAAATTTTTATTTCAAATTTCCAGGTGTCTGCAGTAATTTTGATTTATAAAAGCAGGCCCTTTAAGCCACCAACTCTATGCCAACCATTAAGCATCAATTCACACAAATCCTATTTAATTCTCTCTACATTTACATCAGCTCCTCCTAGATACTTGTCATTCACCTGCACATTGGGGGCAATATGCAGCGAACAATTGATCTTCCAGTCAGCATTTCTCTGCGATGCAAAGGGAAACCAGAGGACCCAGGGGAAATCAACGCGGTCACTGAGGGAAGGTGCGTACTTCACACATTTAATACTGGAATTCAGGTTTGAACTAGTTTCATGGGAATTGTGTGGAAACAACTCACAGCACTCTTATGCTGTCCAATTTTCAGAATGAAACCAAATTTAGATCAGCAGAAGAGAATGTAGAATATGAGAGGTCAAACATGAAATTTAAAAAACAACTTGTTTAAAATTAATAGTTTACGTAGAATTGTAAAAGTTACTTATTAGTAAAAGTTAATGTGCGATTCTAAACGTTTGACAGAGAAATTAAACATCTCTCTCTTCATGGAAATGTACAACTTCTTTCTAAATCATCTTGAAAATGTGCACATTACAACATTCTGGCTGATCCAGTTACAATGATGACAACCTGACCCTTAGTGCTTAAATATCTTCCTACAGTGGGTTTGTTTATGACTAAAAAGTGCCACCAGATTTTCTGACTGACCTGATGCATTCCGTTAAATCCTACCTGACTTGCAGTGATATGCACTAAGTTATAATTCTGTGTGAGAGTTTTGATGTTCTGTTATCTGACCACCGGGTGGCGCCCGTAATAGCCACCTCTCCAGCAGTCTGTCTTGTCCCTGCTCTGTTTTTATTATTTTAAGATTGTGGTCTATCCACGTTCTTTATTGATGCTCTCTAACCTGCTGACTTACTCCAGCATTTTATAACTTTTTTTAAACCATCATTTGCAATTCCTTGTTTCTACATGTATAGATAGTATTCATGTGCCTTTTACAATATATTCACTCTAGTAATCATGTAACAGTTTCAATAACCACGCTCAACATGATTGACGATTTTTCAATGCAAGATGACAGCCTTCTTTGTCACGTAAAAATCTCTTCCATATATAGATTTTTCTGCTTATAATTAGTTGTTATCAATCATTGCATTTCAATCTCGGAGGATGGAATTTGAATAAGCACACCGCTACTGATAAAAAAACAAACAGCGTAGCTGGGTGGGGAATTGGTCAGAGAGCCTGTTGTGTGTGCGGTGGTACTGCAATAGAGTGTACAGTGAGCAATGCAGCATGAAGGGCTGCACTCACCATGATATGCACAAACACATAGAACAGTGCAGCACAGGAACAGGCCAGGCCACGCCAGCACAGGAAGAGGCCACGTTAAACTAACCTCTGCCTGCATGTGATCCATATCCCTCGACTCCCTGCTCCCTGTCGGCACGGACTGGAAGGGCCGAGAGGGCCTGTTTCCGTGCTGTAATTGTTATATGGTTATATCCATGTGCCCATCTATAAGCTTCTCAAATATCATGCTTCATAATGGCAAAGGCTTAGGTACCAGCTGTGTTTGTGCACCCTATCATAGAAAATAACTGTCATCCACATAGTCAGAAGAGTTTTAGCAAGTCACGCAGTTATTCTGTTGTCTTCCCCATAAATTTCCCCATCTGACATCACTGGCAAAATCGAGCTGATCAAGTTAAATGCTACATTTCTTGATTAATAAGGATGTCCGGGGTTATGGGGAGAAGGCAAGAGAATGGGGTTGAGAGGGAAAGATAGATGAGCCATGATTGAATGGTGGAGTAGACAATGGGCTGAATGGCCTAATCCTGCTCCGATAACTTACAAACGTATGAACATAAACAGAAGGATCATCATGATAATAATAAGTGATAGTTTCTCAGTTGTCATGCTGGTGGCTAGGATATAGTTTCACACACAGTCCTCTCCCACCTTCTGCTATCCTGAGATGTTCCTCAAGAAGGTGGTATATATCATCAAGGATACACACCATCTGGACCATGTTTTCTTCTCACTGCTACCAACGGACAGGGGGTACATAAGCAGAGATCCACATAAGCAGGTTGAGGAACAACTACTTTCCTACAACCGTCAGGTTTTACATAGACTAGCACAACCCTCATCCTCCCTCGACAATGGAACTCTGCTTCATTTCCTGCAGTTCTATATACTTGTTCTTTATCTATTTGTCTTTTGCACTAATGTCATTTTTGTTGAAGCCTTCTTTCTTTTTGAAAATTTCTGTGTAACTTATATGTAAATTATGTATAATTTAAGTGTGTTTCAGTCTGTGTGGCTGTGATGATGTAGCAAGCAAGATTTTTAATTGTACCTGCATCTCACCACATTTGTTCGTATGACAATAAACTCAACTTGACTTGACTAAACTTTTCTTTCCTTTTCACTTTTGTTGAAAGGATACAGATCTGAAACATTAATTATTTGTCTTTCTACTGAAGCTGGCTGGTTTGCATGTTTTTGGGGTTTTTCCAACGTTTTCTGTTTTTATATAGGGATGATCTATTATGTATGACTCGATGAGCATGCGTGTTAGGCTTGCTGCTTTATATGGCAATGTTTTAAGCCTTCCTTTGTTCCAATACTAAATCCACTTCTGTTGGTTATTTCTAAGGCTTAATTTTATATTATTTACAACATTTGTGTATATACTGTTGCTTATTTACTGTCACATGTTTTAATGTTATTCCCCAATATATTAGAGCCCAGTAATGCCTTGTGCCTGTGTCTTCCTGGATTGCATTATCTATATTACTAAAAGTAAGATCTTGATCGCTTTTGACACACTGTGATTTCATTTCCGAGAGAACGCCACCACTTACGACCGTCATTTTTGGCCATCTTGCTCAGAGCCCCACTCCACCGGACTGGACCAGAGGATTTTTCCCATTGATGAAAAATCAGAGAGATATTAATGTTTTCTTTAAATTGCCATTCTCTCTGTTGCCCCTGCTGGTGGGACGGGGGAGGGACTATAAAACCCAGAAGTGGTGTGCCTCACTCAGTCTCTGCAAGATGGAGGAAGCCAGAGAGTCATGTCTCTCTGAGCTCTGAATAACACTGAACACATGTCTACTCAACTGTGAGTGCCCTTAATGTGGTTTGAAAATGAAAATATGGTTGGTTCGAAGTAAAAAGACACTGCAAATGGTTGTTTGGGGGGTTTGGGTTGAAGTAAAAAGGCACTGATTGCAAATGGTTGTTTGGGGGGTTTGGGTTGAAGTAAAAAGGCACTGCATGCAAATGGTTGTTTGGGGGGTTTGGTTGAAGTAAAAAGGCACTGCATGCAAATGGCTGTTTGGGGGTTTGGGTTGAAGTGAAAAGGCAGTGCAAAGGGTTGCTTGGGGGTTTTGGGTTGAAGTGAAAAGGCACTGCAGATGGTTGTTTGTCTAAACTTGACAACTTCCTGTTTGCACTATATTGATTTTAGATAAAACGCTACCATTTACGGCTGTGATTTTTGGTCATCTTACTCAGACCCCCTCCACTCATCAGGTGCAGAGAATCCTTCCCATCAATGAAAAACAAAAGTGTTATTAGTGTTTAAAAAATGTTGAGAATCTCTCTCCTGTCAATCACGATGTGAAGGCCACACCTTTTCCGGTGGGAGAGGGAGGGATTATAAAACCCGGAAGTGTGGGTGTGGCTGCATGATGGGGGAGGGAGAGGTCACGACCTGTCTGAGCTGTGAATCTGATTCCGGTGGGAGAGGGAGGGATTATAAAACCCGGAAGTGTGGGTGTGGCTGCATGATGGGGGAGGGAGAGGTCACGACTCTGTCTGAGCTGTGAATCAACTGAACACACTGAATGTCTACTGAACTGTGAGTGTGGTGTTTTGTGTGGTTTTATGGTGGTTTCACCCTGCTTGAAATAGTATGAAACTGCATTTGAATGTGGTGGCCTTGCACCCTGCATGAAATGGTATGAAACTGCATTTGATTGTGGTGTCGTTGCACCCTGCATGAAATGGTATGAAACTGCATTTGAATTTGGTGGCCTTGCATCCTCCTTGAAATGGTATGAAACTGCACTTGAATTTGGTGGCCTTGCACCCTGCTTGAAGTGGTATGAAACTGCACTTGAATTTGGGGCCTTGCACCCTACTTGAAGTGTTGGAAACTGCACTTGAATTCGGTGGCCTTGCATCCTGCTTGAAGTGGTAGGAAACTGAACCTGAATTTGGTGGCCTTGCACCCTGCTTGAACTTAAAGAAAGGTAACTTTGAGGTATGAGACGTGAATTGGCCAAGATTGACTGGCAATTAATTCTAAAAGGGTTGACGTGGATATACAATGGAAGACATTTAAAGACTGCATGGATGAACTACAAAAATTGTTCATCCCAGTTTGGCAAAAGAATAAATCGGGGAAGGTAGTGCATCCGTGGATAACAAGGGAAATCAGGGATAGTATCAAAGCAAAGGATGATGCGTACAAAGTAGCCAGAAAAAGCAGCATACCAGAGGACTGGGAGAAATTCAGAGACCAGCAGAGGAGGACAAAGGGCTTAATTAGGAAAGGAAAAATAGATTATGAAAGAAAACTGGCAGGGAACATAAAAAACTGACTGCAAAAGTTTTTATAGATATATGTGAAGAGAAAGAGGTTAGTTAAAACAAATGTAGGTCCCTTGCAGTCAGAAACAGGTGAGTTGATCATGGGAACAAGGATATGGCGGACCAATTGAATAACTACTTTGGTTCCGTCTTCACTAAGGAAGACATAAATAATCTGCCTGAAATAGCAGGGGACTGTGGGTCAAAGGGGAATTGAGTGAAATCCAGGTCAGTCGGGAAGTGGTGTTGGGTAAATTGAATAGATTAAAGGCCGATAAATCCCCAGGGCCAGATAGGCTGCATCCCAGAGTACTTAAGGAAGTAGCTCAGGAAATAGTGGATGCATTAGTGATAATCTTTCAAAACTCTTTAGATTCTGGAGTAGTTCCTGAGGATTGGCGGTAGCAATGTAACCCCTCTTTTTAAGAAGGGAGGGGAGAGAGAAAACGGGGAATTACAGACCAGTTAGTCTAACATCGGTAGTGGGGAAACTGCTAGAGTCAGTTATTAAAGATGGGATAGCAGCACATTGGAAAGTGGTGAAATCATTGGACAAAGTCAGCATGGATTTACAAAAGGTAAATCATGTCTGACGAATCTTGTGGAATTTTTCGAGGATGTAACTAGTAGCGTGGATAAGGGAGAACCAGTGGATGTGGTATATCTGGACTTCCAGAAGGCTTTGGACAAGGTCCCACATAAGAGATTAGTATGCAAACTTAAAGCATACGGTATTAGGGTTCAGTATTGATGTGGATAGAGAACTGGCTGGCAAACAGGAAGCAAAGAGTAGGAGTAAACGGTCCTTTTCACAATGGCAGGCAGTAACTAGTGGGTACCGCAGGGCTCAGTGCTGGGACCCTAGCTATTACAATATATATTAATGATCTGGATGAGGGAATTGAAGGCAATATCTCCAAGTTTGCGGATGACACTAAGCTGGGGGGCAGTGTTCGCTGTGAGGAGGATGCTAGGAGACTGCAAGGTGACTTGGATAGGCTGGTGAGTGGGCAAATGTTTGGCAGATGCAGTATAATGTGGATAAATGTGAGGTTATCCACTTTGGTGGCAAAAACAGGAAAGCAGACTATTATTTAAATGGTGGCCGATTAGGAAAAGGGAGATGCAGCGAGACCTGGTGTCAAGGTACACCAGTCATTGAAAGTAGCATGCAGGTGCAGCAGGCAGTGAAAAAAGCGAATGGTATGTTAGCTTTCATAGCAAAAGGATTTGAGTACAGGAGCAGGGAGGTTCTACTTCAGTTGTACAGGCTCTTGGTGAGACCACACCTGGAGTATTGCGTGCAGTTTTGTCTCCAAATCTGAGGAAGGACATTATTGCCATAGAGGGAGTGCAGAGAAGGTTCACCAGACTGATTCCTGGGATGTCAGGACTGTCTTATGAAGAAAGACTGGATAGACTCGGTTTATACTCTCTGGAATTTAGGAGATTAAGAGGGGATCTTATAGAAACTTACAAAATTCTTAAGGGGTTGGACAGGCTAGATGCAGGAAGATTGTTCCCGAGTTGGGGAAGTCCAGGACAAGGGGTCACAGCTTAAGGATAAGGGGAAATCCTTTAAGACCGAGATGAGAAAGACTTTCTTCACACAGAGAGTGGTGAGTCTCTGGAACTCTCTGCCACAGAGGGTAGTTGAGGCCAGTTCATTGCTATATTTAAGAGTGAGTTGGATGTGGCCCTTGTGGCTAAGGGGATCAGAGGGTATGGAGAGAAGGCAGGTACGGGATACTGAGTTGGATGATCACCATGATCATATTGAATGGCGGTGCAGGCTCGAAGGGCTGAATGGCCTACTCCTTCACCTAATTTCTATGTTTCTATGTTTCTATGTTTCATGTTTGAAGTGGCATGAAACGGCACTTGAATTTTGTGGCCTTGCACCCTGCTCGAAGAGGTAAGAAACTGCACTTGAATTTTGTGGCCTTGCACCCTGCTTGAAATGATAGGAAAATCGATTTGAATTTGGTGGCCTCGCACTCTGCTTGAAATGGAATTGCAAGGAATAGCCATGAGTCAACTGCCAGCCCACCTGCTGTGAGTGAGCTGCCAGCACATCAGGCTATAGGGACTGGGCTGCCACTCCAAGCATCCATTTGGCCCACAATGTCCATACTAGCCCTCTGGAGACCAGTAGTCCATGCAGCCAACAACACCCCATACCAGCGCTCCAGAACCCCCCCCCACCCACTGGCCACCAATATTGGAATTGGTGGAGAGGTGGAATATTGCGTCGGGGGACCAACCCTCCCATGTGAACATGGGACCCAACAGGTCCCACTTAGTCTAGTTTAGATTTAAAACCCTGGTTTCAGATTGAATCACTTTTAGATGACATTGAATATCATTGAAGACAACAGGACATTTGAACTCAGGACAATTAGGCTGTTACTTTAGTACAATAACCATCAGAGTAACAGACCCCCATTACCTGCATTAAGTGCTATATGTTTCCTGTATTAGTTTTAATCTAATGCCAATTGTTTCTATTGCCAAAGTATGAAGTAATGTTTTATGTTAGCATTGAGTCTCCTTGCTAATGTTATTTACCTTTGTGCGATCATCTCTCCTTTGTGGAATATAAAGTCCAATGATCTTATCCTCCAATGCATGTGAAATTCCTCCTCTAGAATTTGACTATATTTACAGGAAATGTAAACACTTACGTGCTACTAACTGTGTACACATTTTGTGTTAAATGTTCACTCTGTTCCTAGACTTTCCTTGCAACTTTTAAATTATGAATCAACTTCATGGGCTTCCTTTGCATGGTCTCCAGTCTTTGAAAGTTTTCCTTGTTTTTCGATTGAAAAACCTTATGACATTATTGAAGATGCAATCAAATCGGACAACCACAGAATAAAATCATTATCCCTTAATTTAATTATATAATTTTAAATGTCTTAGGTAGACAAAAATGCTGGAGAAGCTAAGTGGATGAGGCAGCATCTATGGAGAGATGGAGGGATAGAATAGGCGATGTTTCGGGTTGAGACCCTTCTTCAGTCAGATGTCTTTTAAGTTGTTTTGCTAACTAGTGCTTTGCATTTTGTTGCTGATGTTAGGCATTGACTCCAGCCTTTCTTCCCATTTTAATTTTGGCTATTTCATTACCATTTGATGTTATTGACAAGCTTTGAGACATAAAGCAGACATAAAAGATCAAGCCTTTTCACTGCAGCATAGGAGATATGTCGCAAACGTAAAAGATCAAGCCCTTTTCACTGTGGCCTGACATAGAATCCGTGCCTGCAACATTTGTGGGACGTGCAAACTAAACGTAGAACTTTGATCACTTGTATAAACTGTTGGCCATGTTCAGGGAGAAGAATACTGATTGTTCCTGTTTACTTGCCACTGGCTTACTTAAGCCTGAATGTACTGAATAAAAGTAAATAGAAAAACGTCAAAGTATTTGGCTATTGATATAATTCACAGTAATATCTCCCGTGCACATGGCCACAGTGCATCATCTGTCTCCGAACCCACAAGCTCAACATGTAAGCTGTTTCCCCGACCATAGGTAGCAGTAGTTACAAACTTGCACATCAAACAACACAGGGAGCAATATTAGAATATCGACGCAACTGATATTGTCTCCACAAGTTTATTTTCTTTTTCAAACATACACATTAATTTACATATTTCACAGACAAACACAAAATAGCTGATCTACTGTACAGTCTAAATTCCAACAAGAGAGGTAAAATATATTGTGCACATACATAACTTTCAGATTTAGGTAACAAGGTATTTTTAATGTTTTATAAAGGAATACAACATTGATCAAATAGCTGTTTTCAATAGTTCTATATGGTACCACCTCACAAAGCTTTCACAGGCAGTATTTCTCTGGTCGAACAGATGTTGCTGGGAGCAGGGAAATCAGAGAATTTTATTTATTTAACGGTAATCATGGTAACCACATTTCTAATAACACCCGCAAGCTTGAAACAAAGAAAGGCATAAGTAAATTTTGTAGAATATACAGAAATAAGTTAGTTGTACTTCATTTCAAGTTTATTATCTATCAGAAAGGCCTCAGTAAAAAAATGCCAGTTTATCTTCAGTCTGCACAATATCAGTTATCCTTTGACATGGACATAAGAGACTGTAGGTGCTGGAATTTGGGTCAAAAAACAAACTCTTGCGGAACTCAGTGGGTCAAGCAGCATCTGTGGAGGCAAAGGTAAGGTCCATGTCACAGGTCGAGTCCAGTATTAGGGCTGATGCAGAGTTTCATCCCAAAATAAGGTATATAGGTATCCATTTGTCTCCACCAATGCAGCTTGACCTGCAGAGTTCCTCCAGCAGTTTGTTGTTTGATCTGTTAACCTTAATTTTGTAAAACCACATTTAAGCGCACCTAGATCACTACCTGCACCATATTGTCTTATTTCAACCTCGGGATCAGTTCAATCATAAGGTGTAGAATTTTTGAGATGATAAATTGAGAGATTTTTTCAAACTGTGCAAAATGAGCTGCATAATATTCATTATTGCAGATTCTCCATTTATTTTGTATACCCAATGTCTAGTGACAGCATCAAGTACTCACATGTCAGATGCAGTAAAAACAGGCACAACACAATTCTCACTCTATCGTTCTGATGTGGCTGGGCTCCAACCTCGGAATAATCATTGGATTTTGTTAATTATATTTTATCAAGCTTTCACTTTAAAGTTGCCAATTGGGGTCAGAATTGAAACTAGTTTAATATGGCCAGGATTTATTTCATTGGGATGCTTAAAGTCAGGAAGTAAGAATATTATTAGTATCTCATTACTATTGGCTGGATTTCATTTGAGATCCTAGCAATATTTTTCCCATTACTGGAAAATAACCAAATAAATTAATACTGTACAACATACTCATTCCTTACTGTTAGTCAACAACACAATTAGCTCTAAGACTTAAGGAACAATGATGAGAGTTCCAACAATGAAAACATTCTCACACAAGCAAACATACATGCAATAGTATGGTGACAGAATTTTACATTTACGTACAAATGAAATTTCCCAGTCATTCCTACAAAACATTGTCACTGAACATCACAGAAATTCAGTAACTTCAGTACAAATAGCCTTTTCAAACACTGATTTACATTATGCCCACATACAATTACATAAGTTCCACATTGTCACTGAGAATTCTCAAATCACACACCAAGCTTGCAGATAAGGCTACAGTGTATCATCACCAGGGCTTGAAATGGCATCTACTTCAAGACACAAGGAGATTATTCAATTTCTGATGGTATGAAATGAAACCCCAGGATCAGGGGACTGAATTATGAGGAAAACTTATTCAACCCTGAAAGGAAATGTGTGAGGATGATCTTGTACAAGTTTCAAGGTGAATATATACACCTACAAAATGTAAAAAATACACTACATCAAGGTGCACTATAACATTTGGGACATGTTCTACCTGTAACTGATGTTAGGAATTTCCTTTTCAATAGTATTCAATGTATGAGATGGATATTGGCGGCAATTTTTTTGTGATCATTTGAGAGACAATTGGGCATAATGGTGGGTGAGATTGAAAAGATCGCTATATTAATCATCTAAGGCTGGCTGTTACACTGTCAAATATTATTATTAACAAAATATTTAGCCATTTTAAATACAGTTCAGTTTGAAGCAAGTTCATGGTTATCGGCCTGTCCCACATAGGCGGCTTTTTAGGCGATTGCAGGAGACTATGCGGTTGCCACATGTACACGGGTGGTTGCTGGGGAATCGCCTTCATGGTTGTGAGGAGTTCCCGCATTCTGGGAACTAGTCGCGGCCTCATTATGGTCGCTGCAATTTTTTCAACATGTTGAAAAATTAGCGGCGACTAGAATGGAGAGTAGCGAGAATTCTCATGCCGTAGGTGGGTCGCCAGGAGGTCCTAGTGGGTTTAGTAGGTCAGAGGTTCTCTTAGGTTCTCGTAGGTTGTAGCCGGTGCTGACCGGTGAATTCCATTTGCTCATTGAGAAAAGAAACATAAGCAGTAGTTTTCAAAACCAAGGATAACCGACAGGTAATGTAAAATGTCCGCCGAGCTTCACAGCCGTGCATCTCTGGCTTCTAAAAAGTTGTCTCCACTCCTTCTCCCCCCTACTCCCCCCTCTCTCCCTCTTCTCCCCCCCCCCCCCCTCTTTTTAAGGACTTACTGTACACTGTGCTTTTTAGCTTCTTAATTACAGCGCCAACCTTCATGGTCATCGCGGTGTGTGTCTGTATCACATTGGCTTTGCACCGTGTGAATTTCACGCAGACAGCGCTCCCCCTGCTTGCCCTGTCCCCCGCCTGCATAATGGGTTGGTGAAGGAAGCGATGTGTTTGTGTGTGTGTTCCACTCTGACAGTCGCCGTTCCAGTTGTCGGTTTTTCAGGCGACTGCCGGCAACTTGACAGTCACTGGCAGTCGCCTGAAAAATCACCAAAGTGGGACAGGCCCATTACTTTCCACAGTACACATTAGGGGTGAATTTTGCAAGGTTTTTCGTTTATCAGTTCTAACTTGGTAGAATTATGAAAACAATATAAATTTATCCTACGGAGTCTACGGAGAAAATTCTGAACAACATTTTGGAAGTAAAGGTAAAATTTAATGCCCAATGTTCCCTGACTAGTACTATCAATAGCTTGCAAATAACTAGAGAACTGACAGGGGAAGTTAAAATCAAAAGTCATCATTCAAATATATTAACTTCAAGCCCTGTTGTATACAACTTTGCAGTTATCTGCATTGAATTAGAAATGCACCATATATTCTGAAATATTGCACTTAGTGGCCTATTGTCCCTCAATACAGAGGCTACACAAAAGTATAAAACGCAGATCACTCCAGCACCAATGCATCATTTTACATTTGCTCCATTTAGATAAAAAATGTCAGACATCAGAAAAAGATAACTCGAACTACACTCAATATTACACAATCACGACACATTGTTTATTTGCACAAAAATACTTACCTTCTTGATTTGCTTTATTAAAATGCTGGCAAAACTGAGGTTTCTGAGCAACAATAAAAACTGTCAAACTAGCATTCAAATTACATGAAAGATGATGTAAATTCTCAGTGGATATAATTTTTCTTTAAGATTGCGGTAGGATACAGCATTTTAAACAGATTCATGCTTTTCTCTACATTAATACGTGACAAACAATTATAACTGAGGCTGTCACGGATTGCCCTAGATTGGAAAGTGCAGCCACAAAAGCCAAGGTTACATTGCCATCTTCAGCTCCAATGTTAGGGGGAGAATAGTTGATTGCCAATTACTATTTTCTATTTGTGTAGCGGTGCATACCTACTCTGTCCATGCACTCACTGTTGATTTCTAGGATGCCCTGTAAGTTGTTGAACTGAAGGATTGGATATATCTGTACTCAGCTATATACCAGCCACGGTTGATACATCTGACACTTAGTCATTCTAAAAGAGTTGTTTGTCTTCACTTAAGAGAGGTTAGGATTTTTTTCTTTATTTATAAGTACATTTGGAGTGTTATTAATTAAGAGCAGTTTCACATCTTTAAAGTGAATTTATCTTTTTAAGGTATTTTAGTAATACTTGCTTTTTAATATTTTTTTACAGCTGTTTCCAAATGTCTCTGATGATCTGAGGCATTGCCTGGGATAAGTAAGATCACACTAAATCCCCTGCATCCTATGGCCAAATCAAACATTCATAAGTGATAGGATCAGAATTAGGCCATTCAGCCCATCAAGTCTACTCTGCCATTCAATCATGGCTGATCTATCTTTCTCTCTCAACCCCATATTCCTGCCTGTTCCCCATAACCCCTGATACCCGTATTAATCAAGAATCTATCAATCTCTACCTTAAAAATATAATCACAACTTATGGCCAAAATTTGCATATATTTAACACTAATGGTTGTCGAACAATTATTCCCATTACCTCCCCAAGGGCCATAAATGACACACACAAAATAAAAATAAAAACTGCCAACAATTTTCACGCTATCTTACAGGACAGGTCATTGGAGATGGCCTATAATAGGTACTGTTTAATGACACAGGCCCAGGCTCTGTAATATTTGAAGAAGTCAATTTCAATCTGCAAGTTGTCCCAGTGAATCAACAGTTAGTCTGAACAAATAGAATTGTAGCTCCCTCCTAGTACAATACAAGTGGTGTGAGGTGAATGTTCCTACACCACCTAGCTTTAGTGAATTTTAGTATCAGGCCAGGGCCTCACTCTAGGGTTGAGCTGGCATTATTTTTGTGAACTGGAATTATTTTTTTTGTCAGCACACATCCATAATGTATTCACAACACCATTAACATTTGTCAGGTAATGTTAGACCTGAGACTGCTGGTATATATATATATATATATATTGAAAACACTTTTACAAATACATATTATTCATCAAGGCATACTGTTAAATTGGAATTGCTACCTTTTAAATGACATGTGCATACTTACGACTAGACAAGGGTTACAAATGTTCAAGCAATCAAGCTATGTTTACTCAGTATTTTAGATGCAAACATTTCCAGTGTTGAATTTTGTGCAGACTGAGGATAGGCTTTTTATCATCAATTCATCATCCAGAGAATACTTGAAAGGCCACATAAGTTTAGTAAACAGGGAAATCTTAAGTAATTTATAGATGTAGTACACTGAGTCTAGGAAGCTTTTGTTCCTAGGAACCCATTGTTCCTGTAACAGTCACACAAACCTTGAGTCTACAGATAAAACGCAGAATCAATACAATATTTGTAAAGGCTGACTAAGTGTCAGTATTAATGGAAGAGGTCTTAGGAAAGAGTACTGAGCACAGACTAGCAAAAAATAAATATAGATTGGTTTGTTTAATATTATATAGAGGCCAAACAGTTACATTTTCATGGACTAATAACTAAGGACTAATTTTTGTGATATAGACACAATTTGATAGCCGCCACATGTTTATGAACAACACTAACAGCCGCAGTTTTGTTGCTGTGGGGGTGGGTTCTCTGTGAGTTTTGTGTTTTGTTTTCCTGCAGCAACAGTAGGATCTGTATCCAAACTCTCCAACATCTTCTCACATATGATGTCAACAAGCCGCTCAAATGTTTGCTTGACGTTGATGTTATCCTTGGCACTGGTTTCAAAAAATTCAAAGCCTTGCAGAAAGAAAAAGAAAATATTAGTTCCTTAATGGACTGATTTTACAAACAAACACAGAAATAACTGCTTATGCTCAGCATCTCAGCTGCTTTTTAGTCTGTAATTGATGAGTTCTGGCTGAACAATGTATTAGGAAGCATTCAAATGTTATCTGGAATAACTGGGGGAAAATATTTTGTAAATATGACTGACCCCAACACAAAAACTCAGTGAGCCATATTTGCAAATTATTTCCCACTATATTAGAACTATAGGTACAATCTGTTTTCTATTGCTGGGAAGGAGTTTAGTTCCCATTGCCTGCAGCCTGGTTACCACCCATGGATTACTTTCGATTCATGGGATGGCCACCACAGTGATTCTGGCAGTGCACGGGCTGGTGAGGTGGTAGAGAATGCAAGATCGCAGGGCTACTGCAGGGTGGGGTGACTGCGATGAACAGGGAGTATCCAACATGAAATAACCTCTTAAATGTCACACTCTACTTGTAACACAATTGAAGTCGGTATTGATCCAAGGCTTTTTTTTAAAGTAACATTGTAAGATATTTTGTACCGTTCCTCTCAAGTAGTAGTTTAAATTTAACAAGTCCCCTTTGTCAAATTTCCAATACCAATTTCTGAGCAGTCGCTCAATGCTATCTTTGCTCACTTAGCTAGTACAACTGCTGCCTCAGAGCACCAGAGACCCAAGTTCGAACCTGACCTCGGGTGCTTTCGATGTGGAGTTTGTTGCATTTTCCCCGTGATTGCATGGGTCTCATCCGGGTGCTCAGGATGCTTCCCACATCCCAAAGATGTATGGGTTTGTAGATTAAACGGCATCTGCAGATTGTCCTGAATGTGCAAGGAGTGGATGGGATAATATATAACTATTGTGAATGGGTGATTGATGGTCGGCATAAACTCAGTGGGCCAAAAGGCCTGTTTCCATGCTGCATCTTTCAATCAAAAACATACACAGCTTTTTTCTGCAGTCTGTCTTTTGAATTGTGCAGGTATTTTCACAAGACAGTGGATCACAACATATGTATGAACTGCACCAGCATTTTACATCATTTTTATTCTGAACTTGGGAATTCCTTTTGGTGAATTAACCCATTGTACTAAAACCTCTTCAAGTTGCCTGGTGCTACCTGAGGCAAACATTTCCAGAGGATTCAAGCAATAGTCATAGAATATGGGCACCTTGTGAAAATTGGAAAGGACACAAAGTAGTGGAATAACTCAGCGCGTCAGGCAGTATCTCTGGAGAACGCGGCCTGGTGTCGTTTTGGGTCAGGACCATTCTTCAGATAATGTGAACGGAGCTTCTGAAAACCGTTCTGCCACTGCTGGTGCCTGGGTAGCCTCATTATCTCCTTTCAGCTTCAAGAGCAGGCACCCAAGGCATCGCAAATTGTGTTTTCTAATTGGGGCTGATGTCCACCAAGTCTCTTTTGATCCACTTTCACTCCTGATTCCTCTGCATGGTATTTTACTCTAAATAACATGTTCCCCTTTTTGACAGTAGTTGTATCTCTCTAAATGCTAAAGGGAGAGAGAGAAAGAAACACAGTTTGATGTGGTAGGTGAGAGGGTGGCGTGGTTTGCAGTAATAGAAGGGTCTTCTGGTCCCCCTTCCACTTGCATGACCCCTGATGGCTTTTCATCTGAAAATAAAGGAAATTCGGGTTATCAGGTAGAAAACTTGAGTTATTCTGTGTAACACTTAAAGACCACACCATAACCTTTGTTGCAACTGTGTCTTAGCTGCTGCCTTCTAATCCAACCGCTTGCCCTAATACTGCCCATCCCCAGCAGCACTGCCAGCAGGTCACTAGAAGAACTTCAGCCTTCCTTCCTCAGGTCGGAGTAGAGGTCTTGCATTGAGATTGAGTAGTTCTGCAAAAGAAGAAAGAACACATAATTAAAGCACTTCAAAAAATGTGCCTATTGAATTAATTAAGTTTAAGATAATGACAGTGGCAGCAGGCACACATGAGGAATGGCTTCTCATACATGCAGAGTGTGGGAGAGGTGCACTAGCAAGCGGCAGATAGTAATGGGAGCAAGGATAATTGGTGCGGATTACAGTCCAGGAAGCGGGGTTAGGTAAGGGATGATGGAGTGCGGTAAACAGCAAGTTTCACAGGAAGGAAAATGCTTACCTTAGCTGCCCTCCTGAGGAATTCCAGCTACCAAGAATGTAGTGCACATCACCAATGCCACTTTCCTCCAATAAGTGCACATCGCAGATCATAGGAGTATCCTGCCACGACTTCAAGGAGAGTGTTCACTCCTCTCTGTATTTTAGTTAGCAGACCAGCCAGGTTTAGTTCAGAAACACGTGCTCCCACCCATCCGCCCCCTCAACAAGGTCTGACTCCTGCCTTTGTGCTGTCAACACCCCTTAAAGCAGAAGGAGGTTTGGTTACCCGCGGTACCAAATCTGTGCATATGGACCTTCTCAAATAGCTCTCCTAGCTGCCATGGTTACTTGCATCGCATCATTGAGCACTATTACTCCCCAGTAGAATTGGTTTGCATTGCTGTCCTGCCTTGAATACCTGAGGTAAGTGATCTCTGCTGAAATAATTGTGAAACCTGTAATTCCTCAAAAGATTATTAGTTAAAGATACACATTTAATATTACTCTAGTACCATCCACATCTGCTCAGCATTTTCTTTAATAAGAAATATTGATAATTTGCATAACAAATTGATGCCCAGATGAATAATTATAATTGAAGCATTTTCAATGTGTAAAGTTCTCAATCTTAAAATAATCTATATAATTTAAATTGTAAAACCTTTTGAAGAACGTGGTGATTGGTGCTTAGTATTTTGTCCCTGGCACATTGCTTTTTTCAATCCAGGGAACAGGAACATTGCAAATCAGAAAAGTGAAAAACTGCTGATGTTGGTAATATCAAACACATAAAATAATTGAAACACTCAGTCGGTCAGGCAGCATTTGCGGAAGGGCAGCAAAGTTAACATCTCAGGTCAATGACTTTTCCCAGAAAGGTCATAATTAAAAATGCCCTTGTTCTTAAATGATATCCATTTTACACCACATGCTGTCTGACCAGCTGAGCATGTTCATATTTTCCATTTTCATTTTATTGCAGTATTAAGTGGTGTGCAGCATGGGGCAACGTCAAATGGAAATTATAGCATGCCAAGTGGCTTTCTATCATAGAAACAGGATGAACTGCAACAATGCCAAATTCCTCTTGAAGGTGGATCTCAATTTCTAATGGCATTTTCCAGCTGCGCAAACCAAATAAGTCCAGACTTGTGACCATGTGACAAAGGTAGATAAATGTACAAACAAACATAAGCATTCTTCTACTACATAGCGGGCACGAAAGCCACCTTGCTGGTTATGGTATTGTAGTGATCAGGTCCATTAAACAAGAACAAGTATGATTTTATTGACAGAAGCCATAATATAGTACCAGACAACATGAGAAATGAAAGTTAAAAGTTCACTCCTGTAGTTTACTAAATTATTGTCTAATGTGTGGTATTTACGATTGTCAAAACTTTGGACGTTTTATATTTATTTTATCATTTTACACCTTAATTTGAAAGATAAGCTTGATTAGACTCTGTGAGTGGTACTTTCTTTGAAGCAGGGCTGACATACTAAATGAGTGATCATTTCCACAGGGAGCCAGGGATACAGTGTGGAAACAAGCTCCTCAGCCCATGAAGTCCAGAACAACCATCAACCACTCATTTACACTAATCCCATTATCAAAATTCTCCCCACATTTTCTTCAACTTTCTTCAACTACACACCAAGGAAAAATTATAATAGCCAATTATATGCAGCCAACCTGCACATCTACGCGATGTGGATGGAAAGTGGAGCAGTCAATGGGAGAGCATGCAAACTACACACAGACAGTACCTGGGGTTGGGGTTGAACCTGATAGAACAATATCAATTTATGAGAGGGATTCTGCCTGCCTATCCTATTTTAGGGAAGCAGAATCTTTCTCCCAGCGTGGAAATGTCATATAGTAGAGAACATAGCTTTAAGCATGGATCATAGCTCTTGCTATAGTATATTTGGCTTTAAAGCCAGAGAGGCAATGTTTAAGAGAAGTGTGGGACAGGTTTTTTATTTACACAGAGAATGGTGAGTGCCTGGAGTGCGATGCCAGGGGTGGTGGTGGAGGCAGATGCAATAGTGGGATTTAAAATGGTTTCAGATAGCCATGTGATTATGTAGAAAATGGTGGGATAGGGTTCATGTGCTGGCAGAAGGAATTAGTTTAACTTGACATTGTGTTTCACACAAACATTGTGGGCCTATGGGGCCTATCCCCGTGCTGCATTGTTCTAGTTTCTAATATTTAGAAGAGTTTAAAAATATTTCTCATAAAGGTTTACTTTCATGGCTAGTTTTATGTGAAATGTTATAAATTAAGGTATGATGCAATGGCTATCCTCCAAAGGTGCCTTATTGTAAAACATATCATATTTTGCCTTATTTCACCATGCTTGTTCTGTCTCTATCAAGCAAGAGTGAACTACTACAAATGTGAAAGGCAAGCTCAGAACACCTGATATTTCAATGCCACACAAATAGATGAAGAACGCTGGGAATCAAATTTGATTAAAGATATTTAAAACACGTAGAGGATGACTGTAACAAGTGGGTATCTCGATAAGCGGTAAGTGTACATTATCAGCAAGATGTTTTGAGGACTGGCCAAAATTAGTGCTAAACAAAACCATTCACTTTGCTCAAGCATACCAAGTTGGTCTGCCAATTGTTTTCCTCTCTCCATCGATACAATTCTTTCATCCTCCATGTCACATTTATTGCCAACCAGTACAACTTGTGCATTGTCCCAGGAGTATGTCTTGATTTGGGTTGACCTGAAAGAAAATTGAGAAATATTATCTAAGTCAATCTTTGCATATAATTTCCCTATTGTTGTAAAGATAACATTATTATTATGTAAATTATAATTGTTCATGCTCAGAAGATCCGTCTAGAAAGTAACTCGCATAACTTCACTTGCCTTCAATTTCTCCATGATTGTAAATGGAGGAATTTCATGAATGAACGATAACCATTTGCGGGTTGTTTCATGTCATTGGGGAAATGGGACCAGTTATTTCAAGGAGTGAGCTAAACGTGCATGATTTCTACATCAGAGTACACAGGATTACATCACTATACCATCATTGGACCAATACTGGGCCAAATGGTCTTCTTAGTACACCACAAAGTACTGGAGGAACTCAGTGAGTCAGGTAGCATCTGTGGAAGGAATGGACAAGTGGTGTTTTATGTCTGGACCCTTCTTTAGATTGACTGTAGTTGGAGGGAGAGAGCTAGAAGAGGGAGGTGGTGACGGGAAAATGTCTGACAAGTGATAGGTGCATAGAGGTGCATCCTATCACGTCGGGCTTTGTCCCTCTTTTCCAGCTTTCCCCACACCCTCCCCCTACTACAATTCGGGTCAGGTTATTGGGGCAAGGCAGGCACCACAGACGACGAGATAAGGCAATGCGTTAGATCCAGTGTAATCAACCCAGCGGTAATGTTTATACATATGCTGTGATGAGAAATGAAACCCATCAGGTGGTTCGCTCGGCATTCTTAAGTGTGAGGAGGAAGAAATCAAATCTATGACAAATACAGATTACAAAGGATTGCCTCACTTGAAATCAGTTGGTGTCACAATTTTAACATACATAGAATAATACAGGCCCTTTGACCCACAATGTCTATGCTGAACACAATGCCGAAATGTTTTTATTTGACTGCACATAATCCATATCTCTCTATTCCCTGCATCTCCATTTGCCTATCTAAATGTTTCTTAAACACCACTTAAAGCTGCATCATACTGTATGTACCTGAAGAAACGAGAGTAGTGAAAAATATATTTTGAATTTATTTATTAGTTATCTACTTTTTTCACGTACATTTATATGAATAGACCTTTATTCCAAACCCAGATTTTTTTGGAAGTGATTTGTGAATTATGTAAGAGCGAATTTCCATGACTTGAACTGCTGTTTTGCTGGGGTCGCCCGTGGAAGGAACAGAGCGAAATACACGTCTTAACATTGCTGAGTAAAAGATCAGTATGATACTTGCACATAATAAAGTACACCATTAAATTTTGTGTCTTTTAAGTGACAAATTTAAGAACATCAAAAATCCTCTAAATCCTTTCCAACCAAGCAAATCCACTTAACATTTGCTACCATATTACTACACAATACATCTTTTATTTAATTTTGTAACTATGTAATATAGTTGCTAGGAGACATCATGGAATATTTTCCTTAATAAAATATTTAGCACAACGATTGATATGCTTTATATGCTCTTACTGCAAATAATATCAAATAATGACTAATAAAGAAGCACATACTCCTGAAAATTAAATTATTTTTGAGGTGATAATGCAATCTTTAAGAGGGCAAAAATCAACGAGTCAACTATATATGATATACTTTTCAAATAACTTTGAAAAGTATATCATATATAATTCCTGTGACAAGGAATTGTTTTGAGAAAACACTATCTCATTCACATCACTTATGAAACTTTGTATCCACAAAAGTTCTGGGTAAGATAAAGCAGGAAGAAGAGCAAAAAAATGGGATTTTAATGTATTATAAAGGCTTAAAAGAATCACTTTTACACATGGGAAACTTCATTATTGACATGAAAGTGAATAATGAAACGACTCCTTGTAGTGAAACATCACAGACCAGTATCTGTGCTCCTGATGCTCTATCAGGAATCTTTAAGGCCTTATCATCGTGCTACCTTTGATCTGGCTTTCAATAATCCTTCATATTTCTTGGTCCTAAATGTATTTAATTATTTTTGCAGCTCTGCAAAGCAGCTTAGTACTTTAAAGTTGCTACATAAATGTTAAGTAACATTCCTCTTGGCTATGTTAGATGATCTAAATAAATATTGTTTTAAAAAGCAGCAGTGTGAAAACGATTTTTGTGCATACTATTGTGAACTTCTCTGCTCAGAATGTTCTTGATTATCCATTCACACTTTGCAAAGATGAGAAATTAAAAGCTGCGATGAAAATTAAAAGCTGAGATATAGTTCTGTCACCCTTGTGTGTTTATAACTTTATCTAAAACTATCAGTAATTACATTGCGCTGAGAGTTTCTATATTGAAATTAAAATTGCCTGTATCTTACAGACATGTTTTCAATATTATTACAATGGTATGCTTCATAGGAACAGCTGAACAAATGAACATTGATATCAATGTATTTATTTCCAGAGTCCACATTTCATACATTTGCTTTCAATGCTTCTGTTGTGACTCACACTGCAGAATGTTAGGCAGTAAATGAAGGAAAGGGTTGAGATTTGCATGGGTGGATTTACTCAGAGATGACAAAAGTTGCCCTGGAAACAAGAGGTATTGGAGGTTCAATCACTTCAGCTTAGGCACCGCTCCTTTTTTTTTAATGCTTCATTCGGTAGTGTTGATATTTTGTTAAGTGACCACATAGAGTTAGTACAATGATATGACAGGCTGCTCATTTAAAACTGATGTATGTGGATATGTCATGCCTGTGGGTGCGATGAAGACTATTTCATTCTATTTATCTATAGTGGAGATAGATAAATATTTGAATGATCTGCTGGGTTATGGGGAACGGATGCAGAAGAGTTGATCAACTATGGTCATATTGAATGGAGGGGGGGGGTACACAAAAAGCTGGAGAAACTCAGCGGGTGCAGCAGCATCTAAGGAGCGAAGGAGATAGGCCACGTTTCGGGTCAAGACCCTTCTTCAGACTGGTCAGGGATCAGGGAAACGAGAGATATAGACAGTGATGTGGAGAGATAAGGAACAATGAGTGAAAGATATGCAAAGAAGTATCTGTGATAAAGGGAACAAGCCATTGTAAGCTGTTTGTGGTGTGAAAATGAGAAGCTGGTGCGACTGGGGTGGGGAGGGAGATGGAGATGGAGGGAATGCCAGGGCCCGAGGCTGAGGGAGAGGTGGGAGGGGAGGAGACAGCAAGGGTTAACAGAATTGAGAAAATTCAATATTCAAGCCCAAAGGATGCAGACTCCCCAAGCGGAATATGAGGTGCTGTTCCTCCAGCTTGCGGTGTTGCTCACTCTGGCCGTGGAGGAGGCCCAGGACAGAGAGGTCGGATGTGGAATGGGAGGGGGAGTTGAAGTGCTGAGCCACCGGGAGGTCGGGTTGGTTATTGCGGACCGAGCGGAGGTGTTCGGCGAAGCGATCGCCAAGCCTCCGCTTGGTCTCACCGATATAGATCATCTGGCATCTGGAGCAGCGGATGCAGTAGATGAGGTTGGAGGAGGTGCAGGTGAACCTCTGTCGGACCTGGAAGGACTGCTTGGGTCCCTGAAAGGAGTGGAGGGGGGAGGTGAAGGTACAAGTGTTGATCAACTATGATCATATTGAATGGAGGGGCAGGCTTGAGGGGTCTGGTTGCCCACTCCTGCTCCTATTTCCTTGTGTGCTTGTACGACAGTCTGATGAGAGCAATGTTCTCCCAGTTCTATTTGGTTGCAAAAATGCTTTATTAATTTGGGCAATCGTGAAAATAATAGCTCAGCCATTCTCAAATGTTGTTCCTGCAGCAACTGTAGATCATCAGCTGTGTGGAGTCAACATATCCTTGCTATTTGGTGACTTGGTTTCACAGCTGATTTCTCAAAGCTGCCTCTTTCTTGAACTATGTCTGTCTGATAATTCAAGCACGTAGCAAATTTTGAAAATGAAGACGACCAGCATTCCTGAACTAGCAAAATCACTGATTAGTTCTTTAAGATGGGGTCAAGGAAAGAGCGTTCACATCGTGGCCCTGTTTCCACAAATCTTTCCACCACCGTCCACAAGAAGCAACAAGACAGACACCATTGTATGCAGATGCCAAGAAGTGTGTTCAACTCTGGCTGAACAACTTCTAATCTTGTGCGTGGACTCGATAAGAAGTTCTTTAAGGTAATGAGAATGGAAGCTATTCTTATAGATCTAACAAGACATTTTAAATTAATGTATCAGCTTTGCACTGCCAAGGACAATGCGTTAAAAGTAGTAGGTAGTTTATCCATTTAAAAATATAATAAACTCAAAGCTTTTTGATACCTGTATAATAACAAATAAATCAATGCATACAAAAAGTCAATCAGAACACTGTTTAAAGAAGTGGAAATGCAAATGATCTTTCAGAGGAATTAGGAGGCGGTACAGTGGCACAGCGGTAGAGTTGCTGCCGTACAGTGACAGAGGCCCAGGTTCAATCCTGACTACAGGTGCTGTCTGTATTGGAGTTTTGTATGATCTCCCTGAGACTGCGTGGGTTTTCTCCGGATGCTCCGTTTTTACCCAACACTCCAAAGACCTGCAGGTTTGTAGGTTAATTGGTTTTGGTAAAATTGTAAATTGTCCCTCGTGTATAGGTTAGTGTTAATGTACAGTATGGGGTGATCGCTGGTCGGTGGGCCGAAGGGCTTGTTTCCGCACTCTATCTCTAAATTCAAAGTAAATAGTAAAAGCTATTTAAAGGCCCCTATGTCAAGTTGAAATTGTGGACATAACATTACAGATGTATGTCGCTTGGTGTTGAAGGGATACAATTTGCATGTGAGTATAACACTATTAAAATTGATAAATATGCATACAAAGAAAGAAAACAATTATAAACTGTGGAGGAAATGATTTATGATTCACCACTGGCTTTGAGTAGCTTGATTTTATTTATGTCGATCTTTAATAAAGTAGGAGAATGTCTAATGGTACAGGATCAATGTCACTCATTTATAGGCAACAAGAAATACAAAGATAGACAAAAATTGCTGGAGTAGTGCAGCGGGACAGGCAGCATCTCCGGACAGAAATGTCAGTGTGGGAATGGGAGGTGGAGTTAAAGTATTAGAAACACATACATCTTCTTTCTGGTCAAAAGTAAATCTTCCCATCCATAATTTATTGCAAAGGAGCCCAGTAACTTTGAGAGGTACCACTGGATCTGTAAAGGCTTATTGAGTGTTTGTAGCACACCAAATAGATTTTAATAAAGATAGAAAATAGTTGCAGGTTCAAGGTGGCTGGCCATGTGATCATTTCAATCATGGCTTGTCTCGGTCTAACCACCCCCTGTAGGCAATGCTGTGCCCTGCAAAATGACTCAAATCTCCGATTTGAAAGCAGACCTATGAGTAGTTGTATGAAAGATATTTATCCATTGATGAACGCTATTAACATCTTTGCAGAGATTATGCAGTTTAATTTTTATTTTCATTGAGAGCAGATCAATGAATGGATTTGGTGACATTATTGTTGAATCATGTCTTACAGAAACAGATCTTTTGGCTCACTGTGTCGCTTGGACCATCAATGACTCACAAACGTTATTCTCCCTTTCATCTCACCAATGTTGCCCAGATTCTACCTCCCTCAAGGGACTATTTCCAGTTACCAATTCACCTACCAACAGCAGATCTTTGAGGAAACCACAAAGAAAGAAAGACAAAAGAATACTGGGATATTCTGTTCTGCAGCATGTTATTAAAAACCCACACAGATTAATGGATGGGATTAGTATTTGGTGACATCCTTTGTAGTTTACATTATTTCTACAACCACTATCCTTACAAATGTTTTCCATGCCCACAGTTAAAGAATACACCGTTTTAGAAGAAACACTGCATTAAAACCTCACCAAAAACTCAGTCAAAAAGCTGCAGTTTGATCATTTTTTTAAATAGCTGAAGTGCAGAAAGAAATGGAAGCGTTAGCTTGGTGGGGCATACCTTTCACATTTACAGCTGATCCACATTGAGACTATACATATAATTTGTCTGGGGGTACACAAAAGGCTGGAGAAACTCAGCGGGTGCAGCAGCATCTATGGAGCGAAGGAGATAGGCAACGTTTCGGGCCGAAACCCTTCTTCAGACCTTCTATAATTTGTCTGCATTGTTAAGGCAACCTGGCTGGACAAAACCATCCTGGAATCAAGTGACATGAATCAGATCAGTGGCAGCTTCTTGCAAGACCAAAACATGTGGACAGGCCAGAACAAGGCCCCGGACTCTCAGTCTGAAGAAGGGTCTGAGCCAAAAAATGTCACCTAATCCTTTTCTCCAGAGATGCTGCCTGACCCGCTGAATTACTCCAGCTTTTTGTGTCTGCCCACAATCTAGCTCTGAGAAACTTTAAACGATTGTCAAGTGCTAGCCCAGTACCACTATTTGTAGGGCTATCAACGTTTTCTTGTGTTCTTGAAAATCCCTGACATGTGGGAGATTTTGAACAACTTAGACCAAAATAAAGCTGCCGTGCTCTGGCATTGGAGATCCCCTGCTTGGGAAAAATAAAACTGCTTCTGATGGACAGAATAGGTTAGGTTCAGAAGGATATGGGCCAAATGCAGATGGGTGGCATTAGTGTTGATGGGGCATGTTGGTCGTCGTGGGCAAGTTGTGCCGAAGGGCCTGTTGCTACGCTGTATGACTCCATGACTCTCGATGACTATGACTGTGAGTCAGTAGCTAGGAATAGAATTTAAGAATATTGTTAAAAGGGCAAAGGAGATGATTTAGAAAAGATTATTAGGCAACTAGTTGTTCAGGCACAGAACGCCTTAACAGATCAATTTTTAAAAACAATATTTGAATAAGATAAATTTAAAATGGCACAAGGTTCATATTCCTTAGGGTTAAATCATTAAAGAACTTAATTAAGGGTTAATGAAAATTATGTTTTCATAAGGAAGAATGCATGGTTATAAGCAAAACTAATTTGGATAAATTATTCATCACAGAAATGTTCACACAGATTTTGGTTTATATGAAGTGGAAGAAGTTGCTTCCTTGTATTGTGTCAGTTTCAAACAAATGAAACCAATGCACTAGGCTACAGTAATGTAATATAAATGAATCCTAAAGTGCAGAATGGACTTTGATATTATTAAAGTTGCATTAACGTCTAAGAAACCTTATTTTAATCAGAGTTATAATTTGTTTTATTTCTTGTAATGGCAAATAAGGTAATTGTTATATTCCGGACGGCAGAATAAATACCAACTTGCACATAGGTTGCCTGGATCACGAGAGAAAGCTTATTACCCAACATTCCTTGGTTATATTGAACACCAACTCATTGACATATACATGAATATATGAATATATTACACTGCTCTCCTTTTTTTAGAGTATAAAATCTAAGTACTCAGTTACAATTTTGTTGTTGTGATACTTGATTTAAACCAGTATTTATGAAATCTTAAATGATAAACATAATATATTTAATTTACATATCTACACATTTTATTTTACTTGTGCAGTGAGTTATTTAACTTACAAACCTAACCTGGCTACTGGTTTATGGATCCTGCCTGATCCTCTAACAGTAACAGGTGTAATAGGTTTAGGTGTTGACTCAACTGTAGGCTTGTTTGGCTCTGTTTTAGTACCCTGATTTTGACCAGAGGAATCTGTTTCATTGTCTGTATTAACTGAACTTTGTGTTTCAATCACAGTGGTCTCTTCCAACTCACTTTCAAATAAAAACTCAGGGATTAGGACTTCATGCTCAGTTTTTGGTTCATCTTAGGCTGGAATCATTTGATCAACATGAATACTTTTGATCCTATCTCCAACTTCAACTAACTATCTTTTTGCTCCACATACTTCCATCATTTTCCCAACATCCCATTTGTCTCCACTGCACTTGCTGGGAGAATACGAACCTGCTCATCTGGCTTGAAGTACCTCTCCTTTTTATGGGAGTCAAAATGGCGTTTTTGACTTAACTATTTCTTCTCAACTCTCAAGGCCAAATTGGGTTGAACTAGACCGGCATATTCTTAGCCTTCTCTTCATCAACAGTTCTGCAGGTGTTGTGTGTTGTGTGGTTCTGTACTTCAGCAAGAAACTAGCCAAACGATATTTAATGCTGAGTTTTGAACTACCCTGCAGAACCAAGGATTCCCAGATGTTCTACCATGCCCTCTGTGAATATCAGTAGGTCATCCTGGTTGCACACACAGTGTGGAATGCCCTGTAACATTTTGTCCATGACCGACTGGAACATTTTCGGGAAGGATTTCACACCATAGGGCAGCTTTGTATATGAATACAAGCCCTTATGTGTGTTGATAGTCAAGTACTGAGTTGGGCATTGAGTTGGGCATAAGCGTGAGACAAATCCAGTTTAGTGAAGACTCTTGCTCCGCTAAGTTCTGCGTACAGATCTTGCGAGGTTGGTAACGGATATTATTTGTCATCAATGGCTTGGTTGATTGTGACTTTGTAGTCACCACATAGTCGAACAGAATAAGACCATTCGGCCCACATGTCTACTCAGACATTCAATCATGGCTAATCTAGTTTTCCCTCTCAACCCCATTCTCCTGCCTTTGCCCCATAACCACTGACAGCCTTAATAATCAAGAATCAGTCAATCACCACCTTAATTATATACATTGACTTGGCCTCTGCAGCTGTCTGTGGCAATGAACTCCACAGATTCACCGCCTTCAATTATGGAGCTGGTAGCCAGTCCCAAAGCGGCTCCAGCCATGGGCAGCTCTGGAAGGGGGGAGAGTTAGGGTTAGGGTTAAGGTTAGGCATTTTCCTGTCAGTGGAAGATGCCTTAGCTTTCCCCCCAGCTTGGCACTGCCCCAGTCCCACTATGGCCGTGACCCCCACTCTGCACACTGGCAGTCAGTGGGGTGCAGTAAACGGGAGAGCCCACAGGAACTGCCCTCACCCATTAATTAGGCTAGTTCAGGAGCTGGACCTCTGCGGCAGTCTCATTCAAAATACACACAATTATATTAATTATTTATTTTTATATAATACAATCATACATAATTATATATGATTACAGTCATATTCACGTCATATACAGTCATATATATATGGTATAATAATATGGTTTAAATAGACTACAACACGGAAATAGGCTCCCCATGGTGTAATATGGGCATCGGACACTAGATGGCGCTTACTTTTTGATCTCATTTCTAATTAGTTTAATTAATGAATGTGCAACTTTTGGCACTGACGAGTTATGAGTTAGAGGGCGCCGTCCAGTTGGTATGGCTGCCCAGCCTGCAGCTGTCTGTTTTTTAACTTCTTTCTTTTATTTTTAGTGTGTTTTAGTGTTTTGTTTTTGGAGTCTATTCTTTTGTATGTGGGGGGTGGGGGGACTGCTTTTCCTGGTCCCTACCTGGTCGGAGAGGCAGCTTTTCTCCGGGCTGCAACTTCGACCCGTCCTCGCGACCTACCAGCGGGCCTGGAGCGGCGTTTCCTGAGGGGACCGCCCAGAACCTCGGCTTCGGAGACGGTGCAGCGCTGGAGCACCATCGTGGAGCGGAGCGGGCGATACCTTGCCTGGGTCGCCGGTATGCTGCGGCCGCAGGTGAACATCGCAGAGCTGCGGGACTGTGGATTGCAGGCGGCAGCGCTGAACTTTAACATCGGGAGCCTGGGATCTCTCGGCGAGATCACCAGTTGTGGAGCTCCATCCAGCGCGGCCTTGTCGGCTTCGGAAACCACGGACCCCGGTAAGGAAGCAGCCGTTCCAGGTGTCCCAAGCCGCTGTGAGGACTCTCCCGACGCCGGAGCACCATCACCCGGTGAGAAGGCCTAAAACATCGGGCCGCCGTAGCGCCGACTGCGGAGGCCTCAATAGGTCTGACTATGGGTGGACAAGGGGATGGGACCGGACTTTGTGCCTTCCCCACAGTGTGGGGGGATGTTTTTATGTTCATTGTTAATTCTTTAGTGTTGTGTCTTATCTTTATCTGTGTGCTGCATGGCAAGTCAAATTTCACTACACCAATTGGTGTATGTGGCAATAAATGTCCTTTGTCCTTTGTCCTTTACGACTTCCGTCTCAATTATATTTTATCTAAATCTGTGCAAAATTTAATGTAGTTCCGAGACATGGGTCACGAAAGTTGATTTCTGGACACATTTCTGATGCTCGGCCCACAGCCTAAATGTCATAATTCAGTAGCACAAGTATTATACATCAGAAATGACGTGGGCTTCAAAAGCAAGAGCAGGCCTTCACAGGCCAATCACTTGAATCACTACCGATGTTCTCAATTCTTATGTCGGTTATCTCCTTTCTTTCATAATGAGGAAAGGATGTCTGACCCAGATTCAATCATCAGTGTCCATAAAGCACATCACCCATGGCAGATTGTATTATCAGTAATGAAAGTTGCACGGATCCTGATCCCATCATCGACCCAGCCACTACAGCCACAGAGAAGGGCAAGACCAATCAACTCAAGCGGACCCATTACTTTAATAGAATCGCTGCTTCAGGAGTTGTACGTTTTGTGTTACCTGTGCAACGTGCAGCGTAAATAATTATATAGAAAGCCACATTGTTTGCATGCATCTGATTCTGCAAATAACATACCAACATAACATGGAATCTACCAATATTCCCCCCACCACCACCACCCATAGTCCCACACAAAACTGGTTTGGATCCCATACAGGTATTTTGAATCAGACAGCATCAAATATGCGTTAAAGAAGGAAATGCGTATGCTGGAATATGCGATCAAGTTCAATCAATTTCTAATTTAACAAATGATCTAAATGTTGTCCCTGGGGAAGGCTGCCATTTGTACACCTTCTGCAACCTACAGCTAATGTATTAATAAAATGCCACACGCCGTTAAGGATGGATAAAGTTTTGGCAGAGCTGATATTTCCCAAAAGCAAATATATTTCATAGGTCAATAACCCCAGACTAATGAAGAGATATTCTATGCAGCAGGTTTTGTTCACTAAACTACCATATACAAAACAAAAGGGGAACATTTGGAATCATTGTAAAATCTAGACAGTTGGAAAAGCACAGTCACAGATGAAACTTACTTTCATCTTTTGCTCTTCCAGGCTAATACACCCATTGCCACTTAATTTGCATTCCAGTCTCCTGATGCTGGTTCTAATCGACCACATCCACCTCTGCAATATAGAGTCCCAGGTGCTAATGTACCACAACCTGACCAATTATTCTGCCAAATCCTAATCCAGTTATTCATGCTGCTCCCATCCCTCACCACCGCCAATACCCTTCCCATCTATGTCAATCCTGCCCCCCACAACCACATTACAAAAGGTAGCTTCCAATTGCCCCCCTGCTTCCAAAATATTACTCTCCAAATTCAGCTGGCAACAGTCCAGGCTCAATTCAGCTTGTGACCAATGTCTCTCTGAACCTGACCTCAGGGAAAAACATCTGATGGCATATTTAAGGTTGCAAAATGTGCAATTTGCAGTTCCTTGTGCCCAATGACTTATCAAATCTTCATTGTAGGATCAACAACAAAATTGCTGTGCCCACCTTCAGCATCTTTGGGGGCATTTGAATCTCAATGCATTAGAACACCAGAAGATAGGAGTAGATCCTTCAAGCCTGCCCCACATTAAATATGATCATAATTGGTCTATGTGGGCTTTGACCCAACTTTTCTACACTAACCTATATGTCCCATCTACGCTAGTCACACCTGCCTGCATTTGGCTCACATCCCTCTAAACCTATTCTATCCATGTACCTGTTTAAATGTTTCTTAAACTTGCGATTGTACCTGCCTCAACTACCTTCTCCGGAAATTCGCTCAATACACCCACACACTTTGTGTAAAAAAAGTTACCCTTCAGGTTCCTATTAAATCTTCCCCCACTCACCTTAAACTTATGCTCTCTGGCTCTCGATTCCCCTACTCTGGGGACGAGATTCTGTGTGTTTACCCGATCTATTCCTCTCATGATTTTGTATATCTCTATAAGATCACCTCACATCCTCCTGTGCTCCGAGGAATAAGTCCCAGCCTGCTCAACCTCTCCCTGTACCTCAGGCCCTTGAGCCCTAGGCAACATCCTCACAAATCTTCTTCGCACCCTTTCCATCTTGACAACAACTTTCCTATAACATGGTGCCGAAAACTGAACACAATAAATGTGGCATCACCAGCAACTTATATAACTGCAACATGACCTCTCAACATCCATACTCAATATGTTAAAGAAGGAACTGCAGATGCTGGAGAATCGAGGGTACACAAAAGGCTGGAGAAACTCAGTGGGTGCAACAGCATCTAAGGAGCGAAGGAGATAGGCGACATTTCGGGTCGAGACCCTTCTTCAGACTGGTCAGGGATCAGGGAAACGAGAGATATAGACGGTGATGTGGAGAGATAAAGAACAATGAATGAAAGATATGCAAAAAAGTATCGATGATAAAGGAAACAAGCCATTGTAAGCTGTTTGTAGTGTGAAAATGAGAAGCTGGTGCGACTAGGGTGGGGGAGGGAGATAGAGATAGAGGGAATGCCCGGACCCGAGGGCTGAGGGAGAGGTGGAAAGGGGAGGAGACAGCAAGGTTTAACAGAATTGAGAAAATTCAATGTTCAAGCCCAGAGGATGCAGACTCCCCAAGCGGAATATGAGGTGCTGTTCCTCCAACTTGCGGTGTTGCTCACTCTGGCCGTGGAGGAGGACCCAGGACCGAGAGGTCAGATACGGAATGCGAGGGGGAGTTGAAGTGCTGAGCCACCGGGACGTCTGGTTAGTTATTGTGGACCGAGCGGATGTGTCGGCGAAAATATACTCTTGACTTAAAGGCTAATGTGCCGAAAAAGCACATTTTATTTCAAAGTCACGTGTGTGACTACATGAAGAAGCCCGCCAGCCCGCATACGTGTCAATACGTCTAACGCATTGCGTGATATGGAGTTTAAAGTACAGGAATTTACTGAGGCTCCTAGTCAGGGGAGTTGTTTGATAAATGTACCAAGGAGCATTTGTGTATGCTGGCAGAGACCTATAAGGTGCCTATTGCTAAGCATTTGAAGAAAGAGGCTATAAAGTTGGAGTTATGGTCTGTGTTGGTGAGGAGTGGATGCTGGTGCAGACAGTCCTCTATCTTCTACAAAGCCTAGTCAGGAAATAGGGGACCCCATTCGATTGAAGGAGTTAGAGCTTGAAATGAAAAAGGAGGAGAAGGCCTTAAGAGTGAAAGAGCTTGAAATAAGAGAGAAAGAGCTCCAATTTGAGCTTGAAAGGAAAAAGGAGAGGGCCTTAAGAGAGAAAGAGCTTGAAATAAGAGAGAAAGAGCTCCAATCAGAGCTTGAAATGAAACGCCTTGAGCTGCGGGAGAAGGACTTGAATGCCTCCCGAGTTTCTACTAGGGAACGGGAGTTTGATATGAGCAAGAACATCCGCGTGGCTCCCCCGTTTAATGAGAAGGATGTGGACAAGTATTTCGCAGTGTTTGAACGGACGGCTTCGTCCTTGAAGTGGCCCAGGGACATGTGGTCCTTGCTGTTGCAGAGTGTCCTTGTGGGTAAAGCACAGGAGATGTACTCGTCGTTATCTGTTGACAACAGTCGGGACTATGAGGGTGTGAAGTCTACGGTTTTAAGGGCTTATGAATTGGTTCCAGAGGCGTACCGGCAGAGGTTCCGGCACTTTAGGAAGTTTGATAGTCAGACTTATGTGGAGTTTGCTTGGGAGAAGGAGGCACTTTTTGACAGGTGGTGCGCTTCTCAAGGAGTGGAGGATTTTGAGCGGCTGCGGGCCTTGATTATTATGGAAGACTTTAAGAACTGTCTCCCTGAGAGGGTTCCTACTTACCTTAATGAGCAGAAGGTGATGGAGGTGTCTAAGGCCGCGGTGTTAGCAGATGAGTATTTATTGACTCATAAAACTGAGTTTGTTGGGTGATCCTACAGTTTTGGTGCACGGCCGGTTAAACATGGTGGTGTCACCGGTGGCAATGCCAAAGCTGTTTCTGTGCCTGCAAGTGTCAGCTCATTGATACACGGGGAGGTCCGAGCTGATAAGGTTGACGGAGATTTCAGGACTAAGGAAGGGCCTGTGTGCTACTATTGTAAAGGGAGCGGGCACATCTTAAAGTCGTGTCCCGTCCTGCAAAGGAAAAATGCAAAGCCTGTGGCTTTGGTGGGTACACAAAGAGCACCTGTGGTTCCTGGGATGCCTGCGTCTGATGTGTAGGAATTATTCTGCGTTCATCACGAAAGGTTTTGTTTCTCTAGAGAATGGGGGTCATAAAGTTCCAGTATCCATCTTGCGTGCTACTGGTGCTACTCAGTCCTTTATATTGGATAGTGTACTGCCGCTTTCTGGGGAGTCATCGGTTGGGTCCAGTGTCCCTGTGGTAGGATTCGGGTTGGAGGACATGGTAGTGCCTTTGCATACCGTGAGTCTCGAGTCCGAGTTGGTTTCAGGCCGGGTAATTGTTGGGTTACGGCCGTGTTTTCCCGTTGTGGGAGTTTCTGTGATTTTGGGGAATGATTTGGCAGGAGGTAGAATTTTAATTACTCCTGAGGTGATGGCTGTTCCGATGGTGCAGAGTCCTGATATATTGGCTATGCAGCATCCAACGGTCTTCACAGCTTGTGCTGTCACAAGGGCTATGGCTAAGAGCCAGGCAAAGTTTGAAGATGTAGTGGACCTGAGTGAGAGCATTTTTGGGGATCAGAACGATGGATCCGGTGTTGTGAAGGGTGTTTCTACATCTCAAGATGGGGTCTTGTCTGAAAATGTGCCCGTGTCGCTATCATGTGACCGCCTCGTTGAGGAGCAAAAGAGTGATCCAGGTTTATCGGATCTGTTCGACTGCGCGGTGCCTGAGGGGGATATGGATTCCACAGCAAAGGGGTATTTTCTGAGGAATGGCTTGCTGATGGGAAAGTGGTCTCCCTTGGATATAGAAACATAGAAACATAGAAATTAGGTGCAGGAGTAGGCCATTCAGCCCTTCGAGCCTGCACCGCCATTCAATATGATCATGGCTGATCATCCAACTCAGTATCCCGTACCTGCCTTCTCTCCATACCCTCTGATCCCCTTAGCCACAAGGGCCACATCCAACTCACTCTTAAATATAGCCAATGAACTGGCCTCAACTACCCTCTGTGGCAGAGAGTTCCAGAGACTCACCACTCTCTGTGTGAAAAAAGTCTTTCTCATCTCGGTCTTAATGAAAAAAGTCTTTCTCATCTCGGTCTTACACCTGGCTTAATCTCAAGACGTTAGCTTGGATGCTGTAGAATCTGTGTGAGTAGAACTGCGAAATAGCCACTGGCAGAAAACACTTGTTGGAGTTGTATACAGACCACCTAACAGCAGTAGGGAGGTTGGGGATAGCACCAAACAGGAAATTCGAGATGCTTGTCGCAAAGGTACAGCAGTTATCATTGGTGACTAATCTATATATAGTTTTGTGCTAACCAAATTAGTAACAATGCTGAGGAGGATTTCCTGAATTGTATACAGGATGGTTTTCTAAGCCAATATGTAGAGGAACCAACAAGTTGGCAGGCAATCCTAAACTGGGTATTGTGTAATGAGGAAGGATTAGTTGGCAATCTTGTTGTGCAAAGCCCCTCGGGCAACAGTGACCATAATATGGTGGAATTCTGCATTAAGGTGGAGAGCGACACGGTTAATTCAGAGACTAAGTTCCTGAATTTAAAGACTTTGATGGTATGAGACGGGAATTGGCTAGGATAGACTGGCAAATCATACTTAAAGGATTGACAGTGGAGATGCAATTGCAAAGATTTAAAGATCACATGGATGAACTACAAAAATTGTTTATCCTGCTCAGGCAAAGAAAACACAGGGAAGGCGGCTCAACCGTGGCTAACGAGGGAAATTAAGGATAGTGTTAAATCCAAGGAAGAGGCATATGAATTGGCCAGAGGAAGCAGCAAACCGGAGGACTGGGAGAAAGGGGTTAAGAGGGGGGAAAAAAAGAGCATGAAAAAAACAGGTCCATTTTAGAATGGCAGGCAGTGATTAGTGGGTTGCCGCAACGCTCAGTGCTGGGACCCCAGTTATTTATAATATATATTAACAATTTAGACGAGGGAATTAAATGTAACATCTCCAAGTTTGCGGATGACACAAAGCTGTCGGGGCATGATGATTGGAGCGTGGTATAGGGATGAGATACTCTGTTTGGCTCATGATTGATCTCTGGGTGGACATTTGGGGGTCAACAAGACGTATGACTGTATCTTATGGAATTTTTTTTTGGCCAGGGTTGAAAAAGGACGTGAAGCAGCACTGCAGATGTTGTCATATTTGCCAGTGGCAGGAAAGCCAAACCAATCGATTGTTCCTGTGCCTTTATATCCAATCCCTGTGGTCGGGGAGCCGTTTGAACGGATTCTAGTTGATTGTGTGGGTCCTCTACCTCGGCCAAGTTTTTTTGACAATTAGGTGTGCGTCTACCCGCTTTCCGGAGGTGGTCCCTTTGCATAACATTACTGCCTCTGCCATTGTGAAGACTCTCACTAAGTTTTTTTTGTTGTTTGGTTTGCCCAAGGTTGTGCAGAGCGACCAAGGTTCCAACTTCATGTCAAAGGTTTTTGGTCAGGTAATGAAGTTGTTGGATATTGGGCATTGTAACTCCAGTGCGTACCATCCAGAGAGCCAGGGAGCTCTCGAGCGGTTTCACCAGACTTTGAAATCCATGTTGAGGACTTACTGCCTGGAGTTTGAAAAAGACTGGGATGAGGGGGTCCATCTCGTTATGTTTGCAGTGCGTGAGGTCGTGCAGGAGTCTTTAGGGTTCAGTCCTGCTGACCTGGTGTTCGCGCATACTGTTCGTGGTCCGTTGAGGGTCCTGAAGGAGAAATGGTTGCAGGAGAATTCAAAACGTAGTATTTTACACCACGTCTGTACTTTTAGGTCTAGACTGCGGAGGGCATGCGAACTGGCAATGGGTAATCTTGCTTCTGCTCAGTCTAGGATGAAGGGCTGGTTCGACAGGAAGGCTTCTAGTAGGATTTTTTCTCCAGGTGACAAAGTCCTGGTGTTGTTGCCTATTCCTGGTTCCAGTCTGCAGGCTCAGTATAGTGGTCCCTATCAGGTGGTTAAGAAGGTTGGTGCAAGGGATTACGTTATTGGTACCCCTGATCGGAGGCGTAAGACTCAGCTCTGTCATATCAACATGCTGAAGCAGTACCATGAGCAGGAGCATGTACAGGTTGATGGGGAGGAGCTGTGTCCTTCGGTTTTGTCTAAGCCGGTTTTGGCTGTAGCGGTGCTGCACCCTGACACAGGTGGTGATGTGGGTGAGGCACGGTTGTCGGTGGCAGTGACGCAGGGAAAGCTGTGCAACTCTGAAGCTTTGGAGTCGCTTCCCTTGCGGTTGTCTCATTTGTCTGGAAGTCAGCGGGACGATCGGCTTGCTTTGGTGGGATCAAATGAGTCACTGTTCTCGGATGTGCCTTCTCAAACGTCTGTGCTGCAGCATGACATTGACGTGGCCGGTGCTGCGCCAATTAAACAGCATCCGTATCGGGTCAACCCTGACAAGCATCAACGTCTAAGAGGTCAGGTTGACTATATGCCGCAGCATGCAATTGCTGAACCTAGTTGTAGTCCGTGGAGTTCTCCGTGTCTACTGGCTACAAAGGCTAATGTGGAGGACAGGTTTTGCACGGACTTTCGGAAGGTGAATGGTGTAACTAAGCCGGATTGCTATCCTCTTCCACGGATGGAGGATTGTGTGGATCATGTGGGTAGTGCATCTTTTGTGTCCAAGTTGGACTTGCTAAAAGGGTATTGGCAAGTTCCTTTGACTAGGCAGGCGAGGGAGATCTCGGCGTTTGTTACGCCTGATAACTTTCTTCAGTACACGGTAATGGCATTTGGGATGCGCAATGCGCCGGCAACCTTCCAACGGCTAGTGAACAAGGTATTGTCTGGTTTGTCCTTCTGTGAAGCATACCTTGATGATTTAGTTGTGTGCTCCAGGTCTTGGATCGAACACATTGGTCATCTGAAGGAGGTATTTTGTCGACTAGTGGAGGCAAACCTAATGATCAATCTGGGGAAGTGTGAGTTTGGCCAGGCCACGGTGACGTATCTGGGTAAGATGGTGGGCCAGGGTCAGGTTCGCGCTCTTGAGGACAAGGTGCGACATGTTGTTGCATTTCCTGTTCCAACATCTAGGACTGAACTCCGTAGGTATCTGGCTATGGTTGGGTACTATAGGGGGTTCTGTCCAAACTTCTCTGCAGTGGCTGCTCCTTTGACAGATTTGCTGAGTCCGAAGGTAGCTTTTGTGTGGTCCGCGGAGTGTCAACACGCCTTTGATCATACTGAGGCTCTGATTTTGAGCGTCCATTTAAGCTGGCAGTGGATGCTAGTGATCGTGGGGTTCTTATACAGGATGATTCAAATGGGGTGGGGCATCCAATTTCGTACTTCTCTATGACGTTTAATCCCCATCAGAGGTGGTACCCCACCATTGAGAAAGAGAACCTTGCTGTGTTAATGTCTCCGAGTCATTTCGAGGTTTATGTGGGCTCCTTGAGTGTCCCTGTCGTCGTGTTCATGGATCATAACCCTTTGGTTTTTTTGCAGAACATGAAGAAAAAGAACAGGCGGTTGATGAGCTGGAGTTGGCAGCTGCAGGAATACAACATGGAGTTCAGGCACAACAGGGGCAAGGATAATATCTTGGCTGACGCCTTGTCGCGCCAGTAGTGTTTTAGTACTGAATAGTTTCTTCCGAAGCTTATTCAGTATCTTTGGGTGGGGGTGTTATGTACTCCCCCCCCCCCCCCCCAGGTGATGGGTGACTCATCGAAAGCGAGGCTGGCTGGAGCACTGTTATCTTTGTTTATTAGTTTATTCTTGTCCTTGACTGGGTTGTTTGAATCAGGTTTGGGTTTTAACAACATAAAATGCTATTTTCTTGAACTTGAGCCTGGTTTTTGACTATGTTACGCGGCTCTGAAGTACCTGCATTCGGGAGTCGTAACAATAACGATAAGCAGTTGAATGTCTGATTTAATGGCGATATGCTTCTTAGATAGATAAGATAAGATGCATTTATTTGTCACATGTGCCAATTGGCACAGCGAAATTAAATCACCATACAGCCATACAGTAAAAATAAAGAACACAACATGGAGTAGATAGAATTCAACATAAAACATCCCCCCACAGCAGGATCAAAATTTCCTACTGTGAGGGAAGGCACCAAAGTCAGTCTCTTCCCCTGATGTTCCCCACTGTTCCCCCTCCCCGAGCCCCCTGTAGTCGCCGCTACGGGAGGCCCGATGTTCAAGCCTCCTCGCCGGGGTGATGTAGGTCCGATGTTGGGGCTGGGGGATGTCCTCAGCGGCCTGGACCCCGAGTCAGCCCCCTCCTACCGGAGTCCGCGGCTCCCAAAGTCCACTGGCCGCGCCGGGTGGAGATGGAACGCTGGAGGCCCTCGGCAAAGGGCCCCAGGACTCCACGATGACGGTCAGCGCCGCCCGCGTTGGGAGCTCGCTAAACCAGAGCTCCACGGTGTTGGAGCAGCGGCCCAACGCTCCGGAGCTCCAACGGCAACCCAGGTAGGCATCGCCCGCTCCACGGTGACTCCAGCGCCGCTGCTGTTGCAGCTCTGGTCTGGTTCCCGGTCCCCGGCAGGAAAGGCCGCTCCAATCCAAGAGGTAGGCCACGAGGTGGGGGGCGAGGACGCGACTCGGAGAAATAGTCGTGTCTCTGCCAGGAAGTGACTGGGAGTTAGTTTCCCCCTTACCCTGCCCCCCTCCCCCACATAGAAATGTTAACGTTTCCCCCAAAAACAAACTTTAAACTGACTAAAAATTAAAAAAAAGATGGAAAAACAAACGGGCTGCAGGCAGAGGCTGCTGGCAGTCCAGCGCCCCTAGTGGATGTTTTAATCATGTGAATGTAATTGTCGATGGCAACACCTGGCAGGGTTACAGTATTTCTCCCACTCTGTCTAGCGGTCTATCAGGAAGAGGTGACTCCAATTAATGCCGGCTCATCTGAGTCATATGGGAGCCAGAGGCGCTCCAGTCCCTCTGTAAAACTCCGTTGGAGCTCCAGAAGGGAATAAGGACTCAGTCACTAGCAGGTGCAACCTGTCTGGTAAGTTAAAGATGATGCCAACAGAGCTCCTATCTGCACAGCTAGTCCCGGTCGACTGCTGAAGGAAGCAGCCTGACAACCGCAAGTCGGGGCAAAGTCAAAGCCAAGTCTCAATCAAAACATTTGATGAATCAGATGGTGGCGCAAGAAATGCTCCATGATACGAAGGCATGTCAGGCAGCAGCTCCTGGTTCAGGGTTGCAATATTCCTCCCACTCGTATGGAAAGAGTGGTGGAGATGGTGCCAAAGTATATGCACATATCCCTGAAGCAGCTCCTGGTTCAGGGTTGCAATATTCCTCCCACTTGTATGAACATAGTGATGGAGATGGTGCCAAAGTATATGCACACATGCCTGAGGCAGCTCCTGGTTCAGGGTTGCATAAGTCCTCCCACTCGCATGAATAGAGTCATGGAGATGGTGCCAAAGTTATGCGCACATGCCTAAGGCAGCTCCTGGTTCAGGGTTGCATAACTCCTCCCGCTTGGATGTATGAAGTAATGGAGATGGAGCCATATATATTATGCTCCGGGTTACGGAAGCATGCACAGACAGTCCGAGGCATACGGATATGGCAACACCTGGTTCAGGGTGCAAGTTTTCTCCCACTCTAAAAGAAGTGTCAGAGGTCAGTACAAACTCAGTATGACTCCAAACATGACCCCGAACATGACTATGTGCTGGGATCCCATGCTGTGATTCATGATGTACGACAATCGCATGAGGAAAAGCTGTGTACTCTTGCCTCTAAAATTGCTGCTCCCTCGGGGATGGACAAGCCACTACAAGAGAAGTTGGCCAGCTGCATCAGCTATCAAACAGAAATGACAAACATGATGGACAGAGTCTGCAAATGGAACTTCGCTGAAGCTCCAACAAAGGAAATCGACCTGCAGTTCGAGACGCTGGTAAGTAAGGTCTCGTTATTAACCTCCGTAAACTCCGAAATGAAGCAGTCTGTTGGCCCAGCTTGGGTTTACTGCTAGCATGGGGTGTCTAGTCATTTTCACTGTCTCTGGGATAAGATCAGGTTGATGTAGAGACATTGGCAAGGTGCCTTACACAGTAACCTCTGTGTTCCAAGTAGGAACAGTTTGGTTACCCTGGATCGGGGTAGACCATCATGAACTGGCTGGCCATACGAGTCATAGTGACCAGAGAAGCACTGCTTCATCATCTATGAAAGGTTATCAGACTGGTCAATAGAATACAATAGTTGAAGGTTTTCTCAATATATGGTTTATTTCTCCTCAGTTAGCAGAGTTACTGGTTCATTGGAATCATCATTGCCATCCTCTCTGGGACAGGTAGTTAACAGCAGTAAGCTTGTCTGGCATATATTATAACTTTATCTGACCTGTAGGTTCATGTTGTAAATCAACAATATATTCATAATAATCCATAGGCTCTCAAAACCAGTATTCCTGATTGAGTGGTGGGTCGAACAGATTGTGTTATGCACTCTGGAGACTTAGACATGTGGTCTCAGTCAAAGGTCTGTGAGGTAATTCTTGATTCAGCATAACATTATACTAATCTCCACTCTGAAGGAAAATGCTACGTATTCATGGTGACTCTTAGTCAAGAGTTCACAGGGAACTCGTATTCTCACATCTAAGCCGACTGTGGTTTCAGCTCTAGTCATTAGCTGCTGATTATATATTATCAGCGATATGTATGAATAGCTAGATAATGCATCTTCCGCGGGCATGAAAGCCCCAACAAATTCTAGCCTTCAATCTTTCTATAGCTTAGGTCACCAACTATTCTGTGGTTTCACACAGCTACTTTGAAGATTGACGCGCATGCGGGCTGGCGGGCTTCTTCACGTAATCCCTCATCGCAACTTCTCATAAAATAAAGATCAAACTTCAAACTGGTAAGTTCTCATTTAATCTTTCTATTTCAGCTGATGGTGGATTGGAATTTGTGCTGAAGGTTTTCTTCCATTATAGTTGCCTTGGCCACTTGACAAACGTGGTTTTCATCATTTGTCAGTCTATCTTTACACCCATTTTGTATCAATTTAATAAAGGATTTCATTCTACATTTGATTAGTAAAAATAGATTTTTCTTCCAACCCTGCACTTGCAAACTCATAAATATTATCAATAATTTATCAATTTTCAAATAATAATAAAAATATGTAACAGATATTGGTAAAACAATAACAATTTGACAAAATGTTTAAGAAGGAACTACAGATGCTGGACAATCGAAGGTAGACAAAATTACTGGAGAAATTCAGCGGGTGCGGCTGCATCTATGGAGCGAAGGAAATAGGCAACATTTCGGGCCAAAACCCTTCTTCAGACTGATGTGGGGGGGGGGGGGGATGAGAAGAAAGGAAGAGGAGGAGTCAGAGGGTTGAGGGAGAGCTAAGAAGGGGAGGAGACTTTTAGGGCTACCTGAAATTGAAGAAGTCAATGTTCATACCATTGGGGTATAAACTGCCCAAGCAAAATATGAGGATTTGCTCCTCCAATATCCGGGGGTTGTCACTTTACCTCCCCCCTTGACTCCATTAAAGGACCCAAGCAGTCGTTCCAGGTGCGACAGAGGTTCACCTGCACCTCCTCCAACCTCATCTATTGCATCTGCTGCTCTAGATGTCAGTTGATCTACATCGGTGAGACCAAGCCTAGGCTTGGCGATCGCTTCGCCGAACACATCCACTCGGTCCGCAATAAGCAACCTGATCTCCCGATGGCTCAGCACTTCAACTCCCCCTCCCATTCTGAATCCGACCTTTCTGTCCTGGGCCGCCTCCATGGCCAGAGCGAGGACCCCAGGGTCTTATGGTCTGCATCTCAGGGTACTCAAGGCAGTGACTCTAGAAATAATGGACGCATTGGTGAGAATTTTCCAATGTTCGATAGTTTCTGGATCAGTTCCTGTGGATTTGTGGGTAGCTAATGTTATCCCACTTTTCAAGAAAGGAGGGATAGAGAAAGCAGGGAATTATTGACCAGTTAGCCTGACATCGGTGGTGGGGAAGATGCTGGAGTCAATTAAAAAAGATGAAATAGCGACACATTTGGATAGCAGTAACAGGATCAGTTCGAGTCAGTATGGATTTACGAAGGGGAAATCGTGCTTGACTAATCTTCTGGAATTATTTGAGGATGTAACTAGGAAAATTGACAAAGGAGAGTCAGTGGATGTAGTGTACCTGGACTTTCACAAAGCCACACAGGTCCCACACAGGAGGTTAGTGGGCAAAATTAGAGCACGTGGTATTGGGGGTAGGGTATTGACATGGATAAAAAATTGGTTGGCAGACAGGAAACAAAGAGTAGGGATTAATGGGTTCCTTGCAGAATGTCAGGCAGCGACTAGTTGGCTGCCGCATGGCTCAGTGCTGAGACCGCAGCTATTTCCAATATACATTAATGATTTAGGTGAAGGAATTAAAAGTAACATTAGCTAATTTGCAGATGACTCAAAGCTGGGTGGCAGTGAACTGTGAAGAGGATGCTATGAGGATGCAGGGTGACTTGGACAGGTTGGGTGAGTGGGCAGATGCATGGCAAATGCAGTATAATGTGGATAAATGTGAGGTTATGCACTTTGGTGGCAAGAACTGGAAGGCAGATTATTATCTGAATGGTGTCAGTTTAGGAAAAGTTCAACGAGACCTGCGAGTCCTAGTACATCAGTCACTGAAAGTAAGCATGCAGATACAACAGGCAGTGAAGAAAGGTAATGGCATGTTGCTCTTCATAACAAAAGGAGTTGAGTATAGGAGCAAAGAGGTCCTTCTGCAGTTGTACAGGGTGGAGTATTGTGTGCAGTTTTGGTCTCCTAATTTGAGAAAGGACATTCTTGCTATTGAGGGCGTGCAGCGTAGGTTCACCAGGTTAATTTGGCGGGATGGCGGGAATGTACAGAAAAGTGTGAAGTGTGAAGCATTTTGGAACTTCAAAAAAGGGCAGGTCTCTGGGTAGTGTTGTAGAGCAGAAGGATCTAAGTGCATGGTTCCTTGAAGGTCGAGTCACAGGTAGATAAGGTGGTCAAAAAGGCTGCAGTGTAGGTTCTCAACGTTAATTCCTGGGATGGCGGGACTGTCATATGATGAGAGAATGGAGCGATTGGGCTTGTATTCACTTGAATTTAGAAGGATGAGAGGGGATCTTATACAAACATATAAGATTGTTAAGGGCTTGGACACACTAGAGGCAGGAAACATGTTCCCGATGTTGGGGGAGTCCAGAACCAGGGGCCACAGTTTAAGAATAAGGTATAGGCCATTTAGAACGGAGAAGAGGAAAACAAAATTCAGCCAGAGAGTTGTGAAATTGTGGAATTCTCTGCCTCAGAAGGCAGTGGAGGCCAATTCACTGGATACATTCAAAAGATACTCTTAGGGCTAGCGGAATCGAGGGATATGGGGAGAAGGCAGGAATGGGGTCCTGATTGTGGTTGATCAACCATGATCACATTGAATGGCAGTGCCGGCTCGAAGGGCCGAATGGCCTACTCCTGCACCTATTGTCTATGTAACAATGTATTTATGTATCCTATCTTAGCCTCATCATATATTTTGAATAGTCCCATAAGATTGTATTATTTTATTTAAGCAGCCAAGTGAGGGGCATCTCATCTGTGTGACAATGGAGGAGTACAAGGCAAAGAGCAAGTTGTACATGGTAGGCGTGGAGAGAAATAGTCAGGTGATAAGTCCAGCCATTCAATTTTCTGCATCCACTATTTCTGCCTCTATCCTACATGATTTGGTACAGGATAGTGAAACATGTATACCCAATTAAACAGATTCAGAAAAGTAATCGAGGGAAATAAATTAGTTAAATTAGTTAAAATAGAGAATTGTATCTTATATTTTATTTTACATACCTTAAGAATTGATTTTGTTTACAATATATGTTAGACAAAAGTGGGGAATAATTTTGTGTACCCAATAATTTATTGACTGCTGTTTTTCCCTTTTGCACCTATGAATTCTGTATTGTTTCTATGATGTTTTGATTACGGAAAAAAACAAGAGAGCTGTGTAACACTTGAACACTTATTTTGAGACAGTAAAATTAGAACATTTCTGAATCCACTATCTGGAGACAATGATCTATTCACATCAATCTGGTAAAACTGAAATGACATTAACAATGTGTCCATAACTGCACCCAGCCATGGCAACATTGGGAAATAAACATTTTTGTAATACACTGGGATTAGGTTTGAACATTTTGCCTCCAAGATTGATTGTATGATATACAGTAGTGCATTCCAGAGAAGATAATGAAAGGAGCTGTAATAAATTCATTTAAAACTGGATGATGATCCTTCCTGCTGATTACATGTCATAAACAACCACAAAGGGCTAACCTTGAGGCAGTGTTAAGCCAACTGGATATCTATTTAATTGCCAACAGAGCCAGAGGGATTATGAAGGGAACATATTCTATACGTGAAGTTATTAAGATCTGAAATGTGCTTGCTTGGATGGTGAAAACAAATCCTATAGTAATTTCCCAGTAGGAATTAAGCATACACTTGTGAAGCAAAACTGGTGCAGAACTGCAATGGGAAATGGTTTAGGGAATGAATGGCACTCTTTAAGAGTAGGGCAGGATCTTAGTCTGAGTGGCATTAACCTGTGCTGGGGCGGGAGATTGCAACCTTCACGTGGTCCACCCTGTTTCGACTAATGCAATCAACCCGACGTACACAAACAAGATCAAATAGAACAAGTTGACCTACAACTTTAGGCTGTGCACGCCATACGCAAGATGATGTGCTCTACAATTGAATAATTTTCTCATGCAGAAATGGAACAATATTGGCAATTATGGTGGTGGAGCCAGTTATGATGCAAGTCACTTTTAAATGGGCACATGAATATATAGGGTATGGAGGGATATGGATCACGAGCAACCAGAGGATATTATTTTAGTTGGCATCATGTTCGGCACCAAAATTGTGTGCCATAGGGACTGTATCTATGCAGTTGGATGTGCAAGTTATATCCAAAACTATTGAACAAATATATCTGTCCATGAGAATAGACCATCATTACTTTTTACTAAGATTTATATATTCTTCTCTCCACCTCCATTGAAATCGTAACCTTGGTTTATCTTTCTTAGTATTTGAAAATGTTCTTGGGGCATTCTCTTTCTATGGTTTGCATTTCATTTTTTCTTGTAAATCATTTAGGCTTGGGATTGCAGAAATATCTACCATTCATGCAGAAAACTCTGAAGAATATAAAATCGTGGATGGAATGAGTGTGCTGAATGACTATGAAGAAAAGTTTCTCATGTTTGTGTTACTCTCTTCCTCTGAAGAGGGGCAGTAGTAAACATTATCAAGCAAGTGGTAAATACTGTTGACCCTAAAAAGGAAAGGGGTGGAAGGTTACCAAGGGTAGATGGGAATAAGGAGCTGAGTTTACAATTAGATCAGCCATATCCTTGTTGATGAATGGAACAGGTGTAAGAGGGAGAGTGGTCTATCTTGCTCTCAATTCATTATTTCATTTCGGAGTCACGTGAGTGACTTCGTGAAGACCCCGCCAGCACGCACGCGCGACATATCGTTGCTCGCAGTTGCAGTTGACGGCTGGGGGGGGGGGGGGGGGGGAGTCGCTCCTCCACCAGCCCTTCATAAGGACCGCTCAGGTAAGAGGAACTAACCTTGAGTTAGTTAGTTCCTGTGAATTGGATTTTTTGTTCACAGGGACGATGGATAGGAGTTCGAGGAAAACTTCCAGCCGCAGGACTTCCGATAGGAGTCAACGGCTGCATTCCCCGGAGCTGCCTGCTACAACGGCAGCACACGCTCGTCGGGCCGGGAAAAGGACGCGGAAGTCGGGGAGCCCTACTCTACCAGGACCCGACTCCCCACCACGGCTGTCCATGGAGCCGCACATTGGTAGGAGCACCGCGCGGGAGCAGGGTAGAGAAGACCCTGACTCCCTACCACTGTTACCTAAGCATAGGGACAGTGAGACAAAGGTGCGTAAACGTGTTACCCGCTCTGCGGCACGTTCTGTCTCCCCTACTATACAGGTCACCAGAGGACGGCCCAGGGGAAGGACCGCACGAAAGTCGGAGAGCCCCGCTGCAGCGGCCGGCATCGACTTGCCACCGGAGCAGTCCGCCAGATCGCGGACCGATGAGGGATCGAGGCCTGAGTCTGGGAGCCCCGCAGGTGTGGTCGGCGCAGACTCACCACCGGAGGCGCCTGCCAGATCGCGGGCTGGTGAGATCTCGGTCACCGCACCCCGTGTTAGCAGCTGGACGTGACCGAACGTCACCTTTGTCCCGGGGGAGGACAGGCGGCAAGCCCGCGCGAACGTCAGTGCACCCCGCTTCGGCGGCTGCAACTGACTCCTCACCGCTCATGTCTTTCCAGACAGGCGGGCCGTCTCCATCCGGAAGACTGCGGACCAGCGGCATGTCCGCGCGGGAGTCGCAAAGCCCCGCTGGAGCGGCAGGCAGCGACATCCTACCTAGGCACCCTAGTCATCACCTCGACGAGGTGCGGGCCGATGGCACAAGCCTCAGTGGTTCAGGAGAACCTGAGGAAGTCGACCTGTTGTCCGCAGATAGTGGCGGCGGTCCGCATTGCCCTTATGGAGCGCATGATGGAGCATCTCCTAGAGCAGAATCTCCAGCAGCAGGACCGGATGTCCTTCAGCCCCAGGAGACATGGTACTGGGCCACCTAGCATGTCCCCGTCATCGGTGGGGAGTGCCAGGGATCAGCAGCTGGGTGACATGGAAGAAGGTTTGGCAGAGGGACCTGCAGCACCAGAGAAACCCCAAGAGCAACTGCTGGATGTGGTCTCCAAATTCGCCCAGCCCAAGCCCTTGGGACAGCCATTACAGGCCAAGCTAGCGGCCAGTATTGACTTCCTTACTATACACCAGCTGCAGGATCAGGTCCTAACCGAGGCTTTAAACAAGTACAAGGCCCCGAACAACTGCATATCATTGAATGTACCTACAGTCAACACGCCCATCTGGGGCAACATCAGCCCAGGGATAAGGGCACAGGAACTCAAATTACAGAAGATCCTGAAACTACTAACGTCAGGGATTACTGCCTTTGCCAGAACGGTTGACGGTATGGAGATGACGGAGGAGCAGGAAGATGCTCTGGCATTATTGTGCAACACACAATATGAAATCAACGCATTCCTTAAAATCGCCATCAAGCCAACTCTAAACCCCAAATTCGCGGGGTTGTGCAAGGTATCTGCGATGCCACCACCGAGACAGCTGTTCGGTGAGGACCTGCCTAGGTCAAGGACCTGGACGAGGAGGCGAAGGCAGTCGGGTTGATGAAACCACCTCCCTCCAGCAGGCCGGCAGCGCGCAGACAAACGCCATATGTAAGTCCTCGGGGGCCACCTGAAAGACCAGCAAGGACCTACACGCCGGCCGCACCCCAACAACAAAAGCCTTTTTTAGAGCAGGGCCAGCAGCGACCGGTGTGGAAGATGGCCAACCTCACAATCCAGCAACACAACGGAACACCAAAGCCCAGAATGTCAGGCCCCGCCGGTAACCATGGAGGTAAGGGGGTCTGGTTCTCATGCAAGTGCTGCATGTTTAACCTCACGTTGGTGGGAGGTTACATCTATTCTGGGATATGTGGAGCTCTATGACTTCAGACTCGGTTATTTTACAAAGTATTCAGGGGTATGAAATTGAATTCATAAATGATCAACTTCCCCCGCCTCAACATGTACCAGACCGGAAATTTGCGCTTTCCCATAAGGAAATAATAGAAGGACATGAGGAAATTTTGAGGCTACATGCAAAAGGGGTGATAGAGAAAACGATCCACGAACCTCTTGAGTTCGTATCCAACATCTTTACCAAAACTAAAAAAGATGGTGGATGTCGGATTATTATTGATTTAACCCATTTGAATACTTTTGTAACATATACCCATTTGAAATGGACACGTTTGAAACAGCTAAATCACTGATTTCCAAAGGGTGCTTTATGGTATGCGTTGATTTAAAAGATGCATATTATTCAGTATCCATACGGAAACATCACCGAAAGTTCTTGAAGTTTGTTTGGATGAATCAGCTATGGCAGTATAGAGCCCTACCTAATGGGCTTACTATAGCCCCTAGGTTATTTACAAAAAAATTGAAACCTATATTGGCATCCCTGAGGAACCAAAACTATATTGTCATGACATATTTATACGACATCTTGATTGTAGGAAAGACCATGGAGTCAACAAATTTAGCAGTAACAGCTACTAAGGCATTGTTTCAAAAATTAGGGTTTGTCATCCATCCAGATAAATCTAAGTTCTACCCTTCACAGGTCATGGACTATCTGGAGTTCACAATTAACACCAATCAAATGATTATTACCATTCAAGATAACAAGGTAACAGATGTTATTGAAGCATGCAACAACCTTGTTTGTGCCAGAAAACCAACAATCAGACATGCTGCTAAGGTAATTGGGGAAATTAGTAGCTGCATTTCCAGCTGCACGATTTGGCCCTCTAGACTAAAATTTGCAAAGAACAAAAATTTCAGCATTAAAAACAAATACTGGACATTTTGACAGGCTTATACAGCTGCCAATCAAGGCAAAAGTTGACTCATTCAATCCCATTATTGTACCGAACCCGTCAGTCGTGGTACAAACCGACGCAAGCGCCCAAGGCTGGGGAGCTACCGACACCACTTCCAGTAGTGGCGGTAGATGGGATTTACACAAGTCTACCCTTCTATTATCACAAGGGATAAACTATTTGGAGATGCTAGGGGGATTTCACGGACTTCGAGCCTATTGCATGAATTTACATCATACGCATGTCCATCTTCAAATAGACAACACTACTGTGGTGGCATACTTAAATCATATGGGTGGTATCAAGTCAATATCTTATGATGAATTGGCAAATTCAATCTGGCTCTGGTGCATAGACAGAAATATTTGGATATCAGCTACCTACCTTCCAGGTAAGCTCAATACAGTGGCGGACACCAGGTCACGAGTGTTCAACGATAACATTGAGTGGATGTTGAATCCCCAAATACTTTCTCGCTGCACTGGGGGAAATGGTTTTTCGATGCATTTCCTCCATTTTGCCTCATCAGTCGGGTGTTACAGAAAATAAAATCAGATTCTGCAACAGGCATTTTAATAATACCCAACTGGCCTACACAACCATGTTATCAGGTAGTCTTAGAGATGATCATAGAACCATGGGCACATATTAACAGCTGCCCAGGTTTGGTGACTAACCCCACTACAGGGGAATCCCATCCGTGCCATGGTCATCTGAACCTGTTGGCCTGCAGGTTCTGAAGAGGCCACTCCTGCAATATGGTCTAACACCTAGGACCATGGACACCATTGCAGCGTCGTGCAGAGTATCCACTAGACGACAGTACCTCACCCAAATCAGGAAATGGGAGGCCTACTGCAGCCGGATTAACATCACATATGACTCTGCCACGGTTCCCCATGTGCTGGAATTCCTCACGGGGCTGCACCATGATGAGGGCCTCAGCTACAGCACCATCAACAGTGCCAGGAGCGCACTATCATCCTACCTTTGCATAGGAGTAGGATCCCACCAGCTTGTGTCCAAATTGATGAGCGGTATCTTCAATTCGAACCCTCCCCGACCACGATACAACATCACCTGGGACATAGGGGTAGTATTGACCCTGCTCATGAGTTGGTCGCCAATTAATGGACTACCACTGGATAAACTCACCCTGAAGATGGTGATGTTAATGGCGCTAACATCAGCTCAGTGGGTTCAGACGTTACAAAAGATAAAATTGGATAACATGGTCTCAACCCCTGAGAGAGTAACCTTCTTTATTGATGAGTTACTCAAGCAGCACAGACCTGGGACTACAGGGCTGCAATTAATATTTCCAGCATACCCCGTTAATGTGAGACTCTGCATAGCCACCTACATTCGTCACTATATACAAGTGACGCATACCATCAGGAAAATGGAAAAAGGACTGCTGATCAGCCATAAGAAACCCCATCACAGGGTGACGGTGCAGATGATCTCCAGGTGGCTCAGGGTGGTATTGGATGCAGCAGGTATTGATACTAATATCTTTAAATCCCATTCTACCAGGGCTGCATCCACATCAGCGGCGAGGACCATGGAGGTTCCCATGGACCATATTCTCACTACAGCGGGCTGGGCTAGCGAGGCTACGTTCCAGCAGTTTTACAACAAACCTGTGCTTGCTCCTGCTATGTTTGCAGAGACAGTGTTGAGTACTGGTCACCCATCAACGTTTATCCCTGAGTGAGGGGTTTTGATTTTTGTTAATAAATACTACTTTATTTTTCAGCTTGTCAAGTCTGAATTACGTTAACATACTCCTTCCATCAGAATTGCGGCAGTGTGTGAGCATGGACGTGATCCAGGGCATGTAATCAGAGCTTTGAAATCTTCACGAAGTCACTCACGTGACTCCGAAGTGAAATAGTAAGATTAAACGTGAACTTACCAGTTTGAAGTTTGATCTTTATTTTATGAGGAGTTGCGATGAGGGATTTCGTGCCCTCTGCTCCAAACCCTCTACTATAAGGTCAACTGGTAAGTAGAGTCTCTTTAATCTTACTATATTAGTCATTGTGTTTAATTCTGTGATTCCACACCGCTGCTTTGAAGAATGTCGCGCATGCGTGCTGGCGGGGTCTTCACGATCAAACTTCAAACTGGTAAGTTCTCGTTTAATCTTACTATTTTTGGGTGTTGTGTGTAGCCATATTTTAATGACATGTCATAGCTTTATTTACTTAATTTCCCAATTGATAACTGATTTGCCATGAAATGGCCCTTTGTAATTGAATGGTCGCACCTAACTGCTGTTAAAACTGTCGTTTTGATTGAATCATACACCACACAAACAGGCTCTTCAGGTAGAAAGTCAGAACCTTTTATTTAGGATGTAAATATCAAATACTAGTGGACATAGCTTTAGGTTCAGAGGGGCAACGTTGAAAGGAGATGTGAGGGGCAAGTTTTTGCAGTAGATAGTGGGTGCCTTGAACGCGCTGCCAGGGGTGAAGGTGGAGGTAGTGTTGGCCTTTTCACTTTTGAGCCATTACTTCAAATGGAGCTGAATGCTTGATTCACCATACTAACAAAAGTGATTTGCATTAGGCTTACACAAGGAAACAGCTTCACTATGGCCCTGCTATAAATTGGTATGGCGTATGTTTATTTGCACATTTGATCTTCAAACCAGTGGAATGTTTCATATACCTAACAAGCAGGTATCCTGCATCAAATCCTTGATTCGAAACATAGCTTAGTTTGATAAATGCAGGGTGGATAATCAATGCTTACATCAAGGATTGAATTGTTCCTGATCTCTCAGCATTGTTTAATAGCTGCATTGCTGCAATATTTAGCCTAGTTTTCTCATAGTTTCCATTCCATTTCATTTCAAAATAATTTGAAAATATGTTAAAGGACAAACACAATTGAGATTTACATTATGTAATGATAACTTTACTACTGATGCTTTAAGCCTGGTTTACAACTGTAGAATGAAGAGGGTGGCGAAAGAGCTGAACACATGTTTTAGAGGACAGAGCAGAGCCAATGATTGTATTGTGCAATGATCACAATGGGATAAACAGGTGCTATGACAAGGAATAGGTAGTCATAAAGAAAGAGAAAAGTGAAGCAATCAAAGTGTGTGGCTCGGCAGAGGTCAGAAGTGAACCGCTCAACACTTCAGTCAGCCTTAACTCTTCACCTATTTTCCATTTAACCTCAATGATAGTTCTTTTTGCATGTTTTCATACAAAAACAATTAGCAAGGCTCAGAATATGGGGGAGAGAGAAAATATTATTTTAAAGAGAATGGAGACAAGAGAGAGAAAGCTCAAGATCACATTTACCATCGACAATGCTACGGGGATCTGGTTATTGTTAAATAAAGCAAACTGACATCAACAATTGGCTGATCAAGCTGAAATGCAGTTCCTGACATGCAGTTCCTAAAATGAAAATCTTCATACTCACCAGTCCTGCACTGCATTGAAAGATTCTTCATTTGTGATGTCGTACATTAGGATAAAGCCCATAGCACCACGATAATAGGCTGTGGTGATGGTCCTGTAGCGTTCCTGCCCTGCTGTGTCCTACAAAAAAACAAAGCTCAATCAATGAGGCTCTGAAGCTTCAAATCTTTTTTTGTTGTTGTGATTCAAACTTAAATGCTGTTAAACCACAGGGATCTGTATGATTTCAAATGTATTCAGAATATGTTGAAATGGATTGCCGTGCTGCAAAATAGATTTTCTTTTTCATAAAACCACAGTAAAAAAAACATCAATGCAAATAAGCCAAAGCTAGTTATACATGGATACTAAGTGCCGGAGTAACACTGTGGGCCAGGCAGCATCTCTGGAGAACATGGATAGGTGACATTTCGGGTGGGGCCCTTCTTCACACTGACTGTGGTAGGTGGTGGGGGAGAAAGCTCGAAGAAAGGGAGGTGCCGGACAACTCCTGGCAAGTGATTTTTTTTTTTTTTTTGGTTAAATATTTTTATTATAGAAACATATTTATGAAAATTACAATGTTTTACATAAACGAAACTACATCATTATATACTTTCATAATATTAATAATATTGATATTATTACTAATATTAAAATTTAGGACTGTATGCTTCTATACGTTTTTTAATTATTTTTTATAAAGTGAGAAAAGATAGAGCTAAATAATGAAGAAAATATGAAAGCGAATGGAGTATTGATCATTAATCCGTCATTGGAGATATAGGCATGATTTATTATATATATTTCTTCATCCATTCTAATATTCAGGCCTCAGTCAAGCCCTCATACCGAGCCGTTATGACTGTAAATATTCAATATATGGAGACCATATTCCTCTGAAGAGATCTAACCTGCCCATTAGGACAAGCCTCAATCTCTCCAGATGTTTTGTATTCCACATTTTAATTGTAGGGGATGTAGGGCCTTTCCAAAATTTTAATATTAATTTTTTCCCAATTATTAACCCATAATCAATAAAAATTCTTTGATTTGTTGTTACTAATTGTTCTGTTTCCAGTATTGCTAGTATTATTAGCTTTGAATCAGGTATCAAAAAGATATTAACAACTTTCAAGTGATATGCGGATACAGTTGAGGGAGAGTTTTGATACACACATGGTTGAACAAAGACTCGAGATGAAAAGACAAAAAGGGTGAGATAGAATACGAATTATGAAGCCAGAGGCAGGAATATAGGTGAAAGTACAGGAGATTTTATCACCTAGAAGAAAGTCTTGACCCAATACATCATCTATCAACGTTCTCCAGAGATTTAGTTTTGTTTAAAGATACAGAGCGGAAACAGGCTCTTCGGCCGACCGAGTCTGCTCCGACCAGCAGTCCTCGCAAAGCAACACTATCCTACACACAATTTACATTTATACCACAACAATTAACCTATAAACCTATCGTCTTTGAGGTATGGGAGGAAACTGAAGATCTCGGCGAAAACCCACATTGTCATGGGGAGAACGTACAAACTCCGCACAGACAGCACCCGTAGGCAGGATCGAAACCGGGTCTCCGGTGCTGCACGCGCCGTAAGCAGCATCTTTACCTCTGTGCCACCATGCCGCCCTGCTGCCTGATGCAACATTCTTGCAGTTTGAGTTCTATCGAAAACTATCAATTGATTAGAAATGGTTATTGCATAAGTTTATGATTTTCTGTAATGAGTTGTGATATGTTATATGTTATTGTATCTGATATGTTGCTGCAGAAGGAGGAAGAATGATTTTGTCTGAAAACAACTTGAAGCATGAGCACTCTTCAGTTTGAATATGTAGCATTGGTCAATCAGAATGGATTTCTTGATGGATAGGGTTCTTGCTTAGTAAGATTTAATCCGGAAATGGTTCTCATTCAAACTCATTGATTTGGTTTAAATGCTTGGCAGCCATCAATCGCAGATTGAAAAAGAACATAAATAAATAGCTCCATATTATAAAAAAAAGTTAAATTGTTCAGTTCAATTATTTAACAAACTCTGCAAATGAAATTTGGATATTTTCACCGCACTTTGACAAGTAGATTTTTCTAAAGGAACACTTGCCTCCATAATCCTTGCTGCACTCCATGGCTTGGCTCACTTATAAGCCATTAATTGCAAAAGTCAAAATTCAGCCAAAAAGATATACTTGAGATCATAAAGCTGCAATGTTCTCATCAATCAATCAATCAGTTTTATTCGTCACTTGCACATAAAGTGCAAGTGAAATGAATTTGATAACATAATGATAATATAATGATAAAGGGATAATCAAATTCATGTCCATGAATCAAGTAGTTCACTGGACTCCATTATTTGCAATTTCACACTGACCTGATCCATAGCTATTTTATCTCTATATGGTACTAGACTAAGTGGGACCTATTGGGTCCCAGTTACATGGGAGGGGGTGGGTGGGGTGGGGGAGGGGGTATGGGGGAGTGGGGGTGTGGATGAGGGGGGTGCGGGGAAGGGGGTGTGTGGGGGAGGGAGATGTGGGGGAGGGGGTATAGAAACATAGACAAAATAGGTGCAAGAGTAGGCCATTCGGCCCTTCGAGCCTGCACCGCCATTCAATATGATCATGGCTGATCATCCAACTCATTATGGGGGAGGAGGTGTGGGGGAGGGAGGGTGTGGAGGAGAGGGGCGGGGGGGGGGGGGGGGGGGAGGCTATGGGGGGAACCTTCAAAACCTTCATAACTTTTGTACTATTTCACCGATCGGAACAAAACTTATTTGACTTGCAGCAGAGGAGAATGGTGAGTAAGGTGGCAAAAAATCGTAGCGCTATGGGGGATAGTTGTTGCACAGATTTAATTACAACGCAGATAGGAAGTGGTCAAGATGAGAGTTGTAGTAATATACTAGACTAAGTAGGACCCGTTGGTCCCATGTTCCAATATTCCAACTCTCCACCAATCCCAACATTGGTTGCCAGTGGGCGGGGGCGGGGGGGGGGGGGGGGGGGGGGCTTTCTGGAGTGTTAGTATGGGTGTTGTGGGCTGAAGGGACTGGTTATGTACATACTAGTCCAGAGGGCTAGTATGGACATTGTGGGCCAAATAGATTCTTGGGGTGGCAGCTCAGTCACTCAAGCCTGATGTGCTGGCAGCTCACTCACAGCTGGTGGGCTGGCAGTTGACTCACAGCTATTCCTTGAAATTTCATTTCAAGCAGGGTGCAAGGCCACCAAATTTAAATGCAGTTTCCTACCATTTAAAGCAGGGTGCAAGGCCACCAAATTCAAGTGCAGTTTCATACCACTTCAAGCAGGGGGCAAGGCCAACGAATTCAAGTGCAGTTTCATACCACTTCAAGCAGGGTGCAAGGCCACCAAATTCAAGTGCAGTTTCATACCACTTCAAGCAGGGTGCAAGGCCACCAAATTCAAGTACAGTTTCATACCACTTCAAGCAGGGTGCAAGGCCAACAAATTCAAGTGCAGTTTCACACCACTTCAAGCAGGGTGCAAGAGTCGTGAGCTCTCCCTCCTCCATCTTGCAGAGACTGAGCTACACCCACACTTCCGGGTTTTATAATCCCTCCCCCTCCCACCAGAAGGGGCGTGGCCTACATGGCGTGATTGACAGGAGAGAGTTCTCAACATTTTTAAAACACTAATAACACTTTTATTTTTCATTGCTGGGAAGAATCCTCTGCACCTGATGAGCTGAGGGGGACTGAGTAAGATGGCCATAAATCACAGCCGTAAGTGGTAGCTTTTTATCTAAAATCAATATATAGTGCAAACAGGAAGTTGCCAAGTTTAGACTTTTAATCATTTTTGAATTCAAACCAACCAGCACCAACAACCGTTTCCTGTCCTTCATTTCAATTCACATCAACCAGCACCAACAACCGTTTCCTGTCCTTCATTTCAATTCACATCAACCAGCACCAACAACCGTTTGCTGTCATTCATTTCAATTCAAACCAACCGCCATCAACAACCGTTTGCTGTTCTTCATTTCAATTCAAACCAACCGCCACCAACAACCATTTGCTGTGCTTCATTTAATTTCAAACCAACCGCCACACATAACTGTTTGCTGTGCTTCATTTCAATTCAAACCAACCGCCACCAACAACTGTTTGCTGTGCTTTATTTAATTTCAAACCAACCGCCACCAACAACCGTTTGCTGTGCTTCATTTAATTTCAAACCAACCACCACCAACAACCGTTTGCTGTGCTTCATTTCATTTCAAACCAACCGCCACCAACAACCATTTGCTGTGCTTCATTTAATTTCAAACCCGCCGCCACCAACAACCATTTGCTGTGCTTCATTTCATTTCAAACCAACCGCCACCAACAACCGTTTGCTGTGCTTCATTTCATTTCAAACCAACCACCACCAACAACCATTTGCTTTGCTTTTTCAAACCGACCACATTTTCATTTTCAAACCACATTAAGGGCATTCAAGGTCAGTAAAACCACACTCACAGTTTAGTAAACATGTGTTCAGTGTTATTCACAGCTCAGACTGAGAGACGTGAGCCTCTCGCTCCCCTATCTTACAGAGACTGACTGAGGCACTCAACACTTCCGGGTGTATTATAGTCCCTCTGGAGGGGGCGTGGCCTTCAGGAGAGAGAATCTCAACATTTTTAAACACCGATAACTCTTTTATTTTTCATCGATGGGAAAAATCCTCGTCCTGCGCAATGGAGGGGGACTGAGTAAGATGGCCAAAAACGACAGCCGTAAGTGGCAGCATTTAAAAAAATATCAATATGCAGACAACAGGAAGTGGTCAAGATCAGACTTTTAGTAATATAGATTAATCCCTGCCATGACACCTACTTCCAAATCCAGTCAATTTAAGCATTAACATTTTTCACAGAGTACTTAATATCCGTATGCACTTGCTTGTATAGCCCTCAATTAAATTCCCAACTGGATATTTGAGAAACCACAGCAGGTTATAGAAGAATCATATGCAAGAAGGCATACGCTGATGCAGAAATTCTTTGTATCGAATCTTGGACAAGTCATGATGAATTATTGTGCATATTAATGTACCACATTGCCAAAACTGTGTTGAGTACCACTGGCATTAAACAATCATAATAATGAAGAATAAGTGCAACAAAATTAGAAATATTTTCCTGAATACTTAAATATTCAGCAAAATAATAGGCATTAATTGTCGCTGCACTGAGCTGCTATTGGTTTTAAAAGATGAAACCTTGAATCATCCTAATGGATACATAAACTTGCGCAACTGAAGCATCACTTGTGACTCCGACACCTTGTGAAATGTTGCGCCATCAATAAAATATAACCGTAATGTTCGAGCCCAAGTCTGAGTAATGGCATGATTTCCCATTCCAGCGACAATCCACTGGGGGGCTTTAATGCAACAACTACTGCCTCTCAATATCTAAACCTGTAAATGGAATATGGGTGTTTTGAGGCACTATCAGATCAATCACATTACTTCACCAAAGAAGTTCATCTTCTTTGATTATTCTAATTTTATAAAGCGCAGGAAGAATCTTTCTAAATACCATTGCTAAAACAGATGAACATACTAATTTCCCACAGATTCACAGAAACACTGAACAAGTGCAGGACTGATCGAGGTCACACTGGAATCATGCACTGCTAACCCCATCACTCCTGTTTATCAGCCATTTCCCGACGCTGTTATAATTTTCGCCCTCAATTACCAATTGAATTTCACTTTTTAAAGTATCAAATGAACTTGCTTCCACAACCATTTCAGATAATTAGTTCAAGCATACAATGAGTGGTTGCTGCTAAAAAAATCTTCATGTCACCCTAGAGCCTTGTGCCGATTGCCCTAAATCAGTGTCCACAAATTTGTGATATTCCTCCAAGCGGAGGATGGCTTCTCTTTTAGCACAGTTGTGTTTCAAGAAGTTTCTGAAAAGATTCATCAAATTATCTCTCACCTACCCTCCTCGAAGGAAAATAATCTCATATTTTCTATTCTATTGTCAAAACCAAAATGGTTTATACCTGGGAGCATTCAGTTACAATTTCTCTGCACCCTCTGAAGGATCTTTGCTGCAAAACCTGATGCAAGACCGCTGATACAGCAGTTTGTAATTCCAATAGGTTCAATATTATCTCCAGCTTTCTTAACATCTAGCTCAATTTTTAAAAACAAGAATGCTGCATTTTTAAATTACGTTCTCATCTTTGGCTATGCACATCTCAAGATTTGGGTATGCACATATTAAAAAACCCCACAAAATCTGGAGTAACTCGACGGATTTATGCTTGTGTTTTGTTTTTGTAAACCAGCATCTGTAGTTTCCTGTGTCTTAGTACATCCTAAGTTCCTCTGTTCCTGTATTCCTATCATAATTTGATTCCTTGATTTTATTGTCTTTTCGGGTTCTGTCAATAAGTATAATTTTGCCGTCCTCTATGTCCAATTTTATCTACTATCTTTCTGCCCATTTCACCAATCTCTGAGTCTTGAAGTCCATCACTATAACACAATCATAGCTAGGATTCTCTCTGGTATGGTTACATGAAAGTTCCAGTAATTAACTCAGTTTTGTACATATTTAGTCTCATGTTAACCACATTTTCTTTAAAAGCTACAATTACTGTAAGTAGCAAAACATCTAATTACAATGCAAGCAATACCTTCAACAACATATTATCTGATGTCTAACAAAGGTATAAATAAATAATTTCAACAGATAACTCTTGCAAAATGACAGTCATGTTTTGCAACCAATTATATATAATATATTTAGCTTTCCAGGTTCTGGCTTTTTAATTGTACATTGCATTATCAGAAAGATCAATTATAACATAAATATGATAATTTACTGATATTAATAACAGATGATTAACAATATATATTTGCGAAAATTGGTTCCAAAAGCAAAATATCACAAATTACTGGAAATCCGAGATGGATTAATGGTATTTTCTATTCTCATTTGGAATTGTTTATTTTCCTTACCTCAATTTTAGATTAAATTTACTTTTTTGTTCCAATTCGAAGCTCCAGTCAAAGAATTGTATCGATCAGAAGGAGGACATTAGACCCATGCCATTCCTTCCACAACAAATTGTCCATTTATTTTCCCTTGTTCTTTTTACCATGTCTCCACTTCTATGTTCCTGCATGTTAATTCAATTCCTTTTTGAATCCGTGATTGTTTCCACTGCTTCTACAATCAGGAGATTCCAGATCATCATCCTTTTGCGTGTGAACGTTAGTGGTTGGTAAGCAATTTCCAGTCATATGTAATGTCACTTTATTATCAAGTGTGAGAAAACAGCCAAATTAACTGTTCTTCTGATATTCTAACCTTCAGAAAAAGCGCCAGGGGGAAATATTTGTCTCTGAATGTTTTCACTAAACATAAATGAATTTCCGACAGAGGGTACAATACACTGCATGGACCATACTCTCTCAAACTCTGCTCATTAATGGTGTTTTTCTAAGTGCTATTCTTAGATCAAACCACTTAATAAACTCACTGACTCCCATGGCTATCTGGACTACACTTCCAGGCCAGAGTCCCCCTTGTTCTCACCTACCAGCTGTCACATAAAACAGATAATCCTCTGATATTTTCACCACCTTCAATGGGATCCCACCACTGGCCACATCTTCCTATCTCCTCCCCTTTCGGCTTTCTGCAGAGACTGCTCCCTCCGTAACTTCTTGGTCAGTTTGTCCCATCCCACCCAAACCACCGCTTCCTGAGTACTTTCCCTTGCAACCGCAGGAAATGCTACACTTGTCGCTTTACCTCCCCCCTCGGCTCCATCCAAGGACCCAAGCAGTCTTTCCAGGTGAGGCAGAGGTTCACCTGCACCTCCTCCAACCTCATCTATTGCATCCGCTGTTCTAGGTGTCAACTGTTCTACATCAGTGAGACCAAGCACAGGCTTGGCGAACGCTTCGCCCAACAACTAAGTTTCTCCAGCATTTTTGTCTAACTTAATAAGATGGGACCAGTAACTCATTAAGTGGGCTCTGTAAATATGACCTGATACATTCCTATGCTACCTCATCAGCCAAATTTCTTCCAATCCCAATTTATCTTGAAAGTATTAGTTCATTGTAAGTTAGACAATTTTTGGTGACCGATTTAGTCTATTGTCACCTTCAGAATACAGTTTTAAAAATTAATTTGTACATTGTAGTCCACTGTTAATTGCCATTGCGAAGGTGCTTGCAGGCTGCCTTCATCAACTGCTGTGGTCCTTCTGGTATTGATACTCCCACCAAGCTCTTTGGTAGAGAGATGGTTCCAGGATTTTGATCCAGCTACAGGAGAACGGTTGTAAATGCCTCGACCTGAGCTCAGCCAACTCAGCCAAGGAAGAGGAGGTTCTTGTAACTTAACAGCCCACCAGCATTCACAACCAGATATGATAGGACTGCATAGATTTGATTTGCTCCATTGGATTACTTAACTTTCTCTACTGAATGCTGCATTTACCATTCAACATGCATGCAATCCTGAGATGCCCCAGTTTAGCTCCACATTTTTAGATATGCTTGGTGCTGCTCCATTAGTATATGAGGTTTTCTTTTAATAAAGGTTCATAAGCCTCCATTATATAAAAAAGACATTAAAGCACAGAGAGCAAAGTTTTCCAAAATAATTGTTGATCTGTGGATATTGAACCTTTCCTACAGTCTGATTATGTGATGGAACGGAGAAAAGTAATTTGGAACAATACAATGTCTGGCCCTTAACCAGGAAACCGAAGGCTTTTCAATATAAGACATTAGATATCAGGAGATGTGCGTTCAATGCTGTTACATTTAAAGAAATGGAGTAAGCAGTGCACAGCCCCTCCACACCCCACCCCCTTCCAGCTCCATTGCCAAAAATAGGTTTCATTCATTAAAATCCATAAATACTGAAATATTTCATAACAGCTATTTATTTTATTTCTTATTTATTCGTGATCTATCTTAACTCCAGGTAACAAATTACGACTGATCCTCCTAGAAATGTTTTTGCTGACTGACTTGACATTAGTCTTGAATGCAAAATGCTTTAAAAATGTCAATCTCCTGTAAAAGAATTGTTCCAGCTCGGAATTCATTTGTTTGATCTCTCCACAACATTCCTTTTAATGTTAGCATAACCTCCCCCATATGTGATCAAGAAGAACCGTATGCTTCTAGCACATCATTGCCAGCAGGCCCAATATCGGTTTAAATTAGTTGATCGCATTTATTTGCAGGTGATCAGCAGAATTTTCAATATTATTTCATGTTGCAGTTGAACTGTTTGTTTTGCACATTTTGTTCCAATGTCTTCAATAGAATTGGTCATATGGGAGGAAAGCACAATTGACATTTAATATTCCCACGTGTTTAGCACAAGAGATAGAACAAATTTGTCCACTAGTATTTTTCTGTCTCAAAATGAAACTATATTTTTGATTTTTCAACCATATGTACATAATGCAGACTTTGAAAGCCATGAGTACAGACTTTAAGTGAACTGAAAATAATAATAAAGATTACCTCCACTTCACAACTTGGCATGCCATGGCACTACAGTATAGCCTTTAATGACACTGAAGCTCAAATTATTTGATAATTAACTTGGGGTAACATACTATGCATTAATTAGTTGCTGTGTTTCCTACAGTACAACAAAAGGTACACTTCAGAAAGTTGCAAAACAAATTGGGATGTCCTGCAATTATGCAGAATGCTATAACAAAATTTTGATATACTTAGGATTAAATATATTGCTACCAGTTACTGCAGCATCGGACAAACAATTGAATCAAATGTTTAAATATATGCTGTGAGTTTGAGATTCAAAATTGGGCTACAATATCATCAGTTCAGCCGAAATCCACCTATCAAAGGGCAGGTACAATGCTTTGATTAAATACCTTAGAATGCAAATTCAGGAAATAATCAGCACAAGATCCATTTATTGCTGAGCTAATTTGGAGGTTTGTTTTACATACAGTTTTCCCTGGCACTGTAGCATTTTATTCAGATACAGTGATCAATTTGTCCAGGCTGCTGGACAAACTGATCAAACTATGGCAGGCTGCTCTGGACAAAACATTAATTTAAATCACTTTTATTGCATCCTGAAAATAATTAGAATGATTAGCTGGAAAAACGTAAGGAATCAAGGGATTTTTCAAAGGTCATTCGAGAATAAAAACAGCGAACGGGGTGCCTGGTAGCGGGGGAGAGCGAGGTGTAACAGCGAGAGAGAGGGGGTAGATGTGAGTGGGAGACAGGGAGAGATGGTGAGAGGTGGGGGAAGAGTGGTTTCAGTTAGACAGACAACCACTGGTAAAGCCATGACTCGTTGCTTCGAGGAGAGTCGAGAAAATGTCCTCAGTCGAGAGAATGCAACTTCAGAACCCCCTCGTCTCGACCGCACTGGAGATTTCCGCGGGCGCAAGGGACAAATGACCTAAAGTTTGCATTGAGTGAACTAAGTGTTTTTACTGTCCTCGTCGTACACCAGCGTTTTGTGAGAGTGGTTGGATCCCGGGATCGAGGAGTCAGCACCCGAATGGTGAGCGGCCCGCGGTAGCTGGTGCCTCTCCACTCGCCGCTGGAAGAACTGACACCTATACTCCCCTGGTCGAGCGCTGCCTCCTCACGTCTGCTCCTCGGTGGCAGCCGACTAGGATTCCAGAGCATTGCCGATGCCTCACATCAGCTCCAGATCCCCCGCCGCCGGTCCGGATAATGTGACCGACGTTGGTCGAGCTGAAGCTGGGATCCAACCCCTCTGACACAAAACGGCAGTCTACGGTGAGGACGTTACGAACACTCCGTTCACTCAACACAAACTTTAGGTCATTTGTTCCTGCGCCCGTGGAAATCCCCACTCCCATCCATCCCAACCACTGCACAAAAGTATAATGTGTAAGAAGTCTGAAGGAGGGTCTTCTATCCAGAGGTCCGCAGATGGGAATGTCAGCACAAGCCCGTAGGCAGTGAGAAGGGGAGGCGCCGGCCCCAGCCCGACTCCTCCTGTCCCACCGTCGGGTCTGGGCCGCCGCTGCGACAGGCCAGTGCCCCGCCGGGACAGGCAGAGACGTGCTGGAGCCGGCACCACCCAGTCCCGCCTGGCTCCTGCCTGGGCCACCCCAAACGGGACACTCGGGAGGGGACAGGGACAGCCCAGCGATGGCTGGATAGGGACGAGCCACAGGTCTGCACCCATGCAGCAGGACGGCTGCTGCGAGTGTTTAGCCCAAGTGACCTATGCATGTGCAGTTGGAATGTCGAAATGGTTTATTCTTATATTTTTATTCCTGAACAAGAGGGATTGTGGTAGGTGTGAATTCATATTAAAATCCATGCCCACAGTGTTTATCGGCGGTCCATAAGTAAAACAACTTTGGTGAAATACAACTTTATTCCATTAAGTACACAGGAACATTCCAACAGCCAGCTGCTAGCGTCTGACATTAGACAATAGGTGCAGGAGTAGGTCATTTGGCCCTTCGAACCAGCACCGCCATTCAATGTGTTCATGGCTGATCATCCCCAATCAGCAGCCCATTCCTGCCTTCACCCCATATCTGCGACAGGCCAGTGCCCCGCTGGGGCAGGCAGAGCCGAGCTGGAGCCGGCGCTGCCTCTCCCCCATCCCCAATCAGTCTGGCTTTACTGACTAGTGTGCCCGAGCGAGAGAGAGAGTCCCTGTGTAGTACCGTAATACCATGTAAAGGGCGGCATGCACATATGTGTGGAGAAGGTTATAAATGGCATGAATTAATAAGGGTTAATGTACATCCTTCCTCTTAAAGAAGTAAAGCATATATAGTGGTTAGTGGAGCAAATATAAAACACCAGTATAAGGTGCAGCATTTATTATTTTACTGCATACAAGAGCACATAATACTAAACAGGTCATGTACAGTCATGCAGGTCATGGTCATGTATAGTTCAGGTAAATTTTCCAATTAGCGGGTTTGGCTTGCAGACACCACCTGCATGTGCACATTAATATCCTCCAGCAGACAATTCATCCTTCGCTGGGGAAGCAAATCGCTTATCGGTGAACGCAGAGGAGAAGACACCTGTGGAGATTGGGGCACCGGAGAAGGCAGGGATGGCGCCGGCACCAGCAGAGGAATCGCGGGAGCAGCATTCGCGGAGCGTGAGGGAAGATCGGCAGGCTGGTCCGGGTAAGGACGTGGAGGTGCTGGTTTATTAACCAGAAGGAAGTGTTGGCGGGTGCGCCGATAAATGCCGTTGTCAATACTGACAAGTACAAGCATGGTTCCACGGTGGACTCCAAAATGACTCGGAGGCGGTCATAACCTCCGAATGACCGCAAACGGACAACCTGTCCCTTGTTGAGCGGTTGAAGCGGAGAGCTGGTTTTATCGTAGTATTTTCTTTGTAGGTTGTGGCGGGGTTGGAGCTGGGATTGGATAACTGACAGCACACGAACTTGTGGTTCTAGTAGTTGCTTGGCCATAGGCAAGTGGAGCGGGTTCGCCGTGACATGAGCCGTTTGGCTGCAGATCCCGGGAGAGGGTCGCGGACGATGTTCCGAAGGTTGAGTAAGTCGAGATAAACATCAGAGCCGGCCCTGTGTGAGCATTCCATTAATGCTTTTGATGGACTGCGGGTACCCGGGGCTACTGGTAATGTGGTGAAAGTCCCAGTTTTTCGCAAAATTCCTGAACAGCTGACTGGAGAACTGAGGTCCATTGTCTGAGAGTAGCTTTAGGGGAGCTCCGTGGACAGTGAAGTGGCGAGTTAGTTTCTGAATGACCATGGCTGAGGTTGGGCTACTGAGCAGGTCAATTTCAAACCATCCTGTGTTGGAATCAACTAAAACCAGGTATTGTTGGCCGTGCCACTCGAAGATGTCGGCTGCTACTCCCGGCATGTGGTGCGGGAGAAGTGGTTGTTTCCATTGGTGCGGGGTCAAGCCATTGCAGATTGGGCAGGCAGCAACCTTCTCTAGGAATGTAGTTAGCCATGTTTGGCCAGACCAACATTCCTTTCACATGTTGAAGGGTTATTTCTGCAGTGGGATGGCCCCCTTGGACAATGTCGAAGTATTTGCTGTGAAGAGACATCGGGATGACCGCCTTGTGTCCTTTCATTATCACGCCGTCCTGAATGACCAGTTCGTCACGGACAGGGAAAAATGGGCGTTCAGCTTGTGGCAGGTGGTGCTGATGTTTGGGTTGAATTTTCCAAAGTAGTTTACCATGCCTAAGAATCGTTGTAGAGCAGTCATGTCCGTAGGTGCTGGCATTTCGTTGATGGCAGTGGTTTTAGACGGGTCTGGCTTAAGTCCGTTTTTGGTGAACACGTGGCCCACATAAGTCACTTTGTCAACCCAAAACCTGCACTTGAGAGGGTTTGAGTTTGAATCCGGAGAGTGGCGGCGCTGCATGATTTACCTCCCTCCTTTCGTGTTGTTTTTAGGCAAGGTTTTAATCCAGACTGTTTCAGGTTTGAGTCATGTGCTTGTGCATTGCGCCCAGTGACCAGGATGTCGTCCACGATTATGTAACATGGGCAACTATCAAAGAGTTGTTCCATAGTATGCTGGAAAACTCACTGGCTGAATTGGTGCCAAATGACATTCGTAAAAATTGGTAGCATCCGAAGGGCGTCGTGAATGTGGTTAACATGGAGGATGCATGGTCTAGTGCCATTTGCCAAAATGAGGTCTGTGCATCTAGGTCAGAAATTAAATCCTTGGGGTTGATGCAGATCCTTATTTCGTCTTTGTTCTTCTTGACTGCTGCAACCATGGTGGAGACCCAGTAGGTGGGGGCGTTGACAGGGGATATTACACCCAGTGATTCCATTCTGTCTAATTCAGCTTTGACGTGGTCCTTCACTGCATGCGGGATTTTGTGAGGAAAACGAACAACAGGTATAACTTCCTTGTCGGTTACAATGCTGTATTCTGTGGGAATTACTGACTAGTGTGCCCGAGCGAGAGAGAGAGAGTGCGTCTTTATGAAGTACAATAATACCATGTAAAGGGTGGCATGCACATACGTGTGGTGAAGGTTATAAATGGCATGAATTAATAAGGATTAATCTACACCCAGTACCTGTGCCACCCACCATTTTGGCATCAGGGGATATGAATTATTGGCAGGGTCACAATCCTACTTGTTGCCAGATTATTATCTGAATGGTGTCAGATTAGGAAAAGGGGGAGTGCAACGAAACCTGGGTGTCCTTGTACATTGGTCACTGAAAGTAATTATGGAGATACAGCAGGCAGTGAAGAAAGCAAATGGCATGTTGGCCTTCATAGCAAGAGGATTTGAGTATAGGAGCAAGGAGGTCCTACTGCAGTTGTACAAGGCCCTGGTGAGACCTGGAGTATTGTGTGCAGTTTTGAGAACGGACATTCTTGCTTTTGAGGGAGTGCAGTGTAGGTTCAACAGATTAATTCCTGGAATGGCGCGAATGTACAGGAAAGTGTGAGGTGTTGCATTTTGGAACGTCGAAAAAGGGCAGGCCTCTGGGTAGTGTAGAGCAGAAGGATCTAGGAGTGCAGGTGCATGGTTCCTTGAAGGATGAGTTGCAGGTAGATAAGGTGGTCAAAAAGGCTTTTGGCACTTTGGCCTTCATCAGTATTGAGTATAGAAGTTGGGAGGTCATGTTGCAGTTGAATAAGACGTTGGTGACACCCCATTTAGAATATTGTGTTCAGTATGGGGCAGCATGTTATAGGAAAGATATTGTCAAGCTTGAAAGGGTTCAGAAAAGATTTACAAGGATGTTGCCAGGACTAGAGGGTGTAAGCTATGGGCAAGGTTTAGGCTGGGTCCCTATTCCATGCAGTACAGGATGAGGGGAGATCTTAAAGAGGTATACAAAATCATGAGAGGAATAGATCAGGTAGATGCACAGTCTTTTGCCCAGAGTAGGGGAATCGAGGACCAGAGGACATAGGTTTAAGGGGAAGGGGAAAATATTTAATAGGATTCCGAGGAGTAACCTTTTCACACAAAGGGTGGTGGGTATATGGAACGAGTTTCCAGAGAAGGTAGTTGTGGCTGGGACTATCTAATCGTTTAAGAAACAATTAGACAGGTATATGGATAGGACAGGTTTGGAGGGATATTGACCAAGCGCAGGCAAGTGGGACTAGTGTAGCTGGGACATTGCTGGCCAGTGTGGCCGAAGGGCCTGTTTTCACACTGTATCACTCTATGAAGTGGTGGAGGCAGGATCGATTTTAACATTTAAAAGTAAAGTGGATAGGTATATGGACGTGAAGGGAATGGAGGGGTATGGTCTGAGTGCAGGTAGATGGGACTAGGGGAAAACAAATGGTCGGCACAGACTGGAAGGGCGAGAGGGCCTGTTTCCGTGCTGTAATTGTTATATGGTTATATGGTTATATGACAGACATATGATGAAAGAATGGGTCGACTGGGCTTATATTCCCTGGAATTTAGAAGGATGAGAGGGGATCTTATAGAAACATATAAAATTTAAGGGATTGGAGAGGCTAGATACAAGAGAAATATTCCCGATGTTGGGGAGTCCAGAACCAGGGGTCAAAGTTTAAGAATAAAGGTTAGGCAATTTAGGTCTGAGGTGAGGAAAAACTTTTTCACCCAGAGAGTTGTGAATTTGTGGAATTCTCTGCCATAGAAGGCAGTGGAGGCCAAATCACTGGATGTTTTCAAGAGAGAGTTAGATATTGTAGTGACATATTTTCATATCGTTCAAGGAATCTTTCCTCTAGCCACTATGATTGAAGACAGGGGTTTAAGGGCCAGTCCCACTTATGCGACCGTTGCAGGCAACTGCCAGCATCCATGATAGGTCTCCGAAATTTTCAACATGTTGAAAATTCAGCGGCAACCAGAAAGACGCTATGACTCTTTGGAGACCACTCACGGCCATATGAGAGCTCTCAAGACCATACAGGCTGGTCGTGAGAGATCACCCGCGACATGTCACCAGGGGTCATCTGTAGGGTCGTGAGAGGTCTCCTATGGTCGTGAGAGGTCTCCAAAGAAGTCGTGAGAGGTCTCCAAAGATACAGCGGCGTCTTTCGACAACCTATCACGGGTGCCAGCAGTCGCCTGTAAAGGTCGCGTAAGTGGGACAGGCCCTTAAGGTGAAACTAAACTAATTACCAGGACGTCTGCGTGAGAATCCCAGCCACAAAACACGCCTCAGACTACGTAATAAATCCCACCCACATAATTATAGGCAGTTAAAATTAAAACGTAACCGCTTATAGTTATAACATACTGAGTTAAGCTAAATGGCTACTACAGATGTAGCTCTTAGGGCTAACGGAATCTAGGGATATGGGAGAAAGCCAGACTAAGGTACTGATTTTAGATGATCAGGGCTTGAAGGGCTGAATGGTCTACTCCTGCACCTATTTTCTATGTTTCTATGAATACCATCAACATAGTTAAATATCATCCCTTGAGGTTCAACCTTTGTTGATGGACTTCAAATCATGTGCCTGTGCCTAACTTCATATAAAAATGTATATAAAACCAGGTATCTTTGATTGGTCCCTTTCAGACTTGCACGACCAAAGGGGAAAAATGTAGGGACCACACGTTCTATTCCCCTGTGCATAGTAATTTCCATCAGGGGGTTCTACAATGAGCTGAGAACTACACTGTTTACAGTTTAAAGTAATCTTGCACTGCAAACAGAGGGGCATTATCGTTCATTTGCAGACTTATTAAAAGTTGCATTGAGGAGGTCATGGATAAGAATGAACATCTGAAGTACTTCTCTCCTCTTTGCCCCTACATTCAATTACTAGCTGCCCATTTTTAATAGCGATAAACAACCTGCCTGTAGTTGGAAAACATTCCAGTAATTCAAATACTATCATGAAGAGGAAATCTAGAATATTGCAATAAATTGACTTATTTTTCCATGTTCTTACGTTATTCATTCATTGCACCGTTTCAAACTTCTTTTTATCTAATTCTCAGAAATGTAATATGTTCCCCTATTCTGTCATTACAAAAGGTAAAATAATTCAACTGATGAAAGTTATGTTTATGTCCCCAAATGATAATGATTTGCAAGGACATAGTTTACAACTGCCATCAGAACTAACGGCAAGATGAGCAAATATAGATATAGAAAATATAGATGAAAATATAGTTGACGGGTGAATCATTTGAAACAAAATATCAATTTCATCTAGAACAATTGTACCAGCAAATTATGATGTTGATCTACTTATCATTGTTAGCTGTCAATAGACTAGAAGTGCTGCAAAAAGAAATCTGAATGAGTGCACTGGTGACAATCAAATCAAACCTGCACATCAATAAAGCATTGACAGAAATGTTAGAGACTATAATTTCTACTGTCAAACTATGGAAACAATGGAAATTGATGATGCTTGCAAGGTGGATAATTGCTCCTCAGACAGCGCATTCGTTCCCTCATGGCTAACCATATATTTATAAAATTAATTCATCTCATCTGTTTCAGTATGTTGCTCCCAGCACTCTAAATTAATCATAGAATCTCAAATAAATTGTATATATTGAACATCTAGTTCTTCGTTGTGGTGGACACACAAAGCTGGATTAACTCAGCATGTCAGGCAGCATCTCTGGAGAAAAGAACCAGGTGACACTTTGGGTCGAGACCCCCTCTTTGTTTTGGTGGTGCAGTCAATGCAGCATAGATTCACCAGATTAATTCTACTTTGTAGATTGTTCTAAGAAGAGATTTATTTTACTGACTGGAGTATATAAGAATGAAAGATGATCCCAATGACACATATTCCAGATTTACTTTTTAATTACTTAAACTCCATTGCTGGATTCAAACTCATGTTTCTGAATCAATGGCTGAAATGTTGGGGAATTGATCTGGCAAATTAACCACCATGTTACTACATTTGTAAATACCAAGAGGCAGTTCTGCCTACGCAGGAGTCATAGTCACCTGATAAGGGGTCAACTATTTAGGACTGAGATCTGAAGATTTTTCTTGATGTAGAGCGTTGTAAATATTATGCAATCATGTAAACATCTTTATCTCATAGGGGTCGGTGGACATGGACATTCAAGATCAATAGAACAAAGGGAGTTCAGGAGTTCGGGATCAGGTGGGAGACGGATGAGACGGGATCAGCCATGTTGTATTGGGTGTGGAGCTGACTCAGGGGGCAGTTTGCCTTTTCTTTTGCTTCCGTTCCTCATGAATAGAACAGCAAAACGGTATTTGCTTTTCTCACTGGGTTAGAATGACAGGCTGACTGGCTGCTGTACATAAAAACCAACAGTGGGAAGCCCCTAGCATGAAATTATCAGAGTTTAGTGAGCACTCTGGTATTTCTCTCCATCTTTCATTGGCTTGACTGTACTCATGTATAGTATTTGCTGAACACTTGTGCTGTCTGCCAAGGCCTACCAGATCTCCCGGTTGCTAACCGTTTTAACTCCCCTTCCTATTCCCATAGTGACCTTTCTGGCCTGGGCCGCATCCATATGAGGTCATCATCCTGGATGAGTAGCACCCTGGCCACTCCCTCTTCTCCCCTTTCCCATCTGGCAAAAGCTATAGAAGTGTGCAAACGCACACCTCCAGATTCACGGACAGTTTCATCCCAGCTATTGAATCATCCTACCACAACCAAAAAACAGTCCTGAACTACTATCTACCTCATTAGTGACCCTCGGTTTATCCTTGATTGGTCTTTACTAGCTTTACCTTGCTCTAAATGTTATTCCCTTAACATGTATCTATACATTGTAAATGACTTGATTGTAATCATGTATTGTCTTTCTGTTGACTGGATAGCATGCAACAAAAGCGTGTCATTGTACCTTGGTATACATGACATTAAACTTAACTGTAACCATTGTCAAAGTGAGGCCACACGAAAACCGGGGGAACGGCACCCCCTATTCTGCTTAGGTAGCTAACAACCTAATGGATTGCACATTGAATTCCCCAATTTTAGGTAATCTCCCACAACTTGGCCCTCCCCCACACCCCATATCTCCTCCCTCCTCCTTCCCTGTGCCCTACATGGACTTGCATCTTCCCACACACCCCCCCCCCCCATCAACATTTCTACCTCTACCTTCATAATTCACAACTCTTGAATCCTTTTCTTACACCTGTTTTCTTTTTCACTGGCCTCTGTCCTGCCATCTGCCTGTGTTTACCTATTACCTGACACACTGACTTAGCCCTTCTCTCATCTAGCTTTCATCCACCCCCCCCCCCCACCCTCACCCCCCGCAATCAGTCTGAAGAAAGGGCCCGACTAGAAACATTCCCTATCCACGTTCCCCGGGGATGCTGCCTGATCCACTGAGTTACTCCAGCACTTTGTGTCTTTTCATGTATCTATCTATCCATCTATCCATCTATCCATCCATCCATCCATCCATCCATCCATCCATCTATACATAACTAAAACTCTGATCTTGTTATCTTCCGGTTTGTTCAGTTTTTCTATTTACGCAAAAACCGGTACGCGATAGCACCACAATCTTTTGCCAGCTCACTCACTGTTCTCCTATGCTGCGAGTGCACCAAGTTTTGTTCCGATCGGTGGTATAATGTAAAAGTTAGCGAGGTTTAAAAATCGTAAAAAACCTCCGTGTGCAGATCTCCTGCCAGACAGCACCGCGCGGATTGGTCCCTTCTCCTGTCATTCCCCGGGACGGTCTGCTCCTTCCTGCACCATCACGTCTTTACTGGAGCTGAGGATGACCGGCGGAGGTTTCCAACCGGACATAATTTTTGGAGGGACCGGAAGCGGCCCAGCCAAGCCCGCCCGGCCCAGCCCGACCCGCCGCAGTGTGGAGTCGGCAATCGGAAAGCAGAGACTCTGATCTCGGTGAAGGAGAACGACCAGCAACCAGCGCCTGCTGTGAGTTCCCATCGCACCGCAAGCTCTAGCCCCTTCCCCTCTGGCTTCTGCCCCCCTCCCCTGTGATACCTCGCTGGCTCCTGCCCCCCTCCCCCGTGATACCCTCCTCTCCCCCATGGCTCTTCCCCCGTCTTTTCTTCAAGCTCTCTCCCCCCACAACCCCGCCCACACACCCCCCTCCCCCCACCCCCCACCCCCCCCCCCACACCCCTCCCCCACACACACCCCCCTTCCCCACAACCGCCCCCCACTTGCCCACACACCTCCCTCATAGTGAGATTTGGGAAAGAGGTGGGGCCTAATTTGCGTAGTGTTGATACAACATTTTATGAGGGCAGATATTTCAGACAATTGTAGAAGGAGAGCAATCTCATGGTTGGCAGTAGATCTGCTTCTGAAGTCATGGGCAGCAGTCCTGGTTCTCCTGATTAAAAAGCAGATCCTGAAATAGAAGTTACCTTCTTGATCCAGCTTTTACTACCTTATTTTGGCTGCCGAGTTTCCCTAGCCAGTGACTTCTGCCTGCACTGCAGAAGATTCGTTTAAATGTTATAATGAATGTCTGCCTTCATAAAATGTCATATCCACACTATCAAATTACAGTGGTTGCATAAACGGTTAGCTTTAGAGAATGTGAGTTTTTTAAACCCATCCTTTAATACTCTATTTCAACAGTTATATTTTTGATAAATAATTACCCCAAGAAATAATCTCTTTACTGCTTTTGGAAAATAAATTGAAACTCAAAATGTTTTTACTCTATGTTGAGATGACATGAACCCCTCTAGCATTATGAATTTGAAAAAAGGTCATTTTGGCTGTTGCTGTTTTTATACAGATTGAGAGCAAAACTATTGTCATGAAAATAATGTTAAAATGCACATTTGGCAACAAACTGAGTGCAGTTCAAAAATCAATTCGAACCCTTGATCATGGCTAAATGAGGTAAAGCAAGTTTCAATATAGGACACAATAATTTTTCAAATAAAAAAATAGAAGATAAAATTAACTGTGCTCAATTTGCACTTGCAAACAATATTTGCATTTGTTCACTTGGGAGTAAAGGAAACCAAATAAATAATGTTTTGACACCATTAAAGCCTGGTGAAATCAGTTGTACTCATCATTAATTGCAGATTTTACAAACAATATCAAATATTCCATCCGAAAAGCAGCAATTCCTTATTTTTTCATTTTAAGATTGGTGCACTTTTACGTAAAAAGAATAAGAAACATTTCATTAAAATTTGAGCATTGTAATTTGGAGAGTTTACAGACAGAAAAAGGAATGAGAAACGATAAACTGGAAAGTGGGAATAAGATGACATTTAGCTTAGGTTTTATAAGGTACAACTTTTAGTGCAGAATGGATGGAAATGATGTAATAATTTTATTTCAAAATTATTGATATTAGAGAAAATATGATGCAGAAAGAGGGAATGTTTACTTGCTAGAACACATACAAACAGCTACAGTACAAATATCTCATGGGTGAAGATGGAGAGGAGATTGAAAGCGGGTGGAGCAACCCACTTGCTTCAACAATGAATGTTAAAGATTATAGTCAAAGAAAAATAAAAGCAATTAGTAAACTAAAAATACATCACAGGGTTTCAATAGAACTGTCCTTGAGAATTTATATTTAGCAGGAGGAAAATACAAGTGTAACCTGCTAACAGACTGCTACATTATTGCAAGCAAAAAAAATAACAACTAATTTTCAACTTGAAATAAATTAGAGGGCCATGACCGAAAAACAAGATATATAAAGCAATTATATTTCTAGTAAAAACCACATAAGGACAAACAAACAGGCAAGACCCAATTAAAGCAGAAAATGTGTGAAAAATACCTTCAACATTTCCGCTGTGATACCACCACCAGTCAAATCAGTTTCACATGCACCTCTTCCAACTCATCTACTGCAATTGGTGCCCTTGGTGGCCTTTCGGTCGATCTCCTCCACTGTCAGAATGAGGATACTTGCAAACTGAAGGAACAACACCTTATGTTCCACTTGGGTAGCTTACAACACAGCAGTACGAACATTGAATTATCCAATTTCAAACAATACCATCATCTCTTTCCGCAGCTCCCTATCTCTCCCGCCACCCTAATTACTTTCTCCTTTCCCCGCTTCCATGTGTTCATCTCCCAGCCCCAAGTCCTGCATTTCCCTTTTATTCCCACCTCTTCCTGTTCCCCTGTCCCCTTCCATATCTCTCCCTCTGGATTTATTTTTCACATCTCCTTTTCCTTCCTTATCAGACACCTTTTTGTCTCCTTTTCATCTCTAGCCTTTGTGACTATTTCCATCTATCTATCAATCATACCACTCACCTGTATTCATTTATTAGAACCAAAGACTGCGAATGCTGGTTAATACACAAAAGGACACAAGGTGTTGGAGTAACTCAGCAGGTCAGGCAGCATCATCCCTGGAGAAAATGGATAGGTGACCTTTCGGGTTGAGATCTGAAATATCACCTATCCATGTTCTCCTGGAATGTTGCCTGCCCAATTATCACTTGCCAGGCTTTCACCACCGCAACCTCTCTTTTCCAGCTTTCTCCCTCCTACTTCACCACTGAATTAGGGTCCTGACCTGAAATGTTATGAGCCTATTCCTTCCACAGATGCCGCCTGATGTTAAGCTCCTCCAGCAGTTTGTTTGGGGTGGAAGATTGCAACCTTCACGTGGTCCGCCCTGTTTCGACTAATGTAATCAACTCGACGTGCACAAACGGAAGATCAAATAGAACAAGTTGTCCAACAACTTTAGGCTGTGCGCGCCACACGAAAGAAGAAGAAGAAGCAGTTTGTTTTTTGCTCAAAGTTCCACCATCTGCAGTTTCTTGTGTCTCCAGAAGTTTTAGTTAACCCTCCCATTTCCTTATACCAACAAGAATACAGATAAGATCACATTCTGGAGAGTTGAATAAGAATATTGTCTGTCTACTAAAAATGGTTGTGTCCACACATGTGGTTTGCCCGCATGCAACAAGTAGTGATGAATTAGATTAACATTTTACAATCTGCTTACAAATTCACCCAGAATGAAATTGTTCTTGGGCTGTGGTGCAAAATAGATGATAGTGAATTAGTAGGCTGAGAATCAGGCAGAGTGAAAAATGCATGTTAACAGTTTAATACTTAGTGTTTAACAGACATATAAATAGAATAGCAAAAAATATTTGACTGAATAAAGCCACTCTTTTCAAAAAACATTTCTAACTTTCTATACTAAAAAATATTATTTGGTGTTGAATAAGCTGCAGATGTTAATAATTTTCCAACCCAGTTGGGCTCATCTTCAAAATATTCAGCCAGAAAAATAATTTGCATATTCAACAATGCCTATTTAATTTATACCAAAACATCCAAGGTCCTGTGGGTGTAGTAAATGTAATTTTCAAAGAACTATGCTGTATGCTAATTTTCAGCTGTGTGCTCATGTTTACTTACATAAGGAGGCTGTACTGTTGTGGACAGCAGACACGATTGAAAATAACCCCTTTTACAAAGTATCAGCTAGCAAGAGTATGTTACATTAGCAATCAAGTAGATCAGTCGATTGAAGAGCAGAGGATATTTGTCATTTCCATATTAACTGTTTATGCGAATTCAAATAATTAATTAAATATTTAATCTTCATTGTGTTGAGAGAGTTAGACGTGTCCATTGCTTGCTTGTTTGAATAATGTCATTTAAGTTGAATTTGAAAATGGAGAATAGTGTGTGCTTGGAGTAAGGCCCTCTCACATGACCCGACACAACACATCTTATTGGCATAGAAAAAGCCTATTGGACAGCTAAGCTGAATCTGGAAATAATTTGGAAGGAGGGTCCCATGGTCGCCCTCTGGAGGATGGAAAAAAAGGACCTCAAGGAAAGGGGAAGATTGGACAAGACAAATAAGCCATCCACAGAAAAGGGGATTCTAAATATTTTATTTATAAAGTCCAGGATCCATAATACTTTTTTTAACCAGTTTCTCAACTTGTCCTGCCCCTTTCAATGCGCTACGCATAAATATAGTCAGATCTCTGCTCTTGTAGGTGCTGTGACGATTGAGTGATATTTTAGTCTGAGACCGTTTGGTTCACTGATAGGTTTCCTATAAAATTCAACAATGGGGCTTTGCCATGTTGGGGCCATTCACATCCCGCATCAGGATCTGAAACCCTAGTGATTTCAATGAGAATTCTAGGTCAAAGATTTAGGACGAAAAGGGAAGGTATGTAACCTTATTAAAATCACGTTACCGTAACGGAATTTGTACAACATGGAAACGAGCCATTTCATCTATTTTGTCCATCTGACTAAGTTGGCATATCAAACTCATCCCATTCTGCTGCATTAGGCTCGTAGTCCTCTCAACCCTTCCTATCCATATATGTCCAAATGACTTTTTATCTGCTTTGATAGTTTCCTCAGGCGCTCATTCCAGATAGGAACTACCCACTGAGTGAAAAAGTTGTTTTTGAGGTCACTCTGAAATCTCTCCTCTCTCACCTTAAGCCAATGCTGTCTAGTTTTAGAATCCTCTACCCTAAGAATAAGACTGTGAGTGTTCACTTTATCCATTATCCTGCATACCTCAATAAGGGCACCCTTCAGTCTCACACGCTCCAAAGAAAAAAGTCCCAGCTTACCTCACTCAAGCAGGCAACATCCTCATGAATCTCTTTTGATATCCTTAATATCCATCTTCTATCTTCTATCTATACTATTACTAAAATTCTCATCTTGACCACTTTCTGTCTATGTTGTAAATACATTTTAGAAAAAACGCTACCCGATATCGCTATGATTTTTTTTCGCCATCTTACTCACCGTCCTCCTCTCCTCCAACCGCCCCAAGGGTTTTTCTGGGGGGGGGGGGGCTGGAGAATAAAGCCCTGGAGGCCAAACATGAGTCAGTCATCCTGGAAGACCGTGAATGAGAGTTGAGTCCAAAACCGTGAGTCTACGCCGTGAGTGCACTGAACTGTGCTTGAACTGATTTGAAGGGTTGGTCTGCATTGTGCTGCTTGAACTGAATTGAAGGGTTGGTCTGCACTGTGCTGCTTGAACGGAATGGAAGGGTTGGTATGCACTGTACTACTTGAACTAAATTGAAGGGTTCGTCTGCACTGTGCTGCTTGAACTGAATTGAAGGGTTGGTCTGGTTGAAGGGTTGGTCTGCACAGTGCTGTTTGAACTGTGTGTGTGTGTGTGTGTGTGTGTGTGTGTGTGTGTGTGTGTGTGTGTGTGTGTGTGTGTGTGTGTGTGTGTGTGTGTGTGATGGAGTGTGTGTGTGTGTGTGTGAGCCCACCAGCCATGAGTGGGTCAACTGCCAGCCCACCAGTCCGTGAGTGAATCAACTGCCAGCCCATCAGCTGAGAGTAACTGAGCTGCCTGCCCACCAGGCCCGAGTGACTGAGCTGCCAGCCCAATAATCCATTCGGCCCACGATGTCCATACTAGCCCTCTGGTACCCAGTCCCTTCGGCCCACAACACCCATACTAGCTCTCCAGAAAGCCCCCCCCCTCCCACTTACTGGCCACCAATATTGGAATTAGTGGAGAGTTAGCGGAATATTGTGTTGAGGGACCAGCCCTCCCGTGTGAACATGGGACGCAATGGGTCCCACTTAGTCTAGTAACTTTCATTAAAGTTATATTTTCATTAACTTTATTCTTTCATTTAGTGGTTTCTTAAGAGTCACACTATGAAAACAGACCTTTCGGTTCAACTCATCCATGCTGACCAAGTTGCCCCATCTAAGCTGGATGCATTTGACCACATTTGGCCCATCTCTATTTATATATTACTAAAACTCTCATCTTGACCACTTCCTGTCTGCGTTGTAATTAAATCTGCGCAACAACGATCCCCTATAGCATTGCAATTTTTTGCCACCTTACTCGCCATTCTCCTCTGCTGCGTCAAATATGTTTTGTTCCGATCGGTGAAATAGTACAAACGTTATAAAGGTTTTGAAGGCTCCCCCTCCTCAACAGCCCCCATCCCCCATACCTCCCTCCCCCACCAGGCCTCCCGTGTAACTGGGACCCAACGGGTACCACTTAATCTAGTATCCCTCTAAACCTTTTCTATCCATGTAGTGTCAGAGTGTCTTCTAAATGTTATTATAGTACTTGCCCCAACCATCTCTGGCAGCTTGCCCCAACCATCCCTTAACAATCTTATATGTTTCAATGAGATCCCCTCTCATCCTTCTAAACTCCAGAGTGTACAACCCCAGCTGCTCCATTCGCTCAGCATATGACAGTCCCGCCATCCTGGGAATTAACCTTGTAAACCTATGCTGCACTGCCTCAATAGCAATAATGTCCTTCCTCAAATTAGGGGACCAAAACTGTACACAATACTCCAGGTGTGGTCTCACTAGGGCTCTGTACAACTACATAAGGACTTCTTTGCTCCTATATTTGATTCCTCTTGTTATAAAGACCAACATGTCATTCACTTTCTTCACTGCCTGCTGTACCTGCATGCTTACTTTCACAGACTGATGTACAAGGACCCCCAGATCCCGTTGTACTTCCCCTTTTCCCAACTTGACGCCATTTAGATAGTAATCTGCCTTCCTGTTTTTGCTACCAAAGTGGATAACCTCACATTTATCTGCATTAAACTTCACCTGCCATGCATCTGCCCACTCCCCCAACCTGTCCAAGTCACCCTGCACTCTGATGGCATCCTCCTCACAGTTCACACTGCCACCCAGCTTTGTGTCATCTGCAAATTTGCTAATGTTACTTTGAATCCCTTGAAATTAAATGTAACTCTTACATTGGTCATATTAATACATGCTGCAGTTTGCTTTAGCTATGCTTGTGGAACCTCACTAAGTATACTTGTGTCTGTGGACCAATGACATGCACAATAGGTGGTGTTTCCTCCATTAAACACTAAGTTTACACATAATTTTGAATTTTATTCTTTCATTGCACATTCATTTTCAATTTTTTCATGCTGATTAGCTACTCGGAGCCAAGCTTTAGAATCAAAGCAGAGGGTATCTGCAAGAATATTATTGGATTCATTCCAAGACATTAGTGGTTAATGCAATGCAGAGATCTGCAGACTAGCAAGAGTGTCATTTGATCCCTGTCCTCTGTGTGCAGTGAGTTATTATACAATGATTAAAGGTTTCTGCAGGCAAAGCTTCAAATTGGAACGTTTGAACCTGTTACAAATAGATTTAATGTATATAAAAGTCTGGGGTTAAAAGTATGCACTTGGCTGTGCTTAATAAAACAGCAAAAATGCAGTTTGCCATGCAGTTTTTCTTTGCCTGTTGCCGATGGAAAGAGCTTATTACAAACCCCAGACTAATTCACCCAGGCAATTGCTGTCATGGAAGCAATATTTATATAATTCAGAAGGTTATGGCTGGAAATTTATTTCTGACACGATCTCCCTATGGCAAGGTTCCTCACCACCAGTGTGCTATCACAAAACACAGAGACATTTACTTTAGTAGGTCTTTAAGGAATCTGAAATTGCCAATAATGGGAAAAAAAATCAGGGCCAATCTAGAGTTATTTGTTTGGAGCTGCGGAAACCTCAGTAAGTCACAGATGTCCATGTGTGCACTGCCAAATGCGGTAGTCCAACTCTTAATATATAACAGATGGAGCCCCATGTATGACTACTGTCGATTGCTGGTCTTGATGGGCCCTGATGTGTTGACATTACACAGCGTTTGCTGGAGAATTGCTGCTCAGATCCTATGCCAAGCCAAGCCTGACACCATTGCTGAGTTGTTGAATTCAAGAGGGATTCTAGGCCTGTTGTGAAGTGGTTTACAATATTGAAGACATACAAACCCTATTGAAATGCCTCACAGCTTCGACAAGAGAAAAAGCGGTGTCCTTATTTGCCTTCCATCACAGCCTTTCTATCAGGGGTGTCCAGGGGCAGATCCTAAACAATAGACTGTATACTGCCCAAGGACGAGTGGACATGTCGGCCATGTGGACTGGCCCAACCAGGACCAACAAAATTACCAATTCACATCTGGACCAGATGCATTTGAGCACAAGCGGTTACAGGCGGTACCTGTTTGGCAGAGTCCACCAACATCTGTCCCATCATGTCTCTACTGATTCAACACTAGCTTTTCTGGTGTCACTGGAAGATTAATATACAGGTCAAAATCTAAAAGCATTCTCAATAAACTTGGACAATATCTATCAGCCAAGCATGGCTGCTACCTCACCACAGTCGGCGTTGTTAAGACTGCCTGTTCCCACATGTGGTGAAAGAAGAAATACTTTCACCTAGAAAAGAACAATGAATGCAACAGCAGAATGCAAATTGCCAACATGAAACATATTTCTTGATTCTGTATAAACATCTTGGTTTTCCTTCAGCAGCTAGGGTGACAGAAGGAAGAGGAAATTCTCCTTATGTGTGACTCTGACCCCAAGGCATGATTTTCTCCTATTAAAGCAGCTTGGACTGAAGTTCACGGAATTCCTTCCTTTGAGAAGATTGGGAGAATCTTCAGTTTATCCAAATTGTGCTCCAAGATCATTCCCATTGTGGAGAAAATGTCTCTTTTAACAGATAAAACTTATTCAAGAACAAAAGATTCATGAATTAATTCATTTCTATATGTATGCATTCCCTTTATCTAAATCTATTAAATTATTTATGGCAGTAATATACACACTTTTACGATCATGATATGCGTGCGTGCAGTGTGTGATATCTGGAATAAGACAAAAAATATTTCACTAGGGTCTTCTTCAAATGGAAGGTATGTTCAAAATTTTCTTTTACAATATTGTGACATTACTTCTGGAACTTTCTAGACTCGGCACCGCATAAAACTTCAGTCTAGAAGCCCAGCTCCTGCTTTTGCACAAAGCAAACGCGATAACTCAGAAGTTATACACATCTATATACATATGCAAGTGATACACATCTTGACACTCCAATGCCTTCCCACAGAGGGAGTGTGATTAACTAAATTCCACCTAGCAAACTGCTGCTCCAAAAACATTCAAAAAGCTCACCCAAGACAAAGCAACTTGCTTGACTGGAACACCATCTACAACCCTAAATATATTCCTTACACCATTGGTGCAGTGGTTACCTCTATGTACCGTTTATAAAATGCACTGCCTTTATTCACTGGATATTCTAAACTTGCAATCTCTATTGCCACTGTGGCTCCAGCCAACTATTCACTTATAAGGCAGTAAAAGTGTCCATTCAGCTCATCACATTCATGTCATTTCCTACAAGAGCAATCTCATAGTCCCTTTCCCTTATTCTTGACCTACATAATTGCAACTTATTATCTCTCCCATGCCCATCAACTTTAGAACTGGAGCTGGAAAGTCCATTGCTTTAGTTATTTGTTTTTATTTACCTGCACTAAGGGATCATTTACAGTACTCAATTGTTCCACATTTTTGAAGTGTGAGAAGAAATAGGAGGAAACCCACATGGAGCACAGGAAACTCCACGCAAATAGCATCCGGTCAGGATTGAACTTGAATCTTTGCGATTGTGAGACAACAACACTGTACGTCTGCACTGCCCTCAATATCAATGAGGCATGGGCAATAAATACTGTCTTTACCACTGATGTAAAGATCTTGAAAAAATAATAAATAGGAAAATTCTCTTGAGCTTCATCTTATCAAGAGCTTCACAATTTCTTCCTCCCTCTCTTCCTCCCTACCCACTCCTTTTCCTCAACAATATACTTGCGTACATGGTTAAATACTTAACATTGCATCTTTGATGAAAAGCAATGATAAAGAGTTAAAACATTAACTCTTTTACCCTCTCTTCTAAATTGCCCGAGCCGCAGAATATTTCCAGTTCTTATTTTTCCTTTCTGTTTATCTTGCTTGCTTTTTAGGCTATTTTGTATGCTGCAGATTTGAAAAACATAAACAGGGATTAGTTTGTGCTCCGTTTATCTGCAGGAAACCATTTACACATGAGCAATTTGTGAATATTTTATTGTAAAACCATTTACTTTGTAAAACAGGTACATTTTTGTAACAAATGTATATTTAACCTAATGTCACCGCAAACCTGGGATAAATTCCTTAGTTAGCAAAAGCATAAAGAGAAAGCTAAGGAAGTAGTTTCCGGTTTCAATGTTGAATATCACAAAGGGCTTTGAAAGCCTGCAGATTAATGTGACCTTCTCATCTTACATGTATGCTCTCTTAAGCGTGCAGTCAGGTGGTCAAGACCACTTCGATGTAAATCTCAACAGCACACAAATGATTTATTTTCAAACAGAAATGAATAAATGTCACGTGCAAATATAAATGAAGACCAAATCCCAGTGTTATAGATTTGGTGCTGTACTCTGTATTAGGAAAATGACAGCGCCGCTAATTTATGCTCCATTTCTTCAAGGCAAATAACATCGGTCTGCTTCATATGTGTTCATGAGATTATAACAAAGACCAATTGGCTTATTTTAACTCCCTGCGTCGGAAGAATCCCCAACAATGTAGTATTCAACTGGTTCTAAATAGGAAATATTATTTCAAATATTATTTGCTTTGTGTATGAATTAATTCTTCCTGAAATTAACATAGCTTTTAGCCAAATATGATTAACCAGAATCATTGTTTCTGGGGGGAAAGGAGGGAGGTTTAATATTGTTCCTGTTTTAAAAGATGCATTCACTTGATTTATTTCAAAGAAATGTGTTTCTTCTCAGTGCTGATGCAACAGATCAGTCTCATAATTTCATTGCACTATGCCTACAGGACATCAATAGTTTTCATGAGAAAATTGGATATGGTACTTTGATTACGGTCAGGATTGAAGAATGTTAGCATGATAGCCTCTGACTTAAACATTGGCTATTTGATAACATAATTCAGCATCTTTTTCAGTTCTATGGAACTCCAAATTACCCATTGTGGAAGAATGCATTTTTGAGTCACAGTTTAGGAAATTAGGTTTGTGCATTCAATTTCAAGGCCACCCAATTCAAGTGCAGTTTCTGACCACTTCAATCAGGGTGCAAGGCCACCAAATTCGTGCAGTTTCATACCACTTCAAGCATGGTGCAAGGCCACCAAATTCAAATGCAGTTCATACCATTTCATGCAGGGTGCAAGGTTACCAAATTCAAATGCAGTTTCATACCATTTCAAGGAGAGTGAAACTACTATAAAACCACACAAAACACCACATAAACACCACACTCACAGTTCAGTAGACATTCAGTGTGTTCAGTTGATTCACAGCTCAGACAGAGTCGTGACCTCTCCCTCCCCCATCATGCAGAGACTGAGCCACACCCACATTTCCGGGTTTGTGGCACCTGATGAGCGGAGGGGGACTGAGTAAGATGGCCAAAAATCACAGCCGTAAGTGGTAACGTTTTATCTAAAATCAATATACAGTGCAAAAAGGAAGTTGTCAAGTTACCACCACCAACAGCCTTTTGCAGTGCTTCACTTCAAACCAACCACCACCAACAGCCATTTGCAGTGCTTCACTTCAAACCAACCACCACCAACAGCCATTTGCAATGCTCCTGCCAGAATCACGGGGTTTAAATGACTCGGAGCAGGGCCTAAAATCGCCCCGCCTGGCTTAAACGGCCGCGGGACTTACCATCGCCCGCTGGGGGCTTTAACATCGTGAGCCCCAGTCGCCTTGACACTGCAGTTGGACTGCTGGACCGCGGGAGAAGAACAAAGGGAAGAGATAAGACTTTTGCCTTCCATCACAGTGAGGAGGTGTTGGAGATTCACTGTGATGGATGTCTGTGTAAATTGTGTTAAGTGTGTGTCTTGTTTTTTTTTGTAATGTCATGACTGTAGGAATGACATTTTGTTCAAACCTTGACTGTTTGAATGAAATAAAAGGCATTCTATTCTATTCCGCTTCACTTCAAACCAACCACCACCAACAGCCATTTGCAGTGCTTCACTTTAAACCAACCACATTTTCATTTTAAAACTACATTAAGGGCACTCACGGTCAGTAAAACCACACTCACAGTTTAGTAGACATGTGTTCAGTATTATTCACAGCTCAGACTGAGAGATGTGAGCCTCTCGCTCCCCCATCTTGCAGAGACTGACTGAGGCACTCAACACTTCCGGGTTTTATAGTCCCTCCGGAAGGAGCATGGCCTTCAGGAGAGAGAATCTCAACATTTTTTAAACACTAATAACTCTTTTATTTTACTTTAAAAATGCTCTTGTCCTGCACAGCGGAGGGGGACTCTGAGTAAGATGACCAAAAATCACAGCCGAAGGTGCCAGCGTTTTTTCTAACATCTATATACAGAACAACAGGAAGTGGTCAAGATCAGACTTTTTGTAATATAGATAAGAAAAACCTCAAATTTTCGGAGTAGTAATTGCCCAATCAATGCACATTTGACTTTGTTTTATGGTCGCTAGGCAGTGAGGACGCTGGGATCATGGCTGCCACCTCATTATATCAATAGCAATAGCAAGGTTTCCAAGAATAAAAGTAATGCTAACCTTGCTGTTCATTTTGTTTCTCATTTGATTTATCTTTATAATGTTATAATGCGTACTGGTAAATAAAAATGATAAATAACAAATGTAGAGCTAGGGTTAGGATTAGGGTCAGTCTGTCTGTCTGTTTGTCTGTCAGTTTGTCTGTCTGTCTGATTGTCAGTCTGTCAGTCTGTCTGTCTGTTTGCCAGTCTGTCTGTCTGTCTGCCAATCTGTCGGTCGGGCCGTTGGTGGTGAGCATTGGACCGGGTCTCCGCCAGGATGTGAGACTTGGGCCGGGCCTCCGCCGGGAACTGAGCCTTAGGCAGGGCCTCCATGGGCCGCCAGGAGGTGCGGGTTGGACCGGGCCTCCGCCGGGAGGTGAGGGTTGGGCCGCCGGGAGGTGAGCGTTGGGCCGGGCCTCCGTTGAGTGCTGCGAGGAGTCGGTTAAGGTGTTGGCCGGCCGGCAGACGAGTGGATGGTCTGATGGAGCCGGCACTATCTGGGTGCTGAAGGCGGCCCGGGTGATGTGCAAGGCAGTGCTGCTCCCCTGCATCGCCACCACCAGAAGGGCATGCTGGTCGAGATGGACGCACTGCGGGGCCACAGTACGCAGGCCGCATCCGGTCCCAAAGCAGCTCCAGCTCCAGCCTTGGGCAGCTCTGGGATGGGGGCGAGTTAGGGTTAGGGTTAGGCATTTTCCTGCCTTAGCCTTCCCCCAGCCTGGCACTGCCCCAGTCCCACTATGGCCGTGACCCCCCACTCTGCACACTGGCAGTCAATGGGGTTCAGTAAATGGGGGAACCCAGAAGAACTGCCCTATTAATTAGGCTGGTTCAGGAGGACCTCTGTGGCAGTCTCATTAAAAAAAAACCTCACAATTATATTCATTATATTATTTTTATAGAATACAATTATACATAATTATACATGATTACAGTCATATTCATATATATATATATATATATATATATATATATATATATATATATATATATACACATACATATATGGTATAATATATAGTTTAAATAGATTGCAACACGGAAATAGGTGCCCCATGGTGCAATATGGGCATTGGATACTAGATGGCGCTTACTTTTCCGACCTCATTTTCTAATTAGTTTAATTAATTAATGTGCAACTTTTGGCACTGACAAGTTAGGACTTCCTTCTCAATTATATTTCATCTAAATCTGTGCAAAATTTCATGTAATTCCGAGACGTGGGCATTGAAAATGGATTTCTAGATACATTTTTGATGCTTGGCCCACAGCCTAGGTGGGGCCATGTCTAGTCTGTAACCAAACGCCCTGGCCGCGATTTGAAATTCTTCCCAATATATGGATTATTATTTTGCTCAATTATAAAAGTTTCACACTTATGTGAGAACAAAAATACTGACTATGCCTTTGTAATTTTATAAGATAAGTATATTCTTCTCTTGTCTGTGGGAAAGTGTCTAAACTAGCATACTCTGTCAAATATAAACACCCTGTAAGTTTACACACAAATAATGCAGCAAGAATAGATTGGCCATCACTTAATTCAATGGATTTGCATCTTGCTAATTAAGGAGCAAGTTTCATCAATGTTAATTTCCGATTAAGGAGGGCTCCAAATATCAGCACAACTAAGAAGTTTAATAAAAGTGTAAACTGAGAAATTAAAAACCGTTGGGTCTATGATTGGAATAGAGTTCAAATCTTGAAAGGGGAATTGGAGTGCTTGGCTCTTTTTCAACTGACAGGGATTAGATTACGCTTGAGATGCACTGGTGGGTAGGCTTCAATATCTTTATGTTTATGTCAAAGGCAAGGAAATATATTCAAATGGAATGTATGTTCAAGATTTCCCTTTACAATATTGTGACATTGCATCAGATTTATTGTTTCTTTGAAAGCAGCTCTTGTTTGGAATCTATGAATATATTTTCAATTGATTTATATTCAACTAGCTGTTTGCTCCTACCTATGGATATCAAGCCTGGCACAGAAGTCTTCAAAGGTATGTGATGTTGCAATATTCATTTTTTCAAATTATATTTCTCTTTCAAGAAAAGTTGCAAAGTAGGATGCAACATAAAAAATAATAGATGTAATGTATCTGGTACATTAACTAGTGCACCATCTCTCAAAGGATTACAACTATTATCATCTAATGAGTGTAGGGGGTGCCGTCGTGTATGGCTGCCCTGCCAGCAGCGGTTAGTCCTTTCACCCTTTTTAAAAATGTTTAGTGAGTTAAAAGCGTTTGTTTTGGAGGTCTTCTAGTCTTTTATGTGGTTGGTGGGGGGAGGGGAAGGGGGAAACTTTATATCTTAGTCCCTACCTGGTCGGAGAGGCGGCTTCCCTCCGAGCTGCTTCTTCGCCCTCTCCTCGCGGCCTACCTTTGGACTGGAGCGGCGTTTCCTGTCGGGACCAGCCGGAACCCCAGCTTCGGCGGCGACACAGCGCTGGGACACCATCGTGGAGCGGGCGATGCCTTACCCGGGTCGCCATGCGGTAAGCTCCGGAGTGCTGTGACCGCTGACTCCAACATCGAGGAGCTATGGCTGCGGGCGGTGCTGGATTTAAAACATCGCGGGGCCTGGGATCCGAGATCGCCAGAGTCGGAGCTCCAACCAGCGCGGCCTGAGGACTTCGAGTGCCGCGGTCTCCGGGGAGGGAGCGGCCGCTCCAGACATTCCAAGCCGCTGAGGAGTGTTCACCCGATGCCGGAGTTCCATCTTCCCGGCAAGAGGGCCTGTAGCATCGGTCTGCCGTTGCGGCGACTGTGGAGACCACAATAGGCCCGACTATGGGTGAACAGGGGACGGAACTGGACTTTGCTGCCTTCCCCCACAGGGGGAACCATTGTGGGGGGATATTTTTATATTTATTGTTAAATTCTTTAATGTTGTGTCTTATGTTTATTTGTGTGCTGCAATGGCAAGTCAAATTTCACTACACCAATTTGTATATGTGATAATAAATGTCCTTTGTATTGTATTTGTATTGTAATGTGAGGTGTACGAACTATTCTCATCCTTTCACAGACCTCAGAAGCACATAACATATTGAAGAGCATTAGAAGAAATGGTTTTCCATGTGATTGATTGAACCACAGTTTCTACATGACTGACACACAGTGCATTCAATTATTTTGGTTGGGCGGTACAGTGGCACAGCTGGTAGAGCTACTGCCTCACAGCGCCAGAGATCCAGGTTCGATCCTGACCTCAGGTGCTGTCTGTGTGGAGTTGGCACATTCTCCTTGTGACCACAAAGGTTTCCTCCCAGTGCTTCGGTTTCCTCCCACTTTCTAAGGACCTGCGGGTTTGTAGGTTAATTGGCCTCTGAAAGTTGGCTCTGGTGTGCAAGGAATGGATGTGAAAATGGGATCTGAGGACTAGCATGAGGAGGTGATTGATGTTTGGTGTGATCTTGCTGGGTCGAAGGGCCTGATTCCACACTGTCTCTTTCAATCAATCAATTAATTTGGTTGTGAGATTCCAGTAGCTCTTGTGGAAGTGAGTATTACCAACGAATTGCTTTGATTTTCGTAACGAAGCAGCCAGCACTGCAAATTATAGACATGGATTTTTTTTTTGCTGGCCCTCCTGATGGGGCCCTGTGGCAGTGGAGCTTCTGCTTACCTGCAGCATCTCGGGGTTGTGCATTATAGTTTCTGCTTGTCCTTTGTGTTTCTAGAGTTGCTCTCCACAGGTTATCAGCAAAAAGAGAGAGAGTTGTATCTCCATAGTGTAACTTTATCAAATTCTTCCTATGTTACTGTGACTTAGAAATTTCAGCACTCATTTTAATTTTGTTTAGTTTAGAGATACAGTGTGGAAACCGGCCCTTCGGCCAACTGAGTCCACGCTGACCAACGATCATCCATAGAGTAGATCTATCATACATACTTGGGACAATTCTTACAGAAGCCAATTAACCTACAAACCTGCACGTCCTTGGAGTGTAGGAGGAAACCGGTGTACCCGGAGAAAACCCACAAATTGCCTGTCTATTTGGTCTCCAGCTTCAATTGAATTAGGCTCTAATATAAATATATTCATTCCACTGATTGCTGACACCTAGTCAAAATCTTTTCATTGTATTCATTTGAATTGTATTTACAAAATACACCCATTAAATATTTGTAACCATTTTATTTATCCATCAATTTCAAATCTTTCATGCCTCTAAATTGTTTGCAGTGCAGCAGAAATTCTAGGAATAAGCTAGATGCCAGATAAAATTGCAATTGGTTATGTTCTCTAGAGCCCAATAATTGTGTAACTACTGCTCCATATTTCTTAAGCTTCAACATACTCGTTTAACAAAACTATTGATCACAGATTCAGCTATTTCCATTGACAGTGTCAAACTGTGCTCCTGGATAAAAATTACAAATCTTTTCACCCCGTTCTGGAATTAAATGTTTCATGGCATTGGCCTTGTCCAGCTTAGCTCTTATTTGAAGGATGTTGAAGTAAGAACTGCAGATGCTGGTGAAATCAAAGGTAGACACAAAATGCTGGAGTAACTCAGCGGGCGAGGCAGCATCTTTGGAGAGAAGGAAGTCTGAAGAAGGGTCTTGACCCAAAATGTTTCAAATTCCTTCCCTCCATAGATGCTGCCTCGCCCGCTGAGTTACTCCAGCATTTTGTGTCTACCTTCTTATTTTAAATACACAGCTTCTGGTTATTTTCCCCAAAATTCGAAAGAGTAACAAGTTAGAAAATATCTTCCAATATCAATCTAAAACATAAGCAAAATATTGTAGATGCTGAAAGCTGTAATAAAGATTAGTTTGATCAATACACATCTGTTCACATAGTTTAGTTCTGGTATTATTGGTATACTGGTATAGTACTATTACTGGTATAGTATTGCTGGTATTATTGTATTAAATTTGCAAATCTACCGACCCTAAGACCATATACTTTTTCTAAAGCACTGTGGTGAGGAGTGAATCTGTTACTTATTATCCTACTTAATCAGTGCTATTAGAGTGATCAATAAACTAAAGTTCATTCATGTGATTAATGGGAAGGTACAGTCAATGAGTATGCTTATTTGATAATGTGCAAATCTTACACTTCAAGAAAATAAAATGTAAAAATGTGTCTGCCTTTCTTGGTCTGTGGTAAGCCACCCTTGCTCACTGCAGTCTGCATATATACATCCCTTGGTAGGAACTAAGGTGGAGGTGGAGATGGGGGTCGGGGTTGTGGTGGGGATTGGAAGACAGAACAAGCCCTGCATGTAAAGCAGGTGATGTTCATCATAATTGCAGTTATTTCCTAGTACGTCATGTGGCTCAAGATAAGGTTGCCAAATGGAAGCAGTTTTAATAGGGGATAGAACAGAAGAAAGAAAAACTTGGTCGTCAAGTCAAAATGCATTGTAGTTCCTTGTGTCTTCATAAGACAATAAGTAGCAGATGCTGGAAATAAAAACAGAGACTGCTGGAAATAATCAACATGGCAGCATCTGTGGACAGAGAAACTGAGATAGTGATTCAGATTGATGATATTTTTTCAGTAGTAAGTAGACTGATTCTTTATTTCCCCTCCCTAACCATAAGACCACCGACGTAGGAACAGGATTTGGTCATTCTAGTCCATCAAGTCTGCACCGCCATTCAATCATGGCTGATTTATTTTTCCCTCTCAACCCCATTCTCCTGCCTTTAACACCCTTCCTTATCAAGAATCTATCAATTTATGCTTTAAAAATACCCAAATGTCTTCGCTTCCACAGCCATCTGTGGCAATGAATACCACAGATTCAACAAACACCACCTTAACCTTAACTGGAGATAAATTGTTTGAAATGTGTTTTAAAAGACCTGTCATTGAATAGAAAAGTGCAAACTTCTACTTGGAAACATAGAAAATAGGTGCAGGAATAGGCCATTCAGCCTTTCGAACCATTCAATATGATCATGGCTGATCATCCAAAATCAGTACCCCGTTCCTGCTCTCTCCCCATATCCCTTGATTCCGTTGGCCCCAAGAGCTAAATCTAACTCTCTCTTGAAAACATCCAGTGAATTGGCCTTAACTGCTTTCCATGGCAGAGAATTCCACAGATTCACTACTCTCTGGGTGAAAACGTTTTTCCTCATCTCAGTCCTAAATGGCCTACCCCTTATTCTTGAACAACAAAGTCAATGATTTACTAGTCAATTGCAGTAATTTTTCATCCAGGACACTGTTGCGCTGCAAAAATACTGCACTGACAAGCTATAATAGTCAGTGTTCAAATAACGTCTTTGTACAAAGACAAAATAGTGGAATAAATTAAGCTTACTTGATTGATTATATGCTGAGACTGAATTTGTATTTCCTATTTAACTAAATTAAGAACAAGATGCTGATGCACCACGTTCAGAGTTTCAACAAGTCAGCTTCACTAAACCTGAACATAAATTGCTCTGTGAATTACATTGATTTCCTGTCATCGTGGGCTGGGAAGTTCATCCACTTTACCTTCCAGTGTATTAGTTTCAGGCTCTTTCCATTAAAGATTAAGTGAATAAATTGATAGTTTCCCAGATAAATGTCCAAAGGTCCTCCATGATTTTATCTCAAAAGGAATTGATGGAAAATGAATGTATTTTGCTTGCGAATTTTGCTGTCCAACCAAATCTAAGCATATTTTATGATATTTCTGGTGCCTGTTTGGGATAATTTGAACCTAACCTTCTAAAATGAAAGTAATCAAGTGGAAATATTTTGTGTGCAAATTAACACAAGAGTGAATCACCAGGAAAAGAATTGGAGGACAGCATCTACTCAGCATTAATATTTTCCTGTCTCAGTTGGAATAAATACAAACTAGGCAAGTTGGGCATTAAATAGGTTACTAACAGAACATCTATTTTTCTAAATATATACACACACAAGGAACCACAGATGCTGGAATCTTGAGCAAAACACGATGTGTTGGAGTTACTCATTCACTCCATAGATGCTGCCTGATCAGCATCTTCAGGTCTGAGTTACTTCAGACCTTTGTGGGCTTTTTTTAATTGTGCGCTCCTTTATGCGAAGGGAGTATCACTGACAAAGCCAACGTTTAATGCCCACCTCCAACACTTGAGAAAGAGCTGCATAATGTAATTGCTGCAGTCCCTCTGTTGAAGCTGCTCCCATAATATTACTAGTTCTCTATGTCTCCAAGCTTTTGATATAGTGGAGTCAGGAAAAAAATGCTTCCACTTGGAGAGAAGTGCAGAACTAGAGTTTGTTATTGTAAGATTGTAAGCTCTGTACTATTAGGTTTGCTCGGCATACTTTGGTTTTTGCTCTGATATGGTTTAGTTTACTTGGAATTACTGATAATACACCATATAGTTATTGTTGTTGTGCCTAAAGTGTTTATAAAGCTGGAGCAATTAAGAATTGTTCTGGTTCATATCTGATGCATGTGACAAATAAACACTCCTGATTCTTGAGTCTGTTAATTTGATCTCTAAATATATAATGCAATTGTGGGTTCACAAAGAGAGAGAAGAGCTAAGTGTCATGATTGGCTTTTAGCATGTAGTTGAATAAAAGTCAGTAGCTTGCCTTAATATTTAATAAGGTACTGGAATCAGGAAAAAGGAAGAAACTCAAAGAGTAAAATATATAATTATATAAGTAATAGAAGCTGAAAAAGAAACTATGAATAAAATGAGAATGCATTTGTTTCAACACCTCGAATGAACATTAAATAATTAACAATTTAACATTATTTATTGCTGGTTCAGGATTTTTAAACTAAACAATGACAATAGCAATGTCAAACATTTCTTCACAAATGATTAACAGGAAACAAAGTACAATAAAAATTTGTATTTTGCCAGGTAAGTACATATAATTTCATAGGACAGAGAAATCTCCAACAGAGTAGCAGGTTAAACCTCTGTAACAGTCAGTTTTAAGCAACATTTTCGCAACATGGAACACAGCATATGCATCATTTGGCACTGCTGGAAGTAGAATTACTAATTTTATGATTCCATCACAAACACTGCCAATTAGAACCACAGAACTTCCATTTAAGAAAAATATACATATGCAATTAATGTCAAGCAGAGCAGTACGTCAGGTTCCCTGCTAGCACTGCAATGTTGAGTAAGACTGGGCAGTCAGATTGCAGCTGTAATTGTTTGCCCACCTGCAGCCTCACTAAACTTGCACGGCAGAACTGAAGATGTGGCAGCTTGTTTTTCCTGTCTCGCTGGATTAATCACATTCATCACCACAGGACAACGAAATGCCTCAGGTACACCAGACATCTAAGCATTGGTGTGGAGGACCTATTTACTGGGAGCAGTATATACAAAAAGGGTGAGAAATTGTACAAATGTTCATGTTAGTTTAAGACAGGGATAAGATGGAATTTCCCCTCTTCTTGAAGGGGCAGTGGAAGCTGATTATTTGAATATTTTTAAGGGAGAGGTACATAAGCTAGGGGTGAAATGGGTAGATGGAAATGCAGAGTTGAGGTTATAAACTGAACAACAATGATCTTATTACCTTGTTCAGTGCTACTCCCGTGTATACTCAGCTCATGGCCAATAGTGAAATGTGGCAGTGAACAGGTTAAATGGCAGAGCTGACTTAAGTGGCCTACTCCTGTTCCTAATTCATGTTTGTGTGTCTTGCTACACATAATCTACATCAACAATTTAGCTGAGGGAAGCTAATGCCATATATTCAAGATGACAGATGGAACAAACTAGGCACGAGTCAGAAGACTGTAAGGCCACATAGACTAGCTCACTGAATGGGTGAGGACAGAAGAGATGGAATATAAATGTGGAAAATGTGAGGTCATCTCCCTTGAGGCACAAAACAGAATAGTCTTTTAACATTATAATTCAAAGGGGTCTTGGTATTCTTGTACACTAGTTGATGAAAGTAGGTGCAAAAGTGATTAAAAGACAAATTATATGTTGGATAGACACAAAATGCTGGAGTAACTCAGCGGGTCAAGCAGCATCTCTGGATAGAAGGATTCGAGTCGAGACCCTTCTTCCGACTGAGGGTCAGGTGAGAGGGAAACAAGAGACATGGAAGGATAAGGTGTGAAAAACGAGAGATCAAAGGGGACGAAGTTCAAGGAAAATGTAGAACAGATCATTGTTAGCTAGGGGAAGCTGACAATGAGGCATACAATACAAAATGTAATCAGGCAGACAGTCAGACTGGTCGCACTAGCCACATCGTCCCACCTCCACCCCTTTACGCTTTCTGCACAGACTGTTCGCTCCACAACTCCCTGGTCAACTCGTCCCTTCCCCTCCCCAGGTACTTTTCCCTGCAACCGCAGGAGTTGCAACACCTGTCCTATACCTCCTCCCTACACTCCGTTCCAAGGAGCCCGACAGCCCTTTCAGGTGAGACAGAGGTTCACTTCCACCTCCTCCAACCTCATCTATTGTATCAGCTGTACGACACTGGTCTGTATACTGTTCAGACTCATCTGTATCGGCGAGACCAAATGTAAACTGGGCAATTATTTGGCTGAACACCTTCGTTCATTCCGCCTAAACCTACATGATCTCCCGGTTGCTCAACACTTTAACTCCCCCTCCTAATCCCAATCTGACCTTTCTGTCCTGGGCCTCCTCAACTGTCAGAGTGAGACTCTATGCAAATTGGAGGAACGTCACCTCATATTTCGCTTGGGCTGCAAACAACCCAGCGGGATAAATATTGACCTCTCTAACTTTAAATAAACCTTGCTTCTCCTCTCTCTCCATCCCTCCCCCATCTTAGTTCTTCAGCCAGTCTGACTGTCCTCCTGATTAAATTTTACATTGTATGACTTGTTGACTGCTTCCCCTACCTAACAATCAACTATTCTACATTTTCCTTGAACTTCATCCCCTTTGTTCTCTCATTTTTCGCACCTTACCCTTCCATGTCTCTCGTTTCCTTTCCCCTGACTCTCAGTCTAAAGAAGGGTCTCGACCCAAAACGTCACCCATTCTTTCTATCCAGACATGCTGCCTGACCCGCTGAGTTACTTCAGCATTTTGTGTCTATCTTCGGTGAAAACCAGCATTTGTAGTCTTTTTCTACAGAAGTGAAATGTTGACCTTCATTACAAGTGGTCTTGAACGTAAAGATTGAAATAGAGTCTTGGTGAGTCTGCATCTGATATGCTGTGTACAATATGAGTTGACATGAAAAGAATTGTCTCACTTTGGCAACAGTGGATTCCCCTAGAGGAAGAGCCTAGATCCAGATGGTCAAGTCTCAGAGACTAGTCAATTAGGACTGATGAGGAGGAATTCATCTGAAAGTGAATTGACAGCCCCTGGAACGTTCTACTCCCAAACGTTGTAAAGTTGATCCAAATCAGAGATTGATAAATTACTCAATATTATAACACAATATCTACTGTAAACAAGCTTATCAGCTAAGATGGAGTTGGTTGCTAATAGCACCACGTGTCAAGCAAGCAGACCTGCTTAGAAAAACAATTAGGTGCTTGGGAAAATGCTGTGGCTCACTTAGAATAAACCATAGAGCCACCTGCAAGAACATTTAGCAAAAGGAATTTAAAAAACGTATTTTGTCTCAGAGGTAGCCGAGAGTAGCTTTGTTTAAGAAGGAACTGCAGATGCTGGAAAAATCAAAAGTAGACAAAAAATGCTGGAGAAACTCAGCGGGTGAGGCAGCATCTATGGAGAAAAGGCGTAGGTGACGTTTCGGGTCGAGACCCTTCTTCAGAGACAGCCGAGAGTAGCTTGGTGCCTGGTGTAATAAAGTAAGTAATGTTTCAGCACAGAGAAGAACAGCTAGTTTTAAAAACAAAGTCAACTTTTGTTTGAAGGTTAGGGAAGAAGTGGGAACTTAATAGGTGTGTAAGTGCATGTTGTGAGTGATCTAACAGGACTTTACCGTCGGGGACGAGAGAGGCACACCACCAGATTCAGGGACAGTTTCTTCCCAGCTGTTTTCAGGCAACTGAACCATCCTACCAAAACCAGAGAGCAGAGTTGAACTACTATATACCGCTTTGGTGACCTTCGGACTATTCATGATCAGACTTTGCTGGCTTTACCTTGCACTAAACGTTATTCCCTTATCATGTATCTATATTCTGTAAATGGATCGATTGTAATCATGTATTGTTTTTCTGCTGACTGGTTAGTACGCAACACAAGCTTTTCACTGTACCTCAGTACACGTGACAATAAATTAAACTGAACTGAGAGAATGTATCTTGGATTGTGATGAGAAATGGTGCCAGTAGCCTAATTTTCCAGACCCAGTCATCGCAAATACAAGAGTTTCCGATGGGCACAAGGCCGTGAGACTCGTTGCTCAAATCAGTGAAGACACAACGTGCTGAAAAGAGTGGATGTTGCTACTTTATTAATGCTTTTGCTGTATTTCACTATGATAAAGACAGTTGATTGTTGCCCTGAAATGTTCTTTCTTCTTTCACTGAATCCTCAACACCTGTCATATTTCATTACAAACATTCAGGGAATCACCTAATATGAGAATGGTGCATAAAAATGACACAGGGATAGAAGATTACCCGCGCCCTTGATGGATGGCAGAACGGGCTTAAAAGACTAAAAATGTCAACTCTTGCTCCTGATTCTGATGTATTTTAATGAATATACAAGCTTACCTTTCATACATTCAGTCTGCCAAAGCTTCATGATGAAGATTGCAAATGTTACACGATTTAAAGAAAATAAATGGCAAAATAAGTTATTATAAATTAATGAACTTCATTTGAATGATATTAAGACATTGACCTGTGTCTTAAATCAATTGAGCCACAGCCTGCAGGGTCCAAAACTCCAAAGATTCATTTCTCCCTCGAGTTTTTTACCATTTAAAAATCCATTCATTTGAATGGTAATCATCCATCATCAAGTTGAAAGCAAAATATGCACTAGGGAAAATAGAAACTCATTACAGAGTCTGTGTGGTTTTGAAAGAATAGGTCATGATTGCTTCACCTCAGGGTATTTCTCTTCATATGACTACTAGAGCGTTTGGGGGGCGGGGGGGGGGGGGGGGGGGGGGGGGGTAGAGAAGATCAATGAAATCAATATTCATACATTTTCAGGATGTAAGATTCCCATAAGATATTACCAGTGAGAAGGTGAAGTGGGTGAGACAGGGTGAAATTTCCATTTGATTTGGTGCCTGGTGGCCTTGAGCAAAGATGAAAGGAATGATCTCACTTTGGCAAGTGTAGTACATCCTATGCTGGACTTTGCATATGCCTGAAATTCTAGTATGCTCTATGTACTGCAATAATGGATTTTGTTTCAACAAAGACATCTGATCTAACTCTAAAAACAAACATCTCTCTGGATATGGTGCTTCCTATATGTTGGCATGTGTAAACAAATATACCACACTGCTTTCCAGCTTTGAACAAAACAGGTGTCATCACTTTTCACAAATCTAAATGGTTATGTAGAGTCCGCCTGTTGTTTCACTTCCTCATTTGCTTTGACCCTCTCAGTTGCGAACCCATCTCTGTTGTATTTGTTCCTGGCTCTGAGCAACATACCATTTTTCCAGTGTCTACAGATGTGTTTCTTACTGCATTCATTTGACACAAAATCTTGCCATGTGCATTAATGTACTGCCTTCTCATAATGCAGATATGGACATCTTCACCAAAGTCCTGTTGCTGACATCATACATGGTCACTAATCTAATAATTCTAGCTCGCAAAAACAGTCAATATGGCTTTTTCTTTCTTGAATAATTGTCTTTTGTTTATTTTGTTGCTGCTGCATTTTTCCCTCTAGGTTAGGCTGAACAAAGCTCAATCACAAATATAGAAACTATGAATTGACCTCTCTGCCTCAGCTGTACAGTAGTTCCATAAGAAGTCAACCTTTTAGGTTTAGGCTTATTATTGTAACATGTACTGAGGTGCAGTGAAAAGCTTTGCAATCAATCGGATAATACTGTACAAAGATTCAATCAGGCTAAACTCAAGTACAATAGGTAGAGCAAATGAAAAGACACAGAGTGCAGAATATACTGTAGTTCTCAGCATTGTAGCTAACAGCTCTAGAGACAAAGCCCAATGTCCGCAATGGGATAGAGATTAATTGGACAGTACCCCATGTTTTAATTATGAAACTAGAATAAAAAGGTCCTGCAAAGAAGTCCTTCTGCAATTGTACAGGGCCCCAGTGAGACCACACCTGGAGAATTGTGTGCAGTTTTGGTCTCTGAACTTGATGCTTTCATGAGAGAGTTAGATAGAGCTCTTGGGGATAGTGGAGTTAAGGGATTTGAGAGAAGGCAGGAACGGGGTACTGATTGTGGATGATCAACCATGATCACATTGAATTGGGGTGCTGGCTCAAAGGGCCAAATGGCCTACTCCTGCACCTAATGTCTATAAAATGTTGTTCTTCAAGGCTTCCTTGAGCATTTGAATGGATCTATCTGACTCAGGATTCCACAGAAAAATTAATTAATTGAGATCAATTAACCTCTGAAATGAACATGAATTCAAATGCTATCTATTCTCAGACACTAATTGTGCCAGCATTCCATCTTAATAAGCAATGATCGATCTCAACTCATCAGTGACTGTACAAGAACACATACGTCTGATTATATATTGTGACTCAGTGTCAGTGCTGGAGGAAATGACTCTTCTCCTTCTGATAAAAATGAGCATGGACTAACTCTAAAGATTAAATTACTAATTTCCATCATGCTAATGATGTCTTAAGTGATATTGCTCCATATTGCAGGGAGATTGTACAACTTTCTCTAACTCTTTATCAACGTTTCATTAATGAACAAAATATATGGTAGTGACCTTCATATTGATGATATTAATTGAATCACCTGCAATTCTGGTCTGGAGAACACTTCCTATGACTTCTTGCATGACAATATCCTTGATATTTCAAAGCTACAGTCAGAGATTAGTTGTAAAGCTTCATTTGGACACTTGGAATTTAGAAGGTTAGGTAACAGGACCTCCAGGTTGGTGACCTCAGGATTACTCGGGTTACAAGGGTAGGGTTTACAGGAGAAGACAGGGCCATGTTTTTTTCACATTGAGAGGGGTAGTTGCCTCTGACGTGCTGCCAGGGATGGGTTGGAAGTAGATACAATAGTGGCATTTAAGAGGCTTTTGGTAGGCACATGGATGCACAAGGAATGGATGGCTATGGATCATGTGCAAGCACAGGAGATGAATGTAACTTAGCCTCATGTTCGGCAGAGACATTGCAGGCCAAAGGATATGTGCCTGTGCTGTATTGTTTTCAAGTAAACATCACATTTTGGTCTTTAACTCATAATGCACATTCCATTATTATGTTTAAGAAAGAACTGCAGATGCTGGTAAATCAAAGGTAGACACAAAATGCTGGAGTAACTCAGCGGGTGAGGTAGCATCTATGGAGAGAACGAATTGGCGACGTTTTGGATCGAGACCCTTCTTCAGACTGATGTCCGGGGAGGGGGCGGGACAATAAAGAATGTAGGCAGAGATAGTAAGACTAGTGGGAGAACTGGGAAGGGGGAGGGGATGGAGAGAGAAAGCAAGGGCTACCTGAAGTTAGAGAAGTCAACGTTCATACCGTTGGGGTGCAAAGTACCCAAGCGAAATATGAGGTGCTGTTCCTCCAATTTATGCTGGGCTTCACTCTGACAATGGAGGAGGCCCAGAACTGAAAGGTGAGATTGGGAATGGGAGGGAGAGTTGAAGTGCTGGGCCACCGGGAGATCAGGTAGGTTAAGACGGACTGAGCGGAGGTATTCAGCGAAATGATCGCAAAGCCTGCGCTTGGTCTCGCCGATGTAGAGAAGTTGATATCTGGAACAACGGATACAGTACATGAGGTTAGAGGAGGTGCAAGTGAACTTCTGCCTCACCTGGAAAGACTGTTTGGGTCCTTGGATGGAGTCGAGGGGGGAGGTAAAGGGACAGGTGTTGCATCTCCTGCGGTTGCAGGGGAGAGTACCTGGGGAGGGGGTGGTTTGGGTGGGAAGGGATGAGTTGACCAGGGAGTTGCAGAGGGAACGTCTTTGCGGAAAGCAGAAAGGGGTGGAGATGGGAAGATATGACCGGTAGTGGGAAACCTTTGGGGGTGGCAAGAATGTTGGAGGATTATATGCTGTATGCGATGGCTGATGGGGTGGAAGGTGAGGACAAGGGGGACTCTGTCCTTGTTACGAGTGGGGGGAGGGGGAGTAAGAGCGGAGCTGCGGGATATCGAGGAGTCACTATTGAGAGCCTCATCTATAATGGAAGAGGGGAACCCCCGTTCCCTAAAGAATGAGAACATCTCTGATGCCCTGGTATGGACATCAGTCTGAAGAAGGGTCTCGACCCAAAATGTCGCCAATTCCTTCTCTCTATAGATGCTGCCTCACCCGCTGAGTTACTGAAGTCTACCTTCAGTTATTATGTTATTTATTCTCTTCAAAAGGCAAATATCTTCACTTTTGATCGCTGGTCTCAAATTTAATACATTTTTTCCTTTTATATTCTTAATATTATTATTGTTCCTTTGATGAACTTTGTTGTTATTTTTCAGAATTTCCTTTGTGCACTTGATCGGGCTTTGCCTGTTCAAGTTGCTTCTGTTTACTCTGCTTCATAGTTATTTTTTTGGTAACCCAGGGAACGTTTAAAATTAGACCCCTGGCTTTCTTGTGTTCCAGAAGAGCTTTTCAAGCACCACCCAAGCCAAGTGCTTACCGTACATTCTATGTGAGGGTTTCATCATGATAATTTAGTGGACTACTGCAACTTTAACTCATCAAAAATAGTGTTAGGAGATGAAATGGTCTGCAATAAAATGTATCCTCCTAAGCAGATTTACCGTGGCCGCAAAGTCCAATTAAGTTAAATGGTTGCTAATTTACTGCAGCAACCACAATGCAAATTGATGAGAGTGACTTGCAAATCACTGATTTTTCCTACTTGTATTTTATTTGCATTGTAATCTATTGCCACAAATATGTTTTATCCGTGCTTCTTGGAAACTAATAATATTTATCAAATCTGTTGGTCAAAATGCAGGAACAACCTTCACAATCTATCATACATAAATTTATTGGTCTCTTTTTGACGCGTATATCCTCATCACAAAATGGAAGCAGATAAAAAAAAGGATCATTTCCACTCAGTTTTCACTTGAAAATGAATCCAATTTTACCATATCATAAAAATGCTAACTTTATCAAGGTACCTCCAACAATGACACACTCTGAGCTGGATAAATCAATTCAACCAAATCTCTACAGTACTGTCAACTCTACAAATTAATTGCAAATAAATGTACAGAATTTCGTAGGAAAGAAACAAGCTATTAAGCCCAAGAAGCACATGGTGGTGCTCATCTTGGCACACCCTCCTTCTGACATGCGTCATCTCAACTTCCCTTTTTTTTCGTAGGATGGAACTGCAGATACTGGTTTAAACCGAAGAAAGCCACAAAATGCTGGAGTAACTCAGTGGGACAGGCAGCATATCTGGATAGAAGGAATGGGTGACATTTTGGGTCAAGACCATTTTTCAGATTCCTGTCTGAATCCTGTCAGATCAGTCTGAAGAAGGGTCTCGACCCCAAAACGTCACCCATTCCTTCTATCCAGAGATGCTGCCTTGAGTTACTCCAGCATTATGTTTCTATCCTCCCTTTTTTCCCTCAAGTATGGTGGGTATTTGGAATGCGTTGCCAGAGGTAGTTTGAGGCAGGTACTATAATAACATATAAAAGACATTTGGACAGGTACTTGGAGGGGAAAGGTATCGAGGGATATGGTCCAAATGTGGGCTGGTGAGACTGGTGAGACTGGTGAGACTGAAGCATCAAGGTGGTGGGGGCAAGTTGGGCTGAAAGACCAGTTTCTGTGCCATATGTTATGTGCCTCATTTATGCTGTGATCTTATTTTGTTTTTAAATAGAATCTTAATAGTGACTCAGATAATGGCAGAGTTTAATAAAATTAAAGAATAAATTATAGCAAAAATACTTCATTCAAGAAAATCTACGAAATTTAATGCTCTCTCATGTTACATTTATTTGAAAATTCCCAACCACTACCATCATTTCAATGTTAATAGGAGCTCACTATTCAAGAGTATTGTTAAGTTTGTACATTATATTGTTAGGCTTCTAAGAAATAAATGGGAAGTGTGCCAAAATAAACTTTCTGCCACTCACTATGCAGCAGTGGGGAAGCAGAAAGCCTGCAGACTACTGTTGCCAAAAACATTCAAATGCCAATTGTCTATGCAAGCCTGAAGAGCAAATCATTTATGTATTTGGGCGTGCAAGATGATTGCTTGTGACTCCTTCTCAGATCTACCAATGCTTGGGCTGTTACCATCAGCAGCCTACTCCCTCCAGAAATCTGCTTCAGACTCCCCCAATCCCACCCACCAGCTGATAGCCAGGAGCAAGGCTGTGGCCGCCAGTGTGCATTTATTGTAATTTCTGGTTTGCACCCACCGGCTCTGTAACTAATCTGCCCATCTACTCAGTGGGAATCAGCAGGTCTTATCATTAAGATCAGGATATTAAAACAGTTAAACAATCATTGGAAGTCTTAAGTATGTCTGCTTTAAATATAGAATATGCAGCAAGGTTAGCTGTTAACACCCATTTCCATTTACCTTAGATGGTGGTGGACTGCTGCAGTTCCAGTGTTGGTGCTACAAAGCTGCTCCAGGTGATAGGCAATAAAGTCTCTCATTGGAATATATGTTGTCCCTGCCACACGATGTTTCTTCCAAATCATTAACTGCAGCAATACCGAGCAATCAGTTGTGAGATTGGACATGCTTTCCCTGCCAGTGTTGGACCCAAGGGAGGGAGAACTTGCATTGTTCTGACTGAATGTTATGAGGTGTATAATCTTATGGAGGTGTATAAATTTTCATATAGTTCTTATGGGGCCACTCCAAAGCTGTGTCACTGCTTTCTGATGGAATGTCCTATCTGTCAGATCTGAAAATCAGTGCACAGTTGACAGCAGAACAAAACGTTTCAGTAGCAAGAATATACCAGGCCATTGTTTATCCAGTCTGAGAGACAGCTCTTCCACTCTAAGTTGATGTCATCAGATGTTTTTGAGGAAGATTGACTTGATCACCGAGGTGTCTCTTTGCCTAGTTGGAAATGTGCAGATAGATCAATGCAGGTGATCTCTTACATCAGTTATAGAGTCATAAAGATATGCAGAACGGTAACATGCTAACCAAGATGCCCCATCTAAGTTAGTCCCATTTGCCTGCGTTTGGCATATATCCTCTATCCTTTCCTATCCATGTACCCATCTAAGTATCTTAAATGCAGTTGCAGTACCTGCCTCAACTACTTCCTCTGGCAGCTTGTTTCATCTACCCACCAACCTCCGAGTGAAAAAGTTGCTCATAAGGTTCCTGTTAAGTCTTTCCTTTCTCATCTTCAACCTAAGTCCTCTGTTCTTGATTCCCTTACGCTGGTTAAAATGTTCTCTACATTTGCCCTATAAATTCCCCACATGATTTTATACGCGTCTCTAAGATCATCCAAGGAATAAAATCCTAGATTGTCCAACCTCTTCCCATAGCTCAGAGCCTAGGGTCCAGGCGACATCTTCATAAATCTTCACTGCATTCTTTCCAGCTTAATGATATCCTTGCTATTACTGTAGCAGGGGGACCAAAACTGAACCCAATACTCCAAATGCAGGAATTTAAACCAGCATCTGCAGTTCTTTGTTTCTACTCCAATGGCCGCTTCACCCACGTCCTGTACAACTGTACTGTCTGTCCTTGCTATACGGTGCTTATTCTCAGTCAGGTTCATACTGCAGAAATACTGATTCACCAACACTGGGATAAGTATCAGTGAAAAATCATAAGTACTTTCATTGCCAGTGTTGGACCTAAGGGCATGAGAACTTGCAAGGTCCAGATTGAATATTCATGACTCCTGAGGCCACTCCATGAGAACTACATAAAACTGTCACTGTTGCCGATGGCAGTGTCCTATTAGTTAGGTATGAAAGTAGGTGCATGGCTAACAGCTGGACGAAATGTTTCAGTAGCAAGATTATGCCAGGCCGTTGTTTATCCAATCTGCGAGACAACGCTATCCCTTCAGTTCAGTTTAGTTTAGAGATACAGCGCAGAAACAGACACTTTGGCGCACCGAGTTCGCAGCGACCAGCGATCCCCCACACATGAACACTATCCTAAACACACTAGGGACAATTTGCATTTATACCAAGCCAATTAACCTACAAACCTGTATGTCTTTCGAATGTGTGAGGAAACCAAAGAACTCAGAGAAAACCCATGCAGGTCAGGGGAGAACGTACAAACTCCATACAGACAGCAGCCGTAGTTGGGATCGAATCTGGGTCTCTGGCGCTGTACAACAGCGACTCTAAAGCTGCGCCACCGTGCCGCCTAAGTTCATGGAATCGGATACCTTTGTGGCACGTTGACAAGATCACCTAGGCGTGTCTTTGCCGCGTCAAAAATGTGCGCTTGGGTCAATGCAGGTGATCTCTGCTATCAGTTATGTAGAGGAGACATATCCTAAATGGGTCAGATGGACTTTGATAACAGTCCGCGTTCAAGTGAGTTTATTGTCATGTGTCCCTGATAGGACAATGAAATTCTTGCTTTGCTTCAGCACAACAGAACATAGTAGGCATTGACTACAAAACAGTAGTAGTCCAGTAGTTTCATTGCCAGATTATTTTTCATTAATCAAATTTTGTTACCGGATTTTAAATTTACCGATCTCATTCATAGAATTTCAACTTGTGTACGTAGGTTCCCTCATATTTAAATGTTAGATTTATATTTTGTACCAGAAATCCTGAAACACTGAAGTATTTATCAGTGCAGCATATCAATAGTTATTTTTAGTTAAAAGTGTCTGATTTCCACTTCATCCCTCAACTATCTTTAATTCCTGTATTCCATTGAAATCATATGACATTGGACAACAGTGACTGCAGGCTTTTTTGTGGCAACATTACAAATGAGTCCCAAGGTAGTTCGCTAAATCAGATTTCATCTCAATTGTCTGGCAGCCATTTATAAAGACTTTACGGTAAGGAGCTCGTGTTGACTATGAAGTCCAAGAGTTCCACAGAGATCAGTCTATCATCATAACCATAAAACGGCTTTTAACAAAGCTTTTAGAGTCTGACTCTTTCATGAAACTTATTAGTAATTGGAGGAACTCAGTGGGACATGCATCATCTAGCACAGCTTCAGTTTAGTTTATTGTCACGTACCGAGGTATAGTGATAAGCTTTTGTTGCATGCTAACTAGTCTGCGGAAAAACAATACATGATTACAATCAAGCCATTTACAGTTTCTAGATACATGATAAGGGAATAACGTTTAGTGCACGGTAAAGCCAGTAAAGTCCAATCAAAAATAGTGCAAGGGTCAGCAATGAGGTAGATAGTAGTTCAGCTCTACTCTCTAGTTGTGGTAGGATGATTCAGTTGCCTGATAACAGCTGGGAAAAAATTATCTCTGAATCTGGAGGTGTGTGTTTTCACACTTCTATACCGTTTGCCGGATGGGAGAGGGGAGGAGAGTGAGTGGCCAGGGTGCAATTCGTCCTTGATTATGCTGCTGGCCTTTCCGGGACATGGTATGAATGGAGCCAATGGAAAGGAGGTTCGTTTGTGCGATGGACTGGGCGGCATCCACAATTCACTGCAATTTCTTGCGGTCGTGGATGGAGCTGTTCCCTCACCAAGCAGCGATGCATCCTGATAAAATGCTTTCTATTGCGCATCACATAGAACAGTGCAGCACAAGAACAGGCTCTTCAGCCCGCAATGTCTGTGCTGAACATGATGCCAAGACCTATTCTTATCTGCCTGCACATAATGCATATCCCTTCATTCCATGCATATCCATATGCCTATCCAAAGGTCTCGTACAAGTCACTATCGTGACCTGCACCATCACACTATGGCAGCATATTCCAGGCACTCACCACCCCCTGTATAAAAACCATCTTCCTCATATCCCCTTTAAACTTTACCGCTCTCACCTCAATGCTATGCCCCTTAGTATTTCATATTTACATAATGGGAAAAGGGTCCTGACTGTCTACCCTATCAACGTCTCTCATCATTTTATATTACTTATATATCAGGTTTCCCCACAACTTCCGGTATTCCAGAGAAAACGATCCAAGTCTGTTCAACATCTCTCTGTAGCTAATACCCTCTAATCAATGCATTATTCTGGCAAACCTCCTTGGCACTCTTTCCAAAGCCATCACATTTTTCTTATAATGTGGCAACCAGAACAACATGCAATATTCTCTATGCGTCCCACAAATCTGCGTCATTATTTCCTGACTCTTCTATTCAATGTCCCGACCAATGAAGGCAATAATACCATATGCCTTTACCATTCTATCTACTTATATTGCTGCTGCCAGGGAGTTATGGACTTGGACCCCAAGATCCCACTGTGCATCAATGCTGTTAAGGGTCATGCCATTAATTGTATATATTTTCCCTTACATTCGATCTCCCAAAGTACAACACCACACTCGGATTAAATCTCTGGAGGGAAATGGACAGACATTGTTTTTGATCGGGCCCCTTCTTCAGATAGAGTTGGGGGCAGGAAGCTGGAAAAGTGAGGTGGAGATGGGACAAAAGCTGTCAAATGATAGGTGGATACAAGTGAGGAGGGGAGGAGCGACAGAGGTGTGAAGTAAGTGACAAGGCTAAAGGTGAAAGAAAGACAAAAAGGTGCCAGATAAGGAAGAGGCATGAAATTTAAAATAGATGGAGGCATATTGATGGAAGATGATGGGGAAGATAAAAGAGAAAAATGGGAGTCAGTGATGGGAGATTAATGTACAGAGGGGAAAGGAGTGGCTGGGAGACTGGGAAGGAGAATATCCCACATTTCCTATTTATACTCCCCCTCATTCCTCTCTCACCTGTCCCCTCCCACCCATGTGTCCCCCCCCCCCCCCAGCTTTGTGTCTCACACCTCCTCTTTCCTTATCTGATCCCACATTTCCCTTTTTCCATCCTCTTTCTCCTCTCTTTGTAATTACAGATTGATATCACATAGTTTACTTTGCATTGCTAATCATGCCTGCATTTTACTGAGGTTCAAGGCTGTGGATAGGCTTTACATTTTAAATAGCATCCCCCCCTTGTGAATGTAAGAGATCATATGGATAGACCAATGTACTCTTTACCTCACACCAGAAATGTCACTAACTACTTGGGTGGCTGTATGAATTTTAATCTGCTACGGACAGCACAACCTGACAGAGGAAATAATGTTCCTGTCCCAATTCTGTCACACAATGCTGTCCTCTCAAGCGCATGAGAAAAAAAAAGTGAACCAAGAATATAAAGCAGGACAGTAAAAGCTTCTTTACGTATGTGAAGAGGAAAAAAATAGTTAAGACCAAAGTTGGACCCTTGAAGACCGAAAATGGTGAATTTATTATGGGGAACGAGGAAATGGCAGATGAGTTGAACAGGTACTTTGGATCTATCTTCACTAAGGAGGACACAAACAATCTTCCTGATATAGTAGTGGCCAGACAGTGGGAAAGTAACTGGGGAGGGGGTGGTTTTCGATGGGAAACTCAGCGATTTTCGGAGGGAACGGTATATGCGGAAAGCAGAAAGGGGTGGAGATGGGAAGATGTGGCCAGTAGCGGGATCACGTTGGAGGTGGCAAAAACGTTGGAGGATTATATGCTGGAAGGTGAGGACAAGGGGGACTCTGTCCTTGTTACAAATGCGGGGAGGGAGAGGAAGACCGGTGCTGCGGGATATAGAAGAGACCCTGGTGAGAGCCGCATTTATAATGGAAGAGGGGAACCCCCGTTCTAAAGAATGAGGACATCTCCGAAGCCCTGGTATGGAAAACCTCATCCTGGGCGCAGATCAGGCGTAGATGGAGGAATTGGGAGTAGGGGATAGGAAGCAGGGTGGGAAGAAGTGTAGTCAAGATAGCTATGGGAGTCAGTAAGTTTGTAGTAGATGTCGGTCTATAGTAACAGTGGGTTGAGCAGTTATAATTATTTTGCCTAGGATTCAAACATGGTTATTAGAAATTTCACAATGGAGTTGCAGGAGCTTATTATGTGTGACAGTAGAGCAATTATATTACAGCACTAGTGTTCAAAGGCTGCACTATTGATCCAGAGACACCAATTTCAATCCCACCACAAAATATGGGAAATTTCAATTCATGTAATTTAATGAATCTGGAATAAAATGGCACCATTCCTGATGGTGACCATCAATCTACCATTTAATTAATGTTCTTCAAGTGAAGAAATCTGTTCATCAAGACTCACCTATATAGTTGACTCTGAAATGGGTTGTAGAGTAATTAGACTTGGGCAATAAGTAATGAGTTCCACATTGTGTAAATAAATTAAACTCGGGTGAGTTCAGTCATTTACTGGATATCAATTTATTGGATATCAATAAAAGGACATTTACTGATATCAATTTTGAAGGCAGTCTGACTCTAATGGAGTAGGTGCTCCTGTATCTCTGAACATTGTGGATCAATGTGGTCCTATGTGGATCAAAATCCAAGCTTGATAATGAAGCTGTGCTGTCAAACCCTGCTGAGTTACTCCAGCTTTTTGTGTCTATCTTTGGTTTAAACCAGCATCTTAGTTCCTTCCTACACAACCATCTAATAATGGGACTGGAAATTGTAACAGAGGAAAACAGAGAGAATGATGTGTAGGCAGGAACTGCAGATGCTGGTTTAAACCGAAGATTGACACAAAATGCTGAAATTACACAGTGAGGACAGGCAGCATCTCTGGAGAGAAGGAATGGGTGACGTTTCGGGTTGAGACGCATCTTCAGACCAATGTCCGGGGAGGGGGCGGGACAAAGATAGAATATAGGCGGAGACAGTAAGACTTGTGGGAGAACTGGGAAGAGGAAGGGAATGGAGAGAGAAAGCAAGGGTTTCTCTCTCCATTTTCTGAAGTTAAAGAAGTCAATGTTCATACTGCTGGGGTGTAAACTACGCAAGCAAAATATGAGGTGCTGTTACTCCAATTTGTGCTGGGCCTCACTCTGACAATAGACTATAGACAATAGGTGCAGGAGTAGGCCATTCGGCCCTTCGAGCCAGCACCGCCATTCAATGTGATCATGCCAAATAATTTATCGAAGAAAACATTGAGGCTTTCAACAAAACTATGAGTTAGAGTGGAAATGTCTTTCTACAAAACTATCAGTTAGAGTGCAAGATGTAGAAGCAGAAGTAGGCCAGTCAGCCACTTGGGCTTGTCCCACCATTTAATCTGATTACGTTTTACTCTCTTTCTTGCACCTTTGTTTAGGTCATGGGACCAGATCTATGCAGCATATTTTTAATGTGGTTTTACCAGGTTTCTGTACAATTGGGTGGCGTCAGCAATGGCTGCCTCGCCAGCAGTCTGCCTGTCCCTTCCTTCTTTTGTTGTTTGTTTGTGTATGTTAAATATACGTTTTTAGTGTTCTTTAGCTTACTTTATGTAGCGGGGGGAAGAGTTGGGAGAAACTTTTTCTAATCTCTTACCTCGAATGAGATGCAATATTTTCGGTATCGTATCTCCGTCCGCACTGCGGCTTAACATTGAGGAGTTGGCAGCCTTTGCTGGAGATCAATTTCGAGAGCGCCACCGCAGGTGCCTGCTGACTTTAACATCACGGAGCTCGCGATCCCTTTGCCAGGGACCGACCTCCGAGCTCTACCGCGAGAGTCTGCGGGACTTTAACATCACGGAGCCCGCAATCTCTGGTCAGAGACTGAGGTTGGGAACTCCAAGCCGCAGGAACTTCGCCCGCCCCAACGCAGGAACTTTGACTGCCCCGACACAGGAGCTTCAACCGCCGGCAGCGGGAGCTTCGATCGCCCCGACTGCGGATGTTTCGACTGCCCTGACCAGGAGAGAATAAAAGAGTAGATTGGACTTTATTGCCTTCCATCACAGTGAGAAACTTGGGGAATCCGCTGTGGTGGATGTTTATGTTAACTTTTATGCAGTTATGTGTCTTGTTTTTATTTAGTATGGCTGAATGGTAATTCGAATTTCACTGTACCTTAATTGGTACGTGACAATAAACTGACCTTGAAACTGGAATAAGACATTTCTACTCTTATACAAATCAACTTACAATAGTGGTTGATATAACATTTGCCATCCTAAATGTTTGCTGTACCCACATGCAAACTCTCAGTCATTCATATAAAAGCATACAGATCCCTCTGAACACAAACATCTTTTAATGACTCAATATTTAGAAATGGTGGATCGTCTTACATATTTCCACATTATATTCCAACTTCCATGTCCTTGCTCAGCCTGTCTAGATCCTAATGCGATCTCTCCGTACACCTCCCACACTGCCAGCTATTTTTGTATCATCAGCAGACTTGGATATATTACACATAACCTCTTCATGCAAATCATTTTTTATAGATTGTGAACATATGGGATCCCAACAACAATGCCTGTAGTAACTCCATAAACATAACCTATCAATCTGAAAAGAGCCCATTAATTCTTCCTTCTTTGCTTTCTGCCTGGTCAACTTGTCAGGCAGTTCCTTGGAATCAAAGATGCCTAACTTCCAGTTCGATATTGCCAATTATGAGTTGATTGATTTAGCCTTAAATGTGGGAACTGCAGTTCCCTCCACAGATAAGGCACGGATACCTGAGGAACTGGGTGGGTGGGTGGTTTAAAAGATGGTATGGACGCAATACCACACCAAGTATTTTCTCCACTTTGTGTGGCTGTGGAGTAGGAATTCCCTGGAGGCAGTGGACACATTATATTTTCTCAACGAGGCTTTGAGAACATATTGGAAATTTATTGTCTGTTCTCTTGTTGATCTCTTCCCAAACATTGTTTGGAATTGAGTATCTGCTTTGGAACTCCGGTTTCGGGCAAGTGAATGATGTGCCAATCTAAATGACCTGACAGTGTGTAATTAGGGCCTCATCGCTTCAAATAATGGCTTGACAAATTAAGTTAAAGCTGTTCACTTATCCAGTGAATTCAGAGGATTTTGCAGAATTAGAATTGGTGGTGCCTTACGATGCCTATAGAAGATAAAACAAGTCTCAGAAGCATGTAAAAGGGCAAGGATCAATGAAGTCTAGTAGACCAAGAATTTGGTGATGTCTTGATTTTCAAATAACTTTTTCTCAATAGACGAAAAGCTGTGCTGGTGTACTTAAATCGGTGACAAATTCCATCATTGACATCTGCCTTCAATAACAGGTGGATCAAGAGATAAGAGAGGTGGTCCACATTTTTTAGGATCGCACCTTGAATCTTTGTCTTATGGATATTTGGGTGGAAGGACCAACCTATTGTATGCTTAGTGAAAGGATTCACCATGATATGGAGCACAGACAACAAGAGCATGGTAAAAACTGTCCTCAATCCAATCACAGAATTAATATTACTATTAATACGGTTCAGAAGGGTTGTGGATTTTCTATGTATCTGAAACTTTGGATAAGCAAAATACAGTTTGTGTGCAATGGCCATAATGGACATCAGACAATAATAGGTAAAAAATATTGTGGTGAAAAAATAAGCTGGAATTGTACTGAAATTCCTAGCCAGGAAGGAATATGAGGATAATTTTTACTGCATAAGAGCTCTGGTGAAACAATCTTTAGGCTTTATAGGTACAATGCAGAAACAGGCCCTTCGGCCCACCAAGTACATTCTGACCAGTGATAACCCCATACACGAACACCATTCTATACATTAGGGACAACTTACAATATTACACAAGCCAATTAACCTACAGACCTGTATGTCTTTGGAGTGTGAGAGGAAACCAGAGCACCCAGAGAAAATCCACATGGTCACTGGGAGAATAGCGAAGTAGGCATGATGGGCCGTACCGCCTAATTCTGCTCCTAGAACTTATGAACTTATAAGAGTCCGTACAAACAGCATTCATAATCAGGATCGAACCCGGGTCTCTGACGCTGTAAAGAAGCAGCTTTACTGCTATGCCATTGTGCCATCTCTTAAGGGCCTGTCACACGTGGGCGTCATTTGCGCGTCACGCAGGTGGCGAGAGAAGATTTTGTGAATCCCAAAATCTTGGGGCGCCGCACGCGACCGTGCGTCACAGCCTACATCACCACACACCATGTACACGTAATGCACGCCATGAGGGCATTGTGCGTCATGACGCGTAAATGATGTCGCGTAAATGGCGCGCAAATGACACCCAAATGGGACAGGCCCTTTAGTCCTTTTGCCCAGAATTTCCCACAAGCCCTTTAACCATGAGGAGACAGGCCCTCTCCTTTCAGTCAATTACTGCACATATACCTATTTTACTTTTAAATGAAATGACTGCCTCACCCACCTCTGCTGAAGCTCATTCCACACATGCTCTGAGTAAAGAAGTTCCCCTCTACGTTACCCCTAAACTTCTGTCCCTAATGAGTTCCTGACACTTTGAATGGAAAGCTTAATAATTCCCACCTTCTGCAACTACGAGGGATTGTCTTCGGTTGCACTAGTATTACGGCTATTATTTTATAGAATTTGTATTTAAACTATTAGATATTGTATCTGTGTGCATTGTGTGTATGCGCCTTAAGGCTGCAGCAAGTATGAATTTAATTGTTCTGTTGTCAGTGTAGATTAAATAAAAAACTCACTCCCTCTTGAAAATTAAGAGAGACAAATAATTGATGTGAATCCAGGACAGAAACTGGGAAACAATGGCCACAGATAACAAGGGTCATATTGGAATAATAATGAAAAGTGAGGGATGATGATGCTGAACTAAAAGGAAAATATCAATGAAAGCAAAACGTTTGCATGCCCAGCCAGCATATATTGCATTTATGATATTTGTGATAAATAATGGGAAAAAAATGCCTTTTGGTAGATTCTAAAAACATTTTAATCAATGGTAATGAAATCTATTTCTGGTAAACTACCAGTTCCTAAACCTTCCATGTTCCTCGCTAAGTGATTGTTTATCATGGATGATATTACCATAAAACTACAGCAGGGCAGAAGCTATTATGTTCCATGCCATCTTTGATTATCTCTAACCATACATATACCTGTGATCTTAAATCCAATTTGTAATCCAAAATGTATGCAGTTGTCTGTTTGTAAGTTAATCAACAATGCATTAACTGCCTTCTGCTGTGGGCCTGTTTCATATTTTATTTCCATGGCTTTCCTGAGAATGCAGAGATGGGGGCCTGACAAGAGGAGCGTTACAGGGGGAACGATGAATGGAGCTAATGTTGGTCATAGCTAGATAATTGTTAGAGATTTGATTAAATATCATGCTACAGACAATGCAAATTTATATTTACCTCCCCCATAACTGTCTTATGAAATAGTCAAAATTTATAATATTTTCAAGAAAATGAGCCCTGAATATGCAGATGTAGGGAAATACACTTGCTGGAATTTATCACCTCTGACTTGCTGGGATGTGAGAATGTTTCTCACAGCGAAAGGCCCGTCACCAAATGCACACTTTGGGACCCATTTCATTTGAACGTGAAATCTTGGTGAAGAATGGACGGGAAAAGTCCCTTTTTGGCAGTGGCCTTCATTCAAGTGGTATATTAGTAAGGAGCTCTTCACCTGGAAATCTCTCCCCTCTGATCACACACACACACACACTGTATAAAAATGTCCCTGCAGGAATAGCCATGCGATCAGAATGCTATATGCACTATCAACTTATTTCTCAGTTCGCTGTATCCCAAGGACATTTGTAAAGTTTATTTCAACCCATATTTAATTAAAACTTGCAGAGGTCAATCATGGTCAACACAATATGATTGCTAATATTGTCCATATCTACGCTTATTTATGTCATTCCTTGAAATCGTGAATGCATTGGTGATCATTTTCCAATGTTCTGTAGATCCAGGATCAGTTCCTGTGGATTGGAGGGTAGCTAATGTTATCCCACTTTTTAAGAAAGGCAATAGACAATAGGTGCAGGAGAAGGACATTTCGCCCTTCGCGCCAGCACCACCTGAGAGAGGCAGGAGAGAGAAAACAGGGAATTATAGACCAGTTAGCCTGACATCGGTGGTCGGAAGATGCTGGAGTCAGTTATAAAAGATGAAAGAGCAGCACATTTGGATAGCAGTAGCAGGATCGGTCCGAGTCAGCATGGATTTACGAAGGGGAAATCATGCTCAACTAATCTTCTGGAAAATTTTGAGGATGTAACTAGGAAAATGGACAAAGGAGAGCCAGTGGATGTAGTGTACCTGGACTGTCAGAAAACATTTGATAAGGTCCCACATAGGAGATTAATGGGCAAATTTAAGAGCACATGGTATTGGGGGTAGAGTGCTGACATGGATAGAAAATTAGTTGGCAGACAGGAAACAAAGAGTAGGGATTAACGGGTCCTTTTCAGAATGGCAGACAGTGACAAGTGGGATACCGCAAGTCTCAGTGCTGTAACCACAGCTATTTACAATACCGTATTTCTCAGCAATGGAGATGCACCTATGTCGAAGACGCACCCCCAATTTAAGTTGGTAAAATTAGAGAAAAGGATGGCAGGACAGCACGAAGGGTTTGGTTTAGTACAGGGGTCGGCAACATCACCCACATCCCCGGGACTAGCTGACGAGCTCTATGATCTTTGGTTCCCAGGTCGCCTGGTTCTGGACTCCCCCAACATTGGGAACATGTTTCCTGCCTCTAGCATGTCCAAACCCTTAACAATCTTATATGTCTCAATGAGATCCCCTCTCATCCTTCTAAACTCCAGAGTGTACAAGCCCAGCTGCTCCATTCTCTCAGCATATGACAGTCCCGCCATCCCAGGAATTAACCTTGTAAACCTAAGCTGCACTCCCTCAATAGCAAAAATGTCCTTCCTCAAATTAGGGGACAAAAACTGCACACAATACTCCAGGTTTGGTCTCACTAGGGCTCTGTACAACTGCAGAAGGTCCTCTTTGCTCCTATATTCGATTCCTCTTGTTATAAAGGCCAACAAGCCGTTTGCTTTCTTCACTGTCTGCTGTACCTGCATGCTTACTTTCATAGACTGCTGGAGAATTGTAGGAGGACACAGTCTGAAGAAGGGTCACCCAGTCGCCTATCCCGTGTGCTGACTTCCCCTTTTGTGTAACCCCCCGCTTACTTTCATAGACTTGTACAAGGACCCCAACCCATTGACGCCATTTAGATAGTAATCTGCCTTCCTGTTTTTGCTACCAAAGTGGATAACCTCACATTTATCCACATTAAACTTAATCTGCCATGCATCTGCCCACTCCTCCAACCTGTCCAAGTCGGCCTGCATTCTCATAGCATCCTCCTCACAGTTCACACTGCCACCCAGCTTTGTGCCATCTGCAAATTTGTTAATGTTACTTTGAATCCCTTCATCCAAATCATTGATGTATATGGGAAATATCTGCGGTCCCAGCACCGAGCCTTGCGGTACCCCACTAATCACTGCCTGCCATTCTGAAAGGGACCCGTTAATCCCTACTCTTTGTTTCCTGTCTGCCAACCACTTCTCTGTCCATGTCAGCACTCTATCCCCAATTCCATGTGCCCTAATTTTGCCCACTAATCTCCTATGTGGGACCTTATCAAATGCTTTCTGAAAGTCCAGGTACACTGCATCCACTGGCTCTCCCTTGTCCATTTTCCTAGTTACATCTTCAAAAAATTCCACAAGATTAATCAAGCATGATTTCCCCTTCGTAAATCCATGCTGACTCGGACTGATCCTGTTACTGCTATCCAAATGTTCGGCTATCTCATCTTTTATAATTGACTCCAGCATCTTCCCCACCACCGATGTCAGGCTAACTGGTCTATAATTCCCTGTTTTCTCTCTCCTGCCTTTCTTAAAAAGTGGGTTAACATTAGCTACCCTCCAATCCACAAGAACTGATCCTGAGTCTATTGAACATTGGAAAATTATCACCAATGCATCCACAAATTCTATCGCCACTTCCTTAAGTACCCTGGGATGCATACCATCAGGCCCTGGGGATTTCTCAGCCTTCAGTCCCATCAGTCTATCTAACACCATTTTCTGCCTAATGTGGATTTCCTTCAATTCCTCCATCACCCCAGATCCTCTGGCCACTACTATATGAGGAAGATTGTTTGGTGTCCTCCTTAGTGAAGACAGATCCAACGTACCTGTTCAACTCATCTGCCATTTCCTTGTTCCCCATAATAAATTCACCTTTTTAGATCTTCAAGGGTCCAACTTTGGTCTTAGCTATTTTTTTCCTCTTCACATACCTAAAGAAGCTTTTACTATCCTGCTTTATATTCTTGGCTAGCTTACCTTCGTACCTCATCTTTTCTCCCCATATTGTCTTTTTGATTATCTTCTGTTGTTCTTTAAACATTACCCAATCCTCTTGCTTCCCGCTCATCTTTGCTACGTTGTACTTCTTCGCTTTAATTTTTATACTGTCCCTGATGTCCCTTGTCAGTCAAGGTTGTCCCTTTCTCCCCTTGGAATCTTTCTTTCTCCTAGAAATGAATTGATCCTGCACCTTCTGTATTATTCCTAGAAATACCTGCCATTTTTGTTCCACTGTCATCCCTGCTAGTGTATCTTTCCAGTCAACTTTGGCCAGCTCCTCCCTCATGGCTCCATAGTCCCCTTCATTCAACTGCAACACTGACACCTCCGATCTACCCTTCTCCCTCTCGTAATTGTAGATTAAACCTGACCATGTTATGGTCACTGCCTCCTAATGGCTCATTAACCTCGAGGTCCTTTATCAAATCCAGTTCATTACATAACACTAAATCCAGAATTGCCTTATCCCTGGTAGGCTCCAATACAAGCTGTTCTAAGAATCCATCACAAAGGCACTCTACAAAGTCCCTTTCTTGGGGTCCAGTACCAACCTGATTTTCCCACTCTACCTGCATGTCAAAATCTCCCATAACAACCAGAGCATTACTTTTGCTACATGCCAATTTTAACTCCTGATTCAACTTGCACCTTATGTCCAGGCTACTGTTTGGGGACCTATAGATTAGGGTCATTTTTACCGTTACAATTCCTTAGTTCTATCCATACTGACTCCACATCTCCTGTTTCAATGTCACCCCTTGCAAGGGACTGAATTTCATTCCTCACCAACAGGGCAACCCCACCCCCTCTGCCCACCTGCCTTTTTGATAGGAGTTATACCCTTGAATATTCTGTTCCCAGCCCTGGTCCTCTTGCAGCCATGTCTCAGTAATTCCCACAACATCATACTTGCCAGTTTCTAACTGAGCCTCAAGCTCGTCCACTTTATTCCATTGAATGGCAGTGATGGCTTGAAGGGCCAAATGGCCTACTCTTACACATATTGTCTATTGTATTGTTGGGGTATAATGGCTCTTATCAGTAAACACATTTTCCAGCCAGTTTAATTTTTTTAAATTAACAGTTATTATTAACTTTCATTAACCTCCACAACGTTCAACAGACCAGATTGTACAGAGTTTAGAAACAGAACTGGGCTTCGAAAGTCACAATATGCTCAAAATTCTAAACAGTGGAAACACTTGATATGTAGGTCATGTTTGTTACAGCTGTCTGACCAGATAATGTTGGGTAACCTTGAACTAAGCCTCACAGAGCTAAAATTTTATTCAGTTCAAAAGCATTCAGCTTTGGTAGCAGCAGAAAGAAATTTGATTTCTTAGCTTAATTTTGCTTACAAACACATTTTTCATTTAATTTCTAGATGAAAATCACGTATCAACAAATAAAATAAGCAAATTGGATTGTCAGTCAGCTACACAATTATCACTAGACTCTCACCAATAATTAGGACTTTTTCTCAGGATTGTGTAATTCCAAATGTCTCAACATAGGCAACGCAGGTTAAAATTAATGAGCCAGATCATAGTTCACTGAAAACTGTCATTCCGTTGGGAACTGATGCCCATCTGCCCTCTTGCTTCATGGGCTGTCATGGTCGTACTAGAGAATGAGGCCTTATGTTCTTCTGCATGAGACCTGGTCGCCAGTGTGGCCTGCAATACTTTGTAGAAGAGTCAGACATTGGAGGTCTCCGGCATGGCCCATCCCACAGTACCCCAATAGATTTTTCTGGCCTCAGGGATCATTGGTGGTGTTGGGGTCGTGGCAAATGCAAGGTATGGGCTGTCTCGGGCATGATCTGAAACAATCGGGCAAATTATTTACAATGGTGACACAAGGAACTGCAGATGCTGGTTTACCAAAAAAACCCACAAAGTGTAAGAGGAACAGCAGGTCTAGCCGGATCGTTGGAGGGAAAGGACTGACGACATGTTGGGTTGAACTTTCTTCATATTGATTGGAGGTGAATATATCCCTCCTGCTGTCTGGCTTTACATTTCGCTCCTCTTCTCTCCTTATCTGACACCCTTTAATCTCTTTTGTCACTATTTCTATCCAGCTGCTTATTCAAATATCCACACTTGTATCCACTTATCATTTGTCAGGCTTTGTCCCAACCCCCACTTCTTTTCTTGACCGGCTTATATTCATTGGAATTTAAAAGGATGAGAGGACATCTTATAGAAATGTAAAATTCTTAAGGGATAGGACAGGCTAGATGCAGGGAAAATGTACCCGATGTTGGGGGAGCCCAGAACCAGGGGTCACAGTTTAAGAATAAGGGGTAGGCCATTTAGGACTGAGGTAAGAAAAAACATTTTGACCCAGAGTTGTGAATCTGTGGAATTCTTTGCCACAGAAGGCAGTGGAGGCCATTTCAATAGACAATAGGTGCAGGAGCAGGCCATTCGGCCCTTCGAGCCAGCACCGCTGAAAAATAATTTCACTGGATCTTTTCAAGAGAGAGTTAGATATAGCTCTTTGGGCTAACGGATATGGGGATAAAAGCGATATCAGGCGATATGGGGATAAAGCAGCAACGGGGTACTGATTGTGGATGATCAGCCATGATCATATTGAATGGCAGTACTGGCTTGAGGGGCCAAATGGCCTACTCCTGCACCTATTTTCTATGTTTCTATGATTTCCAAGTTTTGTACACTCCCCCCCCCCCCCCCCTCTACAATCAGATTGAACAAGACTCTCGGCCCAAAACCTCGCCTGTCCATGTCCTCTGCAGATGTTGCCTGACCCGCTGAGTTACTCCAGCATTATTTTTAAATTATTTACATTTATATTCATGTTTATGTTCAGACCAAAATATATATAATATTGCTAATTTGCATGGACATCCAGTGCACTGCTCACCAGAATTGATGCAATATGGTTTTGGTTGTTGGGACACTATGTTAAAATGTTGTTGTAACTGGGACTTTCACAGACCAAGCGTTGCACCTTTTCATTGTGGCATCAGAATTTCCTATCCCAAGGCCAGGAGGTCATTATTGAAAAAGTCTATAGGTTCAGAGGTTGGAATATTGCTTTAGGCTGCAGGGGGATTGAAGATCGGGACACTTTTGATGGAATCATCTGAAAATTAGAAGCCCGAGGGGTGACAGGCGAGTTGTGGGGAGTTGAAGAGGGTGGGGAGATCTCATCAGATTGTTGGATGCAGCGGGAAGATCGTGCAGTTATGGATGGGCACAGATAAGGAGGTTGGATGTGAACATAATTGTGGACCTCTATGGCCACTTGTACTAATCAGAACTTGGGAGTAATCACATCCAGTTTCACTCCATTTTAAGGTAATTAGTGCATAATGCATAATTTTTCAATATATATAGTAACTAGAAATGTAGATACTATGCATTCCCTCGATTTGGCAGATGTTCAGTGCACCCAGAGGTTGTTTCTCAAATTCAGATAAACCATCTGTCCTCCTTTTTCCTGCAAATCTCATTTCAAATTATTTATTTCCTTGCATATTGTCTAATAACAAGATGCTATTGCTCATGTTGAATGGTTTAAAAGTACAGGCCTGCTTGTTATTCAGAAATCCTTGCATAGTATGCTTTCCTAAAGGGCCTGTCCCACTTGGGCATCATTTGCCCATCACGCAGGTGGCGCGCGAGGATTTTGAGATTCCCAAAATCCTGGGGCGCCGCACGTTACCACGCGTCACTGCATACGCCACCACACTTCACCACACGCCCATGCACGCATAATGCACGCCATGTACGCGTCGTGCATTGTGTCACGTAAATGACGCGCAAATGACGCCCAAGTGGGACGGGCACTTAACATTTCAATTTGAGTAGGGTATGCACACTGTCCATTCTATCATATGGGTTTATCCGGGTGCTTCAGTTTCCTCTCGCCTCCCAAAGGAGTGATGGGAGGCGTTAATGGTTTTATTTGTAAATTGTCGCCAGTGTGTGTCGGTGGTATGAGAATTATGGTGAGGTTGATGAACATGTGAGAAAATAAATGGGGGAATGGGACTGATGACAATGCTCTGAGAGCTGGCATGGCAACCTTCTACATCAAGCATATGAGCTTTACAACACCCATAAAGCACTAAGTGAAAATGCATCCTTTTTAAGTGTAGATGATATGTGTATACACCTTTAATTGATAGTGACGATGTCCATGCTAACCACCCCCCCCCCCCCCCCCCACCAGTTAGTATAATTGTAACTGGTGATCGTGACAGACCACGTACAGCTAGGGCTATATGATGTATGATTAATAAAGTAGTGAAGACCTTAAGGTGTCTGTGTACCTTCTCTACATGGCATCAGAAGTTCTTCTTCCTGTGTCTCCAGTCTATCGCGTTTTATTTTCTTAGTCCCAGCACCCCCTCCCTGTGCCGTGATGGCTTCTGCCTGTCGTAAACCTGACATCCTAGTCTTTGATGCAGACATTACTTATCACTGGAGTGTGTTCCGACATGACTTTGAGCATTATGTTACAATCGCTCACCCTGCTGTGGCCCCCACTGTCAAGGCTTCCCTGCTGCTTAATCTAGCTGGTCCCGAAGCGCTTGAGCGATCGGAGTAATTCATCTATGGACAGGGTGAGAGTATCCAGGACCCGGTATGTCTCCTTGCTAAATTTACGGCGATGTGTGACCTTCTTCGAGATGTGTAACCACATCTTAAAGTGTTTCAAACTGTTCTCCCGACGCCAAAACCCTGGGGAATCTATTGACAATTTCGTGGCCGTGCTGCGCCAACTGGCTCGCCGATGTGACCTGCATGTTCTGACCCCTGATACTTTGACCTGTGACATCTTGGTCTTTGGTCTACGGGATGATAAGCTGCGCTCTGACCTGCTGCGTAAGCCTGATCTGACATTCAATGAGGTGTTGCATGCCTCTCGTTTAGCTGAGGCTGTCTCCTCCGCTGTACCTGACCCTGTGGTCCACGCAGCCAGTCTCGCTGGTCACCAGTACAATGCTCCCCGGCGACAGAGGGCAAGCCCACTGCAGGGCTTCAGACCGCCTCAACGATGTCCGAATTGTAACTTTGTTTCACACCGTTCTAATGTGTGTTGGGGAAAACCTGTAACCCGGCGTTGGGGAAAACCTGTAATTTATGCAACAAGCCCAATCACTACTCGGCAGCATGCCGCTCCCATGGGAACCCTGCACAGCCACAGCAGAAACCGTCTCGCTACCTGACACGTGATGATACAGCGTCTGGTTCCCATCTCCAGCATGATGATCTCCCCCCGTCTGACTCTGACCCTTCTCAGAGCGAGCTGAATGTGTTTTCCTTGCGAGGTGCAGCTGCTCTGATAACAGACCCGACCGACCGAGTCACGGTGAATGGCATGGCCTTCTCTGCTAAGGTGGATACGGGGGCTGCTGCTAATGTTATGTCAACAAGCCTGTTCAGGAAGATAAGAAATAATGACCCCGTTTCCACAGACAGTGCTGTTTTGCGTGCCTATGGGGGTGGCATACTTGCTCCTGTGGGGAGGGCCACTCTCCACTGCAAGGTGCTGAAGACCTCACGGCCCCTCTCTTTCTTCCTGCTAGATGGTAAATGTGACCCCCTGCTCGGCGTGGAGGCCTGCCAGGACCTCGGATTTGTGAGCTTCCACAGCTGGGTAGAGGCACCCTGAACCCGCTGGCCGAATTCCCTGACCGGTTTGACTCGAAGCTGGGGAAGTTGCCCTGCTGCTACAAGATTGCCCTCAATCCTGACATCACGCCGGTCATCTGCCCTCCGCACCGTGTGTCCTTCGCCATGAGGGGCAAGGTCGAGTCTGCTCTTCCCGAGGTGGTGGCCACGGGCATCCTGAAGCCAGTAACGGACTCCACCCGGTAGGTTTTACTATGGTTGTCACTGCGAAGAAAGACAAGAGCGAAATACGGATCTGCATCAACCCCAAGGACTTGAACTTGGCCATCAGGCGCCCGCACTATCCCATGCAGACGGTGGAGGATGTTGCTGCACAGGTCGGCCCTGCCACCGTGTTCTCGTTCTTGATGCCAAAGAGTTCGTTCTGGCAGATACCTCTAGACGAGCGATCTCGCACCTGACAACCTTCAGCATGCCCTTCGGCAGGTATCGCTTCCTCCACATGCCGTTTGGGATCAACTCTGCCAGTGAGGTGTTCCAAAGGACCATGGAACCACTGTTTGCTGGACTTCCGTGTGCCATCATTGTCGACGACATCCTGGTTTATGGGAAGAATGTCGCTGAGCACGACCACCACCTTCGCCAGGTGCTGCAGTGGGCCCGGGAGGTCAACCTGAAGCTCAACCCGAAGAAGAAGAGTGCCGATTCTGGGTCCCTGAGGTCACCTACGTGGGCATGTCTTTCACCCGCAGAAGCGGCCGCAATATCCAAGATGCCTGCACTGCGGACGTGCCTGGCCTACAGCGCTTCATGGGCATGGTCAACTACCTGGAAAGTTCATCCCCGACCTGAGTGAACTGAGTGCCCCTCTGCGGGATCTGGTGAAAACAGGACACTGCCTGGGCCTGGTTCCCGCAACACCAGAAAGCATTCGACACCCTCAAATCTAAGCTGATCAGCATGCCAACGCTGAAAGTACTTCGACCTCCAGCGCCCCATCGTCCTCACATGTGATGCATCTAAGTTTGGCCTCGGGGCCGCCTGCCTGCAGATCCAACTGCCTGTGTCCTATGCATCCCGCACAATGACGACCACTGAAACAACACTATGCCCAGATTGAAAAGGAGCTGCTGGCTGTTGTCTTTGCCTGCTCCAAATTCAAGGACTATATCCTGGGCAACTGCTTCACTGTCGAGACGTACCACCAGCCTCTGGTCACCATCCTCAACAAGCCGATACACATGGCCTCCTCCCGGCTCCAGCGCATGATGCTCCAGCTACAACGCTTCACTTTCACAGTGGTTTATCGCAAGGGCAAGGACATGTTTGTTGCTGACACGCTGTCTCGGGCACCTCTCTCATCCACAACCCGACATCCATATGAGGCATCCGATCTGATAGTCTTAAATGTTAATTTCGTGCCCTCCAGTCAGTTGAAGTCCCTGGCCAAGTACACGGCGGCTGACGCTTCGCTACAGTAGCTGGCCGCGATCATCAAGCAGGGCTGGCCAGACCGCCGTTCTTCCCTGCCGGCCGCAGCGGTGCCTTACTTCTTGGTTCGTGACGAGTTGGTGCTGCGTGACGGTGTGATTGTGAAGGGGCACAAGGTGGTGGTGCCCGCGGCACTACGAGAACACAATAGTTCGAAATCGCTCATCGTGGCCATCCCGGGGCCGAAGGCGACCCTTTCCATCGCTCAGAGCCAGGTTTTTTCTGGCCTGACATGCCTCGCTACGTCCGGGATAGAGTCTCCGCGTGCCCCACCTGCAACAGCCTCGCTCTGCATCAACGGCGGCAGCCGCTCCTGCAGCAGCCAGCTGCTGACCTGCCATGGTCTGCTGCTAGCAACCGACATCTTCGAGTGGCACGGAAAGCACTTCCTGGTGCTTGTCGGACATCTTACTCCAGCTGGGTTTGAAGTTGAACCAGCTCCACTCCCTCTCTTCCTCCGCGGTCATCGAGAAGTTGCGCCGCCACTTTTGCCACCATTCGGGTCATGGCCCCGTCAGCCTGCAGTCGGACAACGGCAGCCAGTTCACCAGTGCGGCGAGTTTCCGCGCTTTTTGCCGAACGATGGAACTTTCGTCATTTACACCAGCAGCCCGGAATACCCGCAGAGCAATGGACTGGCCCAGCATGCGGTCCGCAGTGCTAAAAGGATTGTTGGAACGTTGCCGCCTATCCCGCTCCGACATCTACCTCCGCTGAACCTCTGCAACATCTCCCATGACCATGCCCTGGGCTCCCCGGCTCAGCGACTCATGTCCCGAGTCACGAGGCCCACGGTCCCGGTGTCTCAGCAGTGCCTGTTCCCCTCCGACTTTAAACCTGCCTTGGTCCGGAAACGCATTGCCCAAAAACACGGTATACAGAAACAATCCCACGACAGGTCTTGCCTTGTCATCCTCCCTCTTCTCCCCGGCCAGGTCGTCCACATGAGGTCCACTTCTGGCCGTTCCAGGCTGGCCGTGGTCGTCGGTTCTGCCGGTTCCCCTCATTCGTACCTTGTCAACCACGACGGAAGGGTGTACCGCCGGTCCCGCCAGCATCTCCGGCACGTGAACGAGCCTCTCCCGTTCCTCTGGGGTCACCCCCCGTCTTCCTCCCGGCTGCAGTCCCGCTTTCTCCAGCTTCCTCGCCCTTCTCTTCACCGTCCCCCCGATGCCTTCGTCACCCAGGGGTTCTCCTGTCCGTAGCCCCCACCATGCCCCGGCGTCGTCCCCGCTTGTTCCCGTCGGGGAAGGAGGTGATGGCGAGGTGTGGACCCGGTCTGGTCGCCTGATCAAGCCGCCGGTCCGTTACGGCGATTACGTGTGATTCTGTATTCCGGTGCTTTACTGTTTGCATTTACCCTAGCGCATGAGACGTGGTCGCCCTGTCACTCACTGTTTGTTTTGGTAGAGGAAGGATGTAGATGATATGTGTGTATACACCTTTAATTGATAGTGACGATGTCCATGCTAACCACCCCCCCACCAGTTAGTATAATTGTAACCCACACGCCCCTAGCTCGCTCTCTGGTGATCGTGACAGACCACGTACAGCTAGGGCTATATGATGTATGATTAATAAAGTAGTGAAGACCTTAACGTGTCTGTGTACCTTCTCTACATTAAGTAAAGAGACAAGAACTGGATACAATTCTCCAAGCAATTGCAGGAAGCCTTACATAATTCTCGCAAATAATGCAAGCGTGAAAAGGAAAGGCATCTACTTACTAAAATGTACAACTGGTCTATAATTGGTTGGAATGTATCCTACAGTGGTTCTGTGTTAGACATCCCAGCAATTGCTGTGATGCTTCATTCTCCTAAGTCCCCAATATCCCATATCCTACATCCAAATCATAGGGTGTAAAGCTATCAACAGAAATAAATGCAATGTCCTTCAGATGTGTGCCAAAGCATCAACTGCAAACAGAATATCGGAAGAGGAAGTCACTGATATTGCCAATCAATGCTTCTGCCTGGCTTAGATGGAACATAGACATAGAAAAGCACAGCACAGGCCCACAACATCTGTGTCGAACATGATGCCAAAATAAACTAATCTCATCTGCTGCACGATCTATCCCTCCAATCCCGATATATTAATGTGCCTTTCTAAAAGCCTCTTAAATCCATTATTGTATCTACATCACTTCTCCAGACTACCCATTCCAGATAGCCACTTACCCGTGTCACTAAACTGCTTCCTCCTGGTTTAGTCCAACATCATCCTAGGTTCCTGCAGATCTCACAATAGTACTGACACTGCACTGCCAATTGCTGAATAAGGATTTCCGTGGCAGTGCAGTGAACAAACAGGAGACTGTGTACCAGCTCTGAGGATCCTCCAGTGCTTCTACTCAGCGGCTGTGGAAAGCATCTTGTCCGGATACATCACAATTTGATTTGGGAACTGCTCTGCCCAGGACAAGAAAGCTCTGCAGAGAGTAGTGCGTTCGGCTGAACGCACTATGGGAACTACACTCGACCCCCTGCAGGAACTACACATCAGAAGGTGCAACTCCAGAGCCAACAAGATCACGGGGACACCTTCCACCCCAGCAGCGGACTGTTCCAGCTGCTACGGTCAGGCAAACGCCTCCATTGCCATGCTGTGAAAACAGAGAGGATGAGGAGTTTCTTCCCTGAGGCCATTAGGACTGTAAACTCCTATCTCACCAGGGACTAACTTACTGTACCAATTTACTGTTGTGTGGTGTCTTTTTTAAATTGCTGTTTTTTTTTCTCTTTTTTCCTCCCACAGACATGTAATATGTGAATATGTGATTCTGTTCCATTCTGTTTGAGTTTTTTTGCCTAATCCGCGAGCATTGCCACTTTTCATTTCACTGCACATCTCGTATGTGTATGTGACGAATAAATGTGACTTGAGTTCTGTATGAGAAACCATTCCGACCTAATACTCTAAAGCTCACAGATAATGCCCCAGTGATGGAGTTGGCACAGTCAAAAGCAATATTATCAGTGATGTTCTCAAAAATCTCATAGTTCCTGCGTCATGCACACTAACAAATAGCAAGGCAGTCTATGCTGAGAATGAAAAGGAGGCCCGAGCAATCAAATTCAGGATAATTAATTACCAACAGGAGTTGGGTATGTTTAATCATGCATACATTATGAGGCATAGGCTGAAAATGTTAAATAAACTGGACACATCATTTAGAGATCTCAACATTCCAAGTGCAAATTACTGAACCAGTTTAACAGATTATTTTTCCCATTTGTTAATCATGAAATAAATTATATTTACTGTAATCCCTTGCATTTTCTTCGGAGCATGCTGCAAACACTATTTTAGCTTGCTTAATCTTCTACTTTGTCAAATGCATCAAATGATAGGCATGTCAAACACTGACAGAGCTGTTATAATTGACAAATGGCATAATTACTTGTCAGTAAATCTCTGTTCACCTATCACTTACAGTGTTATGGTGAAAGAGCAGGGAGCAGACAACATGGATTTGTCTTTAGGTATGATTGACTTATCAGGTTCATTCTGCACAATGTGATTCTGTGCAGATCATTTTACCCATGGATGAAAGATTACTGAATTTTTACCATGATGACAATACTTTCAATGTTCAAAGTTAGCTTCACTTTGGTTTTGTAATGTAGTATAGTAGCCAGCATAAAATATTGCTAATGGGTCCAGGTTAACCATAGAACTTATGATGTTACATAGATAACATGGGTCAACCACAAAATATTCTAACATGAATGCAACAGATGTAAATGTGATTTTGTTCTTAAACTGATTTTATCTTGATTTATTCCCATCCACATTAATCGTGCGTTTCCTATATCTTTACCTTTCTTTAAAAACGTAACAATCTTCCTGCATTGACAGTCTTGGAAAGTTTAGTTAAAAACAATATACATCTACAAAACTAAAATCATAATTCTGCTAAATTTGTTGCCCATTTGGTCAACATTTTATTCAATTATTTAATTTTAGTAAACAATGACTGGCTTGCACTTATCATTAGAAAAGTGTTCCCTTGGAAAGTCATCGACATGACACAATTCCACTGTTTCCCCATCTCCAAGGTGCTGATTATATCCAACATTTTCCATTTTAATTCCAATTTTCAAATTCCAGTTGCCTTTTATTTCCTTTCGAGAACTTCAAAAATCTAACTTATTTGCATAATTGATTTTCATTATGTGCTACTGAGGACATTGTAAGGATATTTATTGTTATATATTTCTCACCATATTCCTTATTAATGAAAAAAGTTAAATAAGGATATTAACAATTAAATAAGAAAAGCACATACGTACAAACAGACAAGCTTTGGCTTCAAGCATTAGTGAACACTGAGAATTATAGAAATAGATCATAGAACAGTACAGCACAGGAACATGTCCTTCAGCCCACAATGTCTGTACCGGGCATTATGCCAAGTTTAAAACTAATCTCTTGCCTGATATTGTGATCCATATCCCTCCATTCCCTACACTGTCCATGTGAACCCATCTAAAATAACCTCTCTTAATGCCACTCTCATATCTGACTCTGCCACCCATCTCTGGAAGTGCATTCCAATCTCTACCCATTACTCTATGTAATGATCTTGCTCCCATATATTTCCATTATAATTGTGCCAAATTTACAGCATTTTAAAGCTATGCCCTTTAACATTTATTTATATTAAACATTGAAGAGAAAAAAAGGTTTGGATTCTGTTGGTGCCACTGTTTCATATTATATTAAGGTTTCAACGATACTGTAATCACAAAAGCCTAACTAAATTCATTGATTACATCCTTTTGCAAAGAATTCTTCATTATTAGCTGTATTTTACTGGCAAGCACCTGGTCCTTCTCTTTTTTCACCTAGGATTTTGCAGTTGCAGCATGGGACCCATTACACAAATATAAAAATTTCATTTCTTCCATTGATCGTGGTCCAAAGGCAGGCAGTCTCTCACGATTTGTTTACTAATACCTATGAGAGAGAAGTGAAGGGTTGTAAGTACCAAAAATTCTGAATTCACTGGGGTGGGAACCCTCTTCAATACAGACGTTTGAAGCTCACAGTTTGGTCCTGGTTTTTACAAAATAGTTAAATGGCCAGCTCGAACATAGGATTTTACAAAACCTACATCAACGCCCAAACGCATTTAGGAGCAGATGAGGGCATTCAATCCTAAGTTTGATGATACCAGCTACCATTGACAGATGTGTACAGCTATTCATTTTCCCCCGCACAAAAATAAAAACTATGGAATAAGTCTAAAAAAGTAAATTAGTCTTACCCCATATTAATATAGTTACCCACAACCTGTGCAACTAAATTAATTTAGGTAGCTCTTTATTCCCAAGAACCCTTTTTTGGCATTTTAGTCCTCCCTTCACCAACCTCCTCCAGTTTAAATTCCATTTGGATTATTTTGGAGGACCACTGGAAAACAAGATCGGCTGGTCCCCCCGCCCGACCTAGCTTTTATTCACCGTCCTCAGATCGCTCCGTGCGCATCGCTGCGGGCTGCCGCCCCGAACCCCGCCCCTCTCCTAAAAAGATTCGAGGACGAGTCTCTCTCTCTCCCCACATCAAAACATCCCCCCCACCCCCTCAACCCCCCAACCCCCCACAAAACGCTCTCCCCGCCTAACAACTCGCCACACAATCTCCTCCCCTCTTCTCTCCTATTCCCCTTCTCTCTCCCTACGCCCCCTTCTCTCTCCCTGCTCTCTCTCCCCCGCTTCTCTCTCTCCTGTCTCTCTCCCCCTCTCTCTGTCCTCTCCTCTCTCCCTTCTCTTCCTCCCTTTCTCTTTCTCTCCCCCTCCCTCTCTCCCCAACCCCTGCCTCCCCACCCTCCCTCGCTAAAGCCCCTCCACACCCTCCCCACCACCCCTCCCCAACCCCCTACTACCCCTTCCCTCCACCTCCTCCCCCCCACCTCCCTCCCTTCTCACCCCCTCTTCCCCTACCCTTCCCCCCTCAGCCCCCTTTTCCCCCTCTCCTCACATCTCTTGCTCCTCCCCCTCACTTCCTCCCCTCCACCCCCCCTCTGTCTCTGTCTCTTGCCCTTCTGTCTCTGTCACTCCCCATTCTCGCTCTGCCCTCACTCTTTACCCCCCCCCTCCCCTCCCTCTCTAGACGCGCCTGCGAGTTAGGGGCTATGCGTCAGTGGATTGGACGGTTATGGGGTAAAAGGAGTAAATTAATAACATTAATATATCAAGGGGGGTAGTTAGCATTTGTGCAGGGGGGAGGGTAGTTAGTGTGTGTGACACCTCATGCTGCCCCGCCCCCCAGCCCACTCCCCCGCAACAACACATTGGGGGAACAGACTGCACTTGGTCTAGTAACTATTAAAACTCTGTTCTTGGGTGTGTGTGTGTGTGTGTGTGTGTGTGTGTGTGTGTGTTGTGTGTGTGTGTGTGTGTGTGTGTGTTCAAATGTGATTCACATTCCTCGAAAACCGACACTGTAATGGTGACATTTTTACATACTCCGGTAGAGAGGGGGGGAGAGGAGAGGAGGGGGGGGGGGAAGAGGAGAGGAGGTGGGGGGGGGGAGAGGAGAGGAGGGGGGGGAGGAGAGAGGAGGGGGGGAGAGGGGGGAGGAGAGGAGGGGAGAGGAGGGGGAGAAGAGAGGGGGAGAGGAGAAGGGAGAGGGGAGAGGGGGTGGGAGAAGAGGAGAGGAGGAGGAGGGGGGGAAGAGGACGAGGAGGAAGAGGGGGAGAGGGAGTAGGGAAAGAGGATGAGGATAGAGGAGGAGGAGAGGGGGAAGAGGGGGGGGGGGAAGGGGAGGAGGAGGGAAGGGGGGGAAGAGGAGGAGGAGGAGGAGGAGAGGAGGAAGGAGGGGGAGAGGGAAAGTAGGAAGAGGATGAGGATGAGGAGGAGGAAGAGGGGGAAGAGGGAAGGGGAAGTGGGGAAGAGGAGGAGGAGGAAGGGGGAAGAGGAGGAGGTGGAGGAGGAGGGGAAGAGGAGGGGAGAGAGAGGGGGAAGAGAGAGGGGGGGCAGGAGGAGGAGGGGGAAAAGGGAAGAGGGGGGGGGAAGGAGGAGGTGGGGAAGGGGAGGGGGAGGAGGAGGAGGGGGAAGGGGGGGGAGGGGGAGGGGCGGGGGGGGAGAGAGAGGAGGGGAGGGGGGCAGGGGGAAGAGGGGGGAGGGGGAGAGAAGGGTGGGGGGGAAGAGAGGGGGAGGGAGGGGGGAGGAGAGGGGAGGGGAAGAGAGGGGGGGAGGGGGGAGAGAGAGGGGGGGGGGGGAATGAGAGGGGGGAGGGGGAAGAGGGGGGGGAGGAGAGGGAGAGGGGGGGGGAGAGAGGGGGGGGAGAGGGGGGGGGAGAGAGGGGGGGAAGAGAGGGGGGGGGGAAGAGAGGGGGGGGAAGAGAGGGGGGGGAAGAGAGGGGGGGGGGGGAAGAGAGGGGGGGGGAAGAGAGGGGGGGAAGAGAGGGGGGGGGAGGGGGGGGAAGGAGAAGAGGGGGGGGGAAGAGAGGGGGGGGAAGAGAGGGGGGGGGAAGAGAGGGGGGGGGAAGAGAGGGGGGGAGGGAAGAGGGGGGGGGGGAAGAGAGGGGGGGGGAAGAGAGGGGGGGGGAAGAGAGGGGGGGGGGAAGAGAGGGGGGGGGAAGAGAGGGGGGGGGAAGGAGAGGGGGGGGGAGAGAGGGGGGGGGAAGAGTGGGAGGGGGGGGAAAAAGAGAGGGGGGGGGGAAAGAGAGGGGGGGAGAGGGGGGGGGAGAGAGGGGGGGGGAGAGAGGGGGGCGGGAGTGAGGGGGGGGAGAGAGGGGGGGGGGGAAGAGAGGGGGGGGGAGAGAGGGGGGGGGGAAGAGAGGGGGGGGGAAAGAGAGGGGGGGGGAAGAGAGGGGGGGGGAAGAGAGGGGGGGGGAAAGAGAGGGGGGGGGGAGAGAGGGGGGGGGAGAGAGGGGGGGGGAGAGAGGGGGGGGGGAGAGGGGGGGGGAAGAGAGGGGGGGAAGAGAGAGGGGGGGGGAAGAGAGGGGGGGAGGGGGGAGGAGGGGGATGTCCCCTGCATTGTGCCTCCCATCTGTTGTACTTCTCAAACAGGAACTCTCCATGATCTGAACAGTCTGTGAAAATCATACCTTTTGTTGGAGTTCAATGACTGATTCTCTTAATCAGTACCATCCCATTCTAATGGAACAAACTACTAGTGGTGTGCCTCAGTGTTCAGTGCTGGATCCATTACTGTTTGTCATCTATATCAATGAATTGATTGAGAATGCACATGGCATGATTAACAAGTTTGCAGATACAAAGTGGGTGGTTTTGCAGAGAGTGAAGATGGTTGTGAAAAATTGCAGCGGTACCTTGATCAATTGGCCAGGTGGGCTGAGGAATGGTTGATGGAATTTAATACAGAGAAATATGAGGTGTGCATGTTGGGAAGTCTAACATTGGCAGGACCTTCACAGTGAATGGTAGGGCTCTGGGGAGGGTTGTAGAGCAGTGGGATCTAAGAGTGCAGGTGCATGATTCCTTGAAGGGTGACGGGTAGATAGGGTGGGCAAAAAGGCTTTTGGCACATTTACCTTCATCAGTCAGAGTATTGAGAATCAAAGTTGCATAAGACGTTGGTGAGGCCACATTTAGAGTATTGTGCTCAGTTGTGAGAACCATGTTATAGGAAAGATGTTGTCAATCTGGAAAGGGTACAGAGAAGATTTACAAGGATGTTGTCAGGACTCGAGAGTCTGAGTTATATGGAGAGGTTGAGTAGGCTGGGACTATTACTTGCAGTACAGGAGGATGAGGGGTGATTCTTATAGAGTTGTGTAAAATCATACGAGGAATAGATCTGGTAGATGCACAGAGTCTCTTGCCCAGCGTAGGTGAATCATGTACGTATGTTTGCTGCTCTCGTAATCTCTGGGGTTTTTTTGTTGTCTTCGAAGTTTTAGCTTTAATTTCCTTATTCTCCACTCTCATGGAACGATACCTAGACTGTAATTAAAACATATTTCTTTCAAGCTTTGATTCATTATTTCCTGAGTTTTTATAAAAATTATAAAACAATCCAATGCAGCCAACTGGTTGTATGCTTGCATCCAATCTGGATAGCAATTAACTTCTGAATTCATACATTTTACATGAACATTTGCAATGTGCGAAGGAAGAAGAGGCTGCAGGGTGAGATTGACACAAAGGAGGTACTGGAAAGGCTAGCTGCACCTTATGTGCACAGATCGCCTTGTTCAGGTGGGATGTATCCTAGTTTCCTGTTGGAAGTAAAGGAAGATGCCCAGGTAGTGACCTATTTGAAAATTCAGGAACAGTGCCTGAAGACTGGAAGAGTGCACCTGCTCAAAGAAGGCGAAAGGATGTTTGGTTAAACCCTGTAAATACAGACTTTGATGGTCAGGAAATTTCTAGAAATAAATATAATGGGCAGAATTAACAATAACTGGACCAGTGGGGGTTGATGAAAGAAAGTCAGCATGGATTTGTCATAGGTAAATTGATAGAATGTTGATGAAGTAACATTGAGGAAATGAGGGAAAGATAGTTGATGAGATAAGAGTGGGCTTTCAAAGCGTTTTTGATGGTCAAAAATCAAACCTGATGTAGAATAGGTTTTGTGATAGCATGGATGGACAAGTGTCCAATTAAGAGGAAATAGGAAGTATTAGTGAAAAGTTATTTATTGGACCAATGGGCAACAGAGTGCAGTTCACCAGATGCCTACTCTGGACCAACTGCTTCTTTTATTCATGATTTGGTCTTGGTTTTCCAAATCTGAAAACGCGAGTTAAACGTGAGAAGGCAAAGGATTTCTAGCAATAGAGACATGCTAGTGAAATGATGAATAGGTGATTGATGCTAATTTAAGTAAAAAAATGCAGTGTTAATTTTTGGAAAGAGGCATTATAAATTAGAGGGCATATTTCTAAAAGGGGTCATTTCTAAAAGGGTACACAAAAAGCTGGAGAAACTCAGCGGGTGCAGCAGCATCTAAGGAGCGAAGGAGATAGGCGACGTTTCGGGTCGAGACCCTTCTTTTAGTCATTTCTAAAAGAGTCATTTGGGATAATATGAGCACACTTCACTTAAAGTGGATGGCCAGGTTGAAAAAATGGTTTAAAACATATTTTTGAATATAAAGACTAAGGAAATCAAGTTGAACCTTTATTGAACACAACTGAAGTATTCATTGTGGAGAAACATGGAACTGCAGATTTACAAAATAGAGGTGTAAAGTAATGTAGTAACTCTGCAGGACAGGCAGCATTTCTGGAAGTATTTGGGGGTCGAAGTTAATTTGCCAATGTTATGCAGCTAACATAAACCCCCCCCCCCCCCCCTTCCCTGTCACCCACATGCATAATTAAATCATTAAGGGTTTGGACAGAGCAGTTTGGGAGAAACTATTTCCCTTAGCAGATGGTCAAGGTCAGGGAACATAGGATTAAAATGATTGACAGAACAACCAAAAGTGATGGATGGAATTCTTTATTAATGCAGAGCCTGGTTAAGGTAGGAAATGCATTGTTAGGGCAGATTCAAATGCAGCATTCAAACAGGAGGTGGATAAGTATCTGAAAGATAGAATTTGCAGGGCCTTGGCTGGAGTGCCTATTAATGCTCCATTCATAGAAACATATAAATTAGGTGCAGGAGCAGGCCATTTGGCCCTTCGAGCCTGCACCGCCATTCAATATGATCATGGCTGATCATCCAACTCAGTATCCTGTACCTGGCTTCTCTCCATACCCCCCCGATCCCTTCAGCCACAAGGGCCACATCCAACTCCCTCTTAAATATGGCCAACGAACTGGCCTCAACTACCTTCTGTGGCAGAGAATTCCACAGATTCACCACTCTCTGTGTGAAAAACGATTTTCTCATCTCGGTCCTAAAAGACTTCCCCCTTATCCTTAAACTGTAACCCCTTGTCCTGGACTTCCCCAACATCGGGAACAATCTTCCTGCATCTAGCCTGTCCAACCCCTTAAGAATTTTGTAAGTCTCTATGAGATCACCCCTCAATCTTCTAAATTCCAGCGAATACAAGCCGAGTCTATCCAGTCTTTCTTCATATGGAAGTCGTGCCATCCCAGGAATCAGTCTGGTGAACCTTCTCTGTACTCCCTCTATGGCAAGAATGTCTTTCTTCAGATTAGGAGACCAAAACTGTACGCAATACTCCAGATGTGGCCTCACCAAGACCCTGTACAACTGCAGTAGAACCTCCCTGCTCTTGTACTCAAATCCTTTTGCTATAAGTGCCAACATACCATTCGCTTTCTTCACAGCCTGCTGCACCTGCATGCCTACTTTCAATGACTGGTGTACCATGACACCCAGGTCTCGCTGCATCTCCCCTTTTCCTAATCGGTCACCATTCAAATAATAGTCTACCTTCCTGTTTTTGCCACCAAAGTGGATAACCTCACATTTATCCACATTATACCGCATCTGCCATGCATTTGCCCACTCACCCAGTCTATCCAAGTCATCCTGCAGCCTCCTGGCATCCTCCTCACAGCTAACACTGCCCCCCAGCTTCGTGTCATCCGCAAACTTCGAGATGTTGCATTTAATTCCCTCGTCCAAATCATTAATGTATATTGTAAATAGCTGGGGTCCCAGCACTGAGCCTTGTGGCACCCCACTAGTCACTGTCTGCCATCCTGAAAAGGACCCGTTCACTCCTACTCTTTGCTTCCTGTCTGCAAGCCAGTTCTCTATCCACATCAATGCTGAACCACCAATACCGTGTGCTTTAAGTTTGTATACCAATCTCTTGTGTGGGACCTTGTCGAAAGCTTTCTGAAAGTCCAAATATAACACATCCACTGCTTCTCCCTTATCCACTCTACTAGTTACATCCTCAAAAAATTCAATAAGATTCGTCAGGCATGATTTACCCTTCGTAAATCCATGCTGACTTTGTCCAATGATTTCACCACTTTCCAAATGCGCTGCTATCCCATCTTTAATAATTGACTCTAGCCGTTTCTGACTGCAAGGGACCTACATTTTTTTAAACTAATCTTTTGCGCTTCACTTATCGATAAAAACTTTTGCAGTCAGTTTTTATGTTTCCTGCCAGTTTTCTTTCATACTCCATTTTCCCTTTCCTAATTAAGCCCTTTGTCCTCCTCTGTTGGTCTCTGAATTTATCCCAGTCCTCTGGTAGGCTGCTTTTTCTGGCTAATTTGTACGCTTCATCATTTTCTTTGATACTATCCCTGATTTCCCTCGTTATCCACGGATGCGCCACCTTCCCTGATTTATTCTTTTGCCATACTGGGATGAACAATTGTTGTAGTTCATCCATGCAGTCTTTAAATGCCTTCCATTGCATATCCACCATCAACCCTTCAAGAATCAATTGCCAGTCGATCTTGGCCAATTCACGTCTCATACCAATGGGACAATTCATTGTCCCATTGGCCCAAGGGACCTCCATCCATGCCTTCCCAGTTTGTGATTCTTCAAGTAATGAATGGCAAAGAAACTTATGATGGGATTTAAGAGAGAGTTAGAGAGTTAGATAGAGCTCTAGGGACTAGTGGAGTCAAGGGATAAGGGGAGAAGGCAGGCACGGGTTATTGATAGGGGACAATCAGCCATGATCACAATAAATGGCGGTGTTGGCTCGAAGGGCCGAATGGCCTCCTCCTGCACCTATTTTTTATGTTTCTATGTTTCTATGATCCGGTGTGGCAGGTCCCATCATGATGTTCATAATGAGTATGTTTATTTGCTTTTAAAATATTGTACATCAAAGCCTAATCCACACGGAATTGTGAATGTTGAATCACTGCGATAATAAGCTTGTCAATGTATTACACCACTGAAAATTGTAATTATGTACCAAGTGAGTAAGACTGGGTTTGTTTCATCTGCCAACTTTTTATCTGGCAGCACCTACAGGGCAGCAATGTGCTAAATGTCTAACTCCATAGGTAGTCCTCACACAACATCCAGACCTTGAAGCAGTCATTCAGCAACTCAGAATAATGCATTGCAATAGGCAAAGAAAATCTGAGTACCACAGATAGATTACATGTTTATAAACACTCTCCTTCCTAATGCAGACATTGTGTCGCAGGATTTAAAATATCCATACTCACCCGGAGAAAGTACATCAAATTAATTAAATTAATTTACTAAATATTAATTACCATCATTTTTAGCAAATGAGTGACTATTTACATTCAGTTGCACATGTGAAGTTCTCTAACCATAATATAACATTTCCTTCCAATTCTCCACCCCAATGCAGGGAATATTAATTTCTTGTTCTGAATGACTGATTGTTTAAAGTGTCATTGCTCTCAGAAGAGATAATCAGACGGAAATGAATAATCTGTCAAAGCTACAGTAACAATTTCTCAACCACACTGGCATGGATCATCATGTTTATTTAGTGTTGTTCAACTGTATAGGTGTAACCCTTCCTCTGAGCTGGTTTATGTGATCTTTGTCAGTGCAGTTTTAGGAATCTTACAATTGTCTTCCTGGAATAGCAAATGTAGAAATGTCATAATTCACATCTTGATTCTGTCCAGTGAACCTTCCTAATAAGTGCCATTCTCATTTAATACCCACATATATGCACATATTATGCTAAAATGCTCAAACAAACTGACTGCATGTCAACAAAATCCATACTGGAATGATCACTTGGACAAGTAGCAACGAGTGCTCCAAGCATTTTACACCATATTCCAATGCGAATTCATGCAATATGAGAGAATGGATTACAACTAATGGAGACAATTCCTGCTGAATGTCACATAGCAATACAGAACACACATTTATTGTTCATTTCACTCCATTTCAGTTCCTTTTCAGTCACACTCTGAAACATTCCAATCTGCTATGTAATGTAAAAGGATCATGCTTTATGTTTTATTTCTTTTTCCCATGCATTATATTTGTCACTTGTCGAAACTGTCCATGCACCAATCATACAATGAGAACTTCTCTGCAGATAGCAATTCATAAAGTCACAGGAGAGGCAACTGAAATTACAGCAATACGGAACGGATCGTTTGTATCAATTTTCTTCCGAGAAGTTTCAAAAATAACCTACTGAAAGAAATGACAACTGTAAAATACGTCAATTCCATTACAAAGCATGGAGCACAATCATCAGTCTTTGATCTATACCATTGCTTATCGTGCTTTTGAACCTCTTCCTATCTTATCATATCAATATGTATTACAATTTCTATTTCCATCATAACACTTATCAAACTTCCTGTTAAATACATTTATGTTACTCAGTTGATTTGTTCCACTAAATTGCAAGCTCTATATCCTAACCTCTCCCTGATGCTACAAAATGTTTTACTAGACTTACTATAGTCTATTCTATTCATAAAGCCATGAGGTCTGACATTGTGAAATACAATGGAAATTGGGGAAACTGTTCTACAGGTCAATTGAGATCTATCTCCACAGATGCCACATTGCTTGTGGACTATTTTCTGTATACATTTACAAGTTCACAAGTTTAGGAGTAGAATTAGACCATTCAGCCCATCGAGTCTACTCCGCCATTCAATCATGGCTGATCTCTGCCTCCTAATCCCATTTTCCTGCCTTCTCCCCATAACCCTTGACACATTTTCTTAGCAAGAATTTGTCTATCTCTGCCTTAAAAATATCCACTGACTTGCCCTCCACACCGCTCTATGACAATGAGTTCCACAGATTAACTACCCTCTGATGAAATAAGTTCCTCCTCACCTCCTTTCTAAGAGTGCCTTTTAATTCTGAGGCTATGACCTCTAGTCCTGGACTCTTCCACCAGTGGAAACATCCTTTCCACATCCACTCTATCTATGCCTTTCATTATTCTGTAAGTTTCAATGAGGTCCCCCCTCAACCTTCTAAACTCCAGCGAGTAGAGGCCTACTGCTGTCAAGCGCTCATCATACACTAACCTATATGTTTACCTTACTGACATGTGGAGTTATCTATCACATTGAACCGTTTCACAATCCCAAATTTCTCTGATAGATCATCACTGACTTCTTTCTGAAGTACAATGGAATATAATTTCAAGTATGTGGCTAGAACTTAAATATTGTAACTTCTGAGGAAAGACTGAGCAGTTTGGGAGATCTTTTAGTTGGAAAAGGAATACCTGTGGCAAAGGTGATGGAGGTCTTTAAATTTGTAGAAGGGTTTATTTGGACATGGAGAACGCATTTTAATTTGTGAAAGATTTCAGAATTTTAACCTAACAGCTTTTGACCCAAGCTAGCTCCTAACACCTTATATGCCATCCCTGGGTAGTAAGCAAGTTCTGTCTTTGCTGATGCCTATAAACCTGTGCCGCATGAGTGAGGTGGAAATGACTTGATGTGGGAACCATACCTCCACAGTATTGTAATGAATGGCATCTAAAGCACAGAAGACTGATAAGAAAGAATTGGAGAGACAGTGAGAGAACTATTTCTATCATTCATGGAAATCAACATGTGTGCATTGGACTTTTGAATTTATTAATATTATGGAGTTTGTTCATATGTAGGGGTGTCCATAAGTCAAGCATTCATAACCCAAAGACAGCCTGTAGATTGAGAATTGGAGAAAAAAATTATTTAAACAATAATGAAAATGAAAAGAGTGATGAAGAGTGTGCTGCAACATCAGAACATTTGAACCAGATATTACTGATTTGTTTATGGTGAAGCTCAGTATGAGAGAAAATGGAATAGAGTAATCGAGATACAGAGGAGAGGTAATTAGATTGAGGGAGCATGCAACACCATCACAGATCAGTTAAACCAACAGTGCTTTCGGTCCAATATAATTATAGATCTCAAATGTCAAAAGGAAAAATATAAATCTTTTCTCCTTCGTCACTGGTTTCATTGTGCAGAGAACAAAAAACAGTTGCTTCACTGCCTATTAATTGGCAGAAAGACAATGAATAATTATCTTAAAATTAAAATCTCTATAACTTTAAGGCAGTAATATGATTAATTGGATTACACTCACAGATATATCCATTGTGTATTAAACAGTATTCAAAGTATATACTGTGGATCTTTCACAATTTGGTCCTCATCTTAATTAAATATTGCCGAGCCCTGCCTGTTTTGTAAAAGTGATGAACTGGGCCTCTTATGTTTATATGTCATGCTCATGATATTACACCAAGATTATAAAATTGTCCTTTCTGATGTATGCTTTTATTTTTTTAAGACAGCAAGCTTATTCAGTGTTAGATAAACATTTGATGATTAAAACCCAGAATGAAACACTCAGTATGAGGGAATAATTTATCAACACTCAGGAGTTTTTCTGACCATTATCTAAAAAATGTTAACAACTTGAGCCACTGTTACTGATCAGTTCTATATACTTATAATGCATTCTTATTAAATATATTACAGTATGTACAACACACAGCAGAATACGTAATAGCAAAACATGCATCTCTTTACATAATACCTTGTCCCAGCAATTTACTCATTTGATATGAAGAGGTACGATGCACTTAAGCAATGAAAATCCTCCCCATCGAATTAGGCAATCCAGCTGTCAATTTAATGACATCCAATTTGACCCATTGCAGGAGACAGCTCTACTACATTTTCATATCAGTGTTCTGATTTTTATTTTTTCACAAAACTGAAAAAGGCAAAGAAAATACACCGACCAGGAAACTTGATCACATCAGAACATCACATAGAAACATAGAAACATAGAAATTAGGTGCAGGAGTAGGCCATTCAGCCCTTCGAGCCTGCACCGCCATTCAATATGATCATGGCTGATCATCCAACTCAGTATCCCGTACCTGCCTTCTCTCCATACCCTCTGATCCCCTTAGCCACAAGGGCCACATCCAACTCACTCTTAAATATAGCCAATGAACTGGCCTCAACTACCCTCTGTGGCAGAGAGTTCCAGAGACTCACCACTCTCTGTGTGAAAAAAGTCTTTCTCATCTCGGTCTTAAAGGATTTCCCCTTATCCTTAAGCTGTGACCCCTTGTCCTGGACTTCCCCAACATCGGGAACAATCTTCCTGCATCTAGCCTGTCCAACCCCTTAAGAATTTTGTAAGTTTCTATAAGATCCCCTCTCAATCTCCTAAATTCCAGAGAGTATAAAACCGAGTCTATCCAGTCTTTCTTCATAAGACAGTCCTGACATCCCAGGAATCAGTCTGGTGAACCTTCTCTGCACTCCCTCTATGGCAATAATGTCCTTCCTCAGATTTGGAGACCAAAACTGTACGCAATACTCCAGGTGTGGTCTCACCAAGACCCTGTACAACTGAAGTAGAACCTCCCTGCTCCTGTACTCAAATCCTTTTGCTATGAAAGCTAACATACCATTCGCTTTTTTCACTGCCTGCTGCACCTGCATGCCTACTTTCAATGACTGGTGTACCATGACACCCAGGTCTCGCTGCATCTCCCCTTTTCCTAATCGGCCACCATTTAAATAATAGTCTGCTTTCCTGTTTTTGCCACCAAAGTGGATAACCTCACATTTATCCACATTATACTGCATCTGCCAAACATTTGCCCACTCACCCAGCAATATGTCTTCATTCAATATCACTCAAATGTTATAGCTTGCTAATTGTTGATGGATACTATAAGTCTGGATGTTTTCAATTCACTTTGAGCTATAACGTTGATCTAGAGAGGCCTACTTTCACTCCCCTGTTGTAGTTACAGTGCAAATTAAGCATCAGTTTAGAAATGGGCCCCAATCTGATTATGGAAGTAGTCCAGATGGGAACTGACTTGAGGGACCATGTTACCTACTCCTACTTCTATTGCACAAGTTTTCCACATTTGATTTAACTCGAATTACAGTGCCCTCCATAATGTTTGGGACAAAGACCCATCATTTATTTATTTGCCTCTGTACTCCACAATTTGAGATTTGTAATAGAAAAAAAATCACATGTGGTTAAAGTGCACATTGTCAGATAATAAATTTTTTTTAAAAGGCCATTTTTATACATTTTGGTTTCACCATTTAGAAATTACAGCAGTGTTTTATGCATAGTCCCCCCCCCCCACCCCCCACCCCCCATTTCAGGGCACCATAATATTTGGGACTCAGCAATGTCATGGAAATGAAAGTAGACATGTTTAGTATTTTGTTGCAAATCCTTTGCAGGTAATGACTGCTTGAAGTCTGCAATTCATGGATATCACCAGTTGCTGGGTGTCTTCTCTGGTGATGCTCTGCCAGGCCTGTATTGCAGCCATCTTTAGCTTATGCTTGTTTTGGGGGCTAGTCCCCTTCAGTTTTCTCTTCAGCATATAAAAGGCATGCTCAATTGGGTTCAGATCAGGTGATTGACTTGGCCACTCAAGAACTTACCATTTTTTAGCTTCGAAAAACTCCTTTGTTGCTTTAGCAGTATGTTTGGAATCATTGTCTTGCTGTAGAATGAATCACTGACCAATGAGCTTTGAGGCATTTGTTTGAACTTGAGCAGATAGGATGTGTCTGTACACTTCAGGATTCATTATGCTACTACCATCAGCAGTTGTATCATTAATGAAGATAAGTGAGCTAGTACCTTCAGCAGCCATACATGCCCAGGCCATAACACACCCACCACCGTGTTTCACAGATGAGGTGGTATGCTTTGGACCTTGGGCAGTTCCTTTTCTCATCCATACTTTGCTCTTGCCTTCACTCTGATATGTTAATCTTCGTTTCATTTTTCCAGAACTGTGGTTGCTCTTTTAAGTACTTCTTGGCAAACGGTAACCTGGCCATCCTATTTTGTGCAGCTAACCAGTGGTTTGCATCTTGCAGTGTAGCCTCTGTATTTCTGTTCGTGAAGTCTTCAGCGGACAGTGGTCATTGACAAATCCACACCTGACTCCTGAAAAGTGTTTCTGATTTGTCGGACAGGTGTTTGGGGATTTATCTTTATTATAGAGAGAATTTTTCTGTCATCAGCTGTGGAGGTCTTCCTTGGCCTGCCAGTCCCTTTGCAATTAGTATGCTCGCCAATGCTCTCTTTCTTCTTAATGATGTTCCAAACATTGATTTTGGTAAGCCCAATGTTTGGCTGATGTCTCTAACAGTTTTATTCTTGTTTCTCAGTCTCATAATGGCATCTTTGACATCCATTGGCACAACTTTGGTCCTCGTGTTGATAAATAGCAATAAAAGTTTCCACAGGTGATAGAAAGACTGGAGGAAAGACTAGGTGCTGAGAGCTCTCTTATACCTGCATTAAGGACGCAATTAAACACACATGAGCAATTACAAACAAATGTGAAGCCATGTGTCCCAAACATTATGGTGCCCTGAAATGGGAAGACTATTTGTAAACACAGCTGTAATTTCTACATGGTGAAACCAAAATGTATAAAAATGGCCTTTAATAAAATCTGACAATGTGCACTTTAACCGCATGTGATTTTTTTGTATTACACATCTCAAATTGTGGAGTACAGAGACAAATAAATAAATGATGGGTCTTTGTCCCAAACATTATGGAGGGAACTGTATTTGAGTCATTGTCACCTACTTTACACTCTGTGTCAGGAATCTGTGTAAAGATTTTAAAGCTTTGCTTAGATGTTATAAATAACAGCATGTGAAATACATGACACAATTTTGCAGATAGCAAGGAACTATGTTTTTTTTCATGAATGATGCATGGTGTCGAATAATTGAAAACTTAACTACAGATTTATTTTTGAATTTTGAGTGTCATAATTGCCATAACAGCACATACTGCCTTCTCCAGCATGCCATTTATTAACGTCATGACCTGAATACTGTGATTACAGACTGAACTGACACCAGAGATTCAGTATTCTGTTCCAATTTACCATTATTTATTCCTAATAATTAACAGATGTTTCATTGAACGTCAATTCAATGGGAAGACGAAACTGAACTGAATCCAAGACACCATTCCATCCATATCCACTGTACAACCCAATAAATTTTACTGGGCACGAAAATGTTACACTAAAAGGGATTTACAGATCATTTTGTTGTATGCAACCTAAATTACATAGGAGATTAAATGAGGCTCTGGAGTACTTTTAGCAAACACAGTGAGATTGATGGGATGAACTGTGTTTACTTAAATGCAGGGAATAGAACTGGAAAAAGGTGATGAACTTAGAGGCTGGATCACAGTATAGGATTATGGTGTTGTGGTCATTACAGAAACTAGGTGGTGAGAGTGTCAAAATTCGAAGATTTCAATTTTCAGGTATGATAGCGAATGAGGTAAAAAGAGTCCAGGAATTGTATAAGAACATTGCAATCACTCAGATGGGATTGTACTACAGCCCCGCCCCCCCACCCCCACTCCCCCCACCCCCAATAGCAAGCCAAGCTGTATATAGAGGAACAGATATGTAAACATATCGTACAAGGATGTAAAAGTAACAGGGTTGTCAAGGAGGGTGACTTTAACTTCCCTGATACTGACTAAGACATTCTTAGTTCAAGAGATGTAGATAGGACAGAATTTGCTAGGTGCATCCATGAGGGTTTATTAAACCAGTATGTAGAGGGAATGGTAAGTGAACCTGGCCAGGTGGCTGGTGTTTCAATGGGAGAGCATGTTGTGAACAGTGAATTCCTTAGGTTTTAAGATACGTATGAATAAGAATAAGTATGGACTTTGGAGATAAGTACCAAATTAAGGGATGGCAAGTTACTACTTTATTTGAAAAGAGCTAGAGAGTAAATTGGAAGCAGCTGTTATTGGGCAAATCCACATCTGACATGTGGGAAATAGTTTAAAGACTAGCATTTAGGACAGTCATGTTCCAAAAGGAGGGATAAGGATGGCAAGAAAAACAAAACCTGGATGACAAAAGGTTATAAAATTGGTCAAAAACATAAAGAAAGCAAGAAAACCCAAGCAATGAATTAGGAAGGGCCAAAAAGGACCATGTAAAGTCCTGACAAGTAGAATTAAAGAGAATCCCAAGGGATTTTAAACATACATTTAAAAACAAGGGGGTAGGACCGTACAATATAGGACATAAAACAATAAAAGAATGAACCCTTTGGCTACCAATGCATGTGCTGAACAAGATTCCCAGCTGAACTGATCTCATCCGCCTGCACACGATCCATATCCCTCTAATCCCTGCAGTTCCATGTGCCTTTCTAAAACCCTCTTAAACACCACTGTCATATCTGCCTCCACCACCACCCCTAACAATGAGTTGCAGGCGCCCACCACATAAAAAAACCTGCCCCGCACATTTCTATTACACGTCCCCTCTCACCTTATAGAAACATAGAAACATAGAAAATAGGTGCAGGAGCAGGCCATTCGGCCCTTCGAGCCTGCACCACCATCCAATATGATCATGGCTGATCATCCAACTCAGTATCCTGTACCTGCCTTCTCTCCATACCCCCTGATCCCTTTAGCCACGAGGGCCACATCTAACTCCCTCTTAAATATAGCCAATGAACTGACCTCAACTACCTTCTGTGGCAGAGAATTCCAGAGACTCAACACTCTCTGTGTGAAAAATGTTTTCCTCATCTCGGTCCTAAAGGAATTCCCCCTTATCCTTAGACTGTGACCCCTTGTTCTAGACCTCCCCAACATTGGGAACAATCTTCCTGCATCTAGCCTATCCAACCCCTTAAGAATTTGGTAAGTTTCTATAAGATCCCCCCTCAGTCTTCTAAATTCTAGCGAGTACAAGCCAAGTCTATCCAGTCTTTCCTCGTATGAAAGTCCTGACATCCCAGGAATCAGTCTGGTGAACCTTCTCTGTACCCCCTCTATGGCAAGAATGTATTTTCTCAGATTTGGAGACCAAAACTGTATGCAATACTCCAGGTGTGGTCTCACCAAAACCCTGTACAACTGCAGTAGAACCTCCCTGCTCCTATACGCAAATCCTTTCGCTATGAATGCTAACATACCATTTGCTTTCTTCACTGCCTGCTGCACCTGCATGCCTACTTTCAATGATTGGTGTACCATGACACCCAGGTCTCGTTGCATCTTCCCTTTTCCTAATTTGCCACCATTCAGATAATAGTCTACCCTCATGTTTTTGCCACCAAAGTGGATAACCTCACATTTATCCTCATTATACTGCATCTGCCATGCATTTGCCCACTCACCCAGCCTATCCAGGTCACCTTGCAGCCTCCTAGCATCCTCCTCACACCTAACACTATCCCCCAGCTTAGTGTCATGCGCAAAATTGGAGATGTTGCATTCAATTCCCTCGTCCAAATCATTAATATATATTGTAAATAGCTGGGGTCCCAGCACTGAACCTTGCGGTACCCCACAAGTCACTGCCTGCCTTTCTGAAAAGGACCCGTTTACTCCTACCCTTTGCTTCCTGTCTGCCAGCCAGTTCTCTATTCACATCAATGCTGAACCCCCAATACCGTGTGCTTTCAGTTTGTATATAATCTCTTATGTTGGACCTTGCCAAAAGGCTTCTGAAAGTCTAGATATAACACATCCACTGGTTCTCCCTTATCCACTCTGCTAGTTACATCCTCAAAAAAGTCTATAAGACTCGTCAGACATGATTTACCTTTCGGAAATCCATGCTGACTTTGTCTAATTATTTCACCACTTTCCAAATGTGCTGCTATCCCATTATAGCTATACCTCTAGTGTTGGGCATTTTCACCCTGGGAAAAAGGTTCTGGCTGTCTATCCTATATATGCCTGTCATACTTTATATACTTCGAGGAAGTCTCCCCTCCACATCTGGTGTTCCAGAGAAAACAATCCAAGTCTATCCAACCTCTCCCTGTAGCTGAAACCCTCTAATGCAGACAGCATTCTGGCAAACCTCTTCTGCACCCTTTCTTTCACATAATTCCTGTAATAGGGCGACCAGAACTGCATGTCATATTCCAAATGCAGCCTAACTGAGGACCTATAGAGCTTCACCATGACTTCCTTACTATTGTATTCTATGCGCCCAACAATGAAAGCAAACAAGCATACCATACGCTTACTTTACCACCCTGCCGACGTGTTGCCACCTTTTCTAAGCTATGAACTTGGTCTCCAAGATCTCTCTGCATATCAATGCTGTTACGGATCCTGCCATTAACTATATACTCTCTCCATACATTCAATCTCTCAAAATGTAACACCTTGCCCGGGTTAAACGCCATCTGCCATTTCTCCACCCACTTCCACAGCTGATTATATCCTGCTGTATTTTCTGACAGCCTTTTTCGCAGTCTGCAACGCCTCCAATTTTGGTCTCTTCAGAAACATACTTACCATCCCATGTATATTTACATTTAGATCATTTGTATGTGCCGCAAATAGCAGAGGTCCACAGACCTCCAGCCAGAATATCTACCTTCCATCACAACTCTTGGTTCTCTATGAATAAGCCAGTTACAAATCCCTATGACCAAGTCATCATGATTCGCATGCATCTTAATCTTCTGGTTCGGCCATCCAAGAGAGACCTTATCAAAGGCCTTACTAAAATTAATGTATTACACCAACCAACTTTCATCAATCTCCTTTGTCATCACCTCTGAAAACTCAATTGAGTTTGTGAAACACAACCTGTATCTACTACATCTATTACAAACCTACTGACTCTCACAGCTATCTAGACTACACTACTTCTTACCCTGCCTCCTGCAAAAACTCTATTTCCCACTCCCAATTCCTCCGTCTCCGTTGCATCTGCGCCCAAGATGAGGTGTTCCATATCAGGACATACGAGATGTCCTCATTCTTTAGGGAACAGGTTTTCCCAAATTCTATCATAGATGAGTCCCTCACACGTGCCTCCTGGGTATCCGTTAGCTCCTCCTCCCTCCCAGTTGCAACAGGCACAGAGCCCCCCTAGTCCTCACCTATCATCCCATCAGCTGTCTCATACAGCACATAATCCTCCAAGATTTTCACCACCTCCAATGGGATCTCACCGCTATTCACATCTTCCCATGCTCAGCATAGACATCGTTGGTTGAAGGAGCTTTTCCAGTGTGCTGTTTTATGTCCTGTATATATAAACTGATTCTACATGTAGTTTTAATGCATTTGGAAGCCTAGTTATTCTAAATACACAGACCAAGTGAGAAGTTCTCATGCAAACACAACTCATTGTAAGCTACTCGATATCTGTTATGGCAACCAATGTTATAAGGGTATCAGTGTAAAACATGCAATTAAAAGAGAGATAAAAGTGTGACTTTGAAATTCTGACAACCAATTATTATATGACTAAATACAATGCTGACTAAAGTGGCTATTAAATCAAGCTGATTCAATGTACAAATCTCTTACTCATGGCTCTGTTTCAAATACCAAACAAAGTATAATGTTATAGTTGAGGCTTTAGCATTGTTAAGGAAATATTCTGGATCACTGACTGATGTTACGGGTATCTCAGTGGCAGTGCAACCTGACACAACAGATATTGTCATAATCTGATTGTACTCAAAACCAGACAGCACATGCAATCAAAACTCTGAACAGAAAAGGGAAACAACTGTTCCAATAAGGAAATTATCTCATCTATTGGTCTTTGCACTTTTATAATGGAATTATCCACTGGCGTCATCTCAACATTAATGCTGAGCAGAAACAGGCTATTTGAGCAGCTTTTACTAACATATTGTATCTGGTTCATTGAAAAATGCTCCTATAGCATATTCCTTCAAAATCGTCTTTTTAAAAATACATTAACACATTTTATAATAAAATAAATATTATTTAAAAAAAAAACAATCCTATCAGTAAAGTCACTCACACAGTCAATGATTATTATATTTTTGCCATCATTTCACAAAATACAAGACGATTTCTGCATGACAGAGTCTATCTTTTTCCTTCCTATTTTTTTAATGAACAAATCATTTATTTCAATGCTGTCCACAAGAAGATGAGTGAAGGTCAATTTGGTCGTTTCCAATGCAAAAAAATGGTTAATATACAAATAAATGCCTAAAATAAAATAGTAGAATCTTTGCACAGTACATTTTAATCATGTCATTCGAATAAGATTCCCTAAAGTGTGTCTTTAAATAGAGGCTAGAAAAGAGAAGACAACTAAGGAAACACAGAAGTACATCGCAAAATAATTAACCATACTTTTTTTAGTCTTGAGAGCATATGATGACAGTGAAACCTGAAAAAAAGGGTGGCTTATCCAAAATCAAGAGCGACTACAAATTTGAAAGAAAATAACCTTTGAATTTCTGTCCCTAACTGCCATCTCCAGACTTTCTACATGATCTCTTCAAACCAGTTTTAGTTAATGCCCTTCTGTACAGAATCACGATTTAGCCTTTATTATGCAAAACTATTCTGACTTGATTTACAAATATTTCTTAGCAGTTTGGTGAACTAAAACTACCAGAGATTATATTCATTAGATCAATGTAAAGATCAGGAGGGAGGAAAACACACAGTCGACATCACTCCTTTCAGCAACTAAATAAGTGTACCCAATTAATTTATATTTCAGAGAAAACAGCATAACCTTTACGACTACAAATTTAAAGCATCCATTGAATTAAAAAAATGAAAAAATTCTAAACTGATTTATATCAAACTGAGTTGATATAATGAAAAATTCCAACTGAGCTGATTGATACATGAAAAATTGAAGAAGCCTAAAACAAAAATCATATGCATAAACTTACCCAAATTTGCAACTTAATCCTTTTCTCATTCCTGAAGACGGTCTTTACCTTGAAGTCAATACCAACAGTGCTTACAAAGGCAGATGTAAACGAATCATCAGCATAGCGGAAGAGAAAGGACGTTTTCCCAACACTGCTGTTGCCAATGATCAGTAGCTTAAACATATAGTCAAAGTTCTGGTCAGCTGTGTCCTTCTGAACAAATCGAGAATCCTGTGTCGATGCCATCTGGAATACAGATTACAGAGTACCTTCAAATAATACATTCACCGCAAACATACATATCAAATAAATATTTTGAACAAGAATGTCAAAGATTCATAAATAATTAAAGGTAGCTAAATTAAAATAATACAGCTTACATGTCATCATGTCGAGTCTTTCTGCTGACTGGTGAGCAAGCAACAAAAAGCTTTATACTGTACCTCGGTACACGTGACAATAAACTAAGCTAAACTAAACTCAACTAAACATGACTATGTTATATCGCAATTACCAGTAAACAGCCAGGGATAAAATTCCGGGAATTTACAGAAAAATGTACTGCTGTTGAAAGTTTAGTTAAACTCTCAGCAATTTAACAAAATGGTGGCAAACTTTATTCCAGTTTCCTCTGTAGCAAATCATTTTCTCTAAACTGGTACCATCATTCGTGAGAAACTAATAATGTGATCAATGACACTATCAACTGTGCACCGTTGCAATTAAAATACAGCGTTCCCTGAAATTAAAATACAATGCTCCCATGCAGCTCCTTCAGTTGGTGCTGGATAAAAGCTGGTCCATCAACAGTGAAACATCACAAGCACTATCAAGGACATCTGCAGAAACTAAGGTGAAAGGATGCAGGCTTCCAACATCCACGGGGGAACCAGGTGTGGGGGAATTGCCGAGAACAAAGGGGAAACCGGCATGGGGGGGGGGGGGCGTAGAAGACAAAGGGGATCCCAGCATGGGGTGGCTGGCTTTACCGGGGCCAGGGGTGCAGGTGCTTCTTTCGGCCTTTGCCGATGATGTCCTATTGATGTTCACTGACCCTGTGGACCTGCACAGGGTGTGTGAGTGCCAGAATGTTTTCTCAGCTGCATCCTCCGCCCGGATCAACTGGGGGAAGTGTTCTGGTCTCTTGGTGCGTCAGTGGCAAGGGTATTCCCTGCCGGAGGAGATGACAGCTTATGAGTGGAGCACCACGCGCCTCCTCTACCTGGGGGTCTACCTGAGTCCCACTGAGGGGGCTTAGCCAGCGAACTAGCAGGAGCTCAAGGCAAAAGTCGTTGCCCAGCTAGGGCGTTGGTCAGGCCTCCTTGGCGTGCTCTCTTACCGGGGAGATCATTGGTCATAAACCAGCTGGTGGCTCTATGTTGTGGTATCGGCTGGCCAGTCTGGTCCCGCCCTCTTAATTTGTCACAATGATCCAGAGGAGGTTGGTGAACTTCTTCTGGGGAGAGAAGAATCAATGGGTCACTGGAGGGATTCTGAGTCCCCCGTTGAAGGCGGGCGGTTAGGCGCTGGTTTGCATCCGTACCCAGGTGGCAGCTCTCAGTCTCAGAACCCTGCGGAGGTATATGTATTCTGAGTGCCCTCCTAGATGACTCGCGCTGGCAACGTATTTTTTCCACCAGGTTTCCTGCCTTCAGGAGGGCACACTGCTCCTGGTAGCAGTCATCAGTTCACACACCAAGTGGGAGTTGCCTTGCTTTTCTCGAGATATACTTAAAGCCAGAAATCTGGTAACCTTCAGCCAGGGCGCTGCTCCACAGGGGGTGTTGTGGCTGCGAGGATGACCGGTCCTCACCCCGTCACGGTGGGTATCGAGGAGAGGCGTGAACATGGAGCGATTCCGGCCAAGCTTACCCCCACTCTGTCGGAATTGCTCATAGGACCTATGGCCCGGGTCCCTTCCCGAGAGCCAGCAGCACGCAACATGAGCCGCCTTTCCGAGTTGCCCAGCGTGCCGTTCCATGACGCGGAGAGGCGCGTACTGTACAGACTGCTCCTGCGCACTCTGCACTACCTCGCCCTTGTCTTCCGTCCGGACATGCCCTGGCGGTCCGTGTTACCACCTGACGTTGGGAGTGGTCCTCAGTGGAGGTCTCTCTATAAGGGATTCCTCCCCATTTACATCAGGGATCTGGGGTGGAGAGTGCTGCACATGGCTGTGGCCTGGAACAGGTACTTGAGCCGGTTCGCGGACTCGCCAGCCGCCTGCCACTTCTGCAACAGGAGGAGACCGCGTTCCATTTGTACATACAGTGTGAGAGGTTGCAACCACTGTTCGACTATCTGAAGAGGCTTTTCCGCAAGTTTTTGCTACATTTTTGCCCCACACTCCTGATATTTGGGCACCCGGTACAGAGGGGGGAAGGTCGGGAGGGAGGAGGGGATCTCCCTGTCCGCCTGCTCCTGGGCCTGGCCAAGTTGGCCATTCACGGGTCCAAGCAGCGGGTAGTAGATGGGTTGACTGCCTGGGTAGTAGCACCAGGTTTGACTCCCTGCCCCTTTTCCGGGCCTACGTCCATGCCCGCGAGTCCCTGGAGAGGGAACATGCGGTGTCCACGGGGACTTTGGAGGCCTTCCGTGCATGCTGGTTGCCGTGGGAGGTTGAGTGTTTTGTTGATAAAATTGGTGTTATATTAATTTGATGATCGTTTGCTTGTAAAACTGTCAACATAGGCAGTCTTTTATTGTGCTAATTTGTATATTTATTTTTATTTTTTTGAATAAAAGTATTTGTGTAATAAAAGCATGGGGTAGGGGGGGGGGCACAGAGCACAAAGGGGGACCATCGAGGACTAAATGGAAAACTTTGCAACTTTGTCAGCACCCTATCTGTGGCGACTCTTTGCAAACCTTGGGTATGCAAAACAAAGAATCTCACTGTGACCTGTCACATGTGATAATTAAGTATAATTCATTCAATCTAAAATGTTTCATTTTGAAATCTTCTTGTTGTACCTGCATCAACCACCTCATCATCTGGTACTATACACGCAGTTCCCTCTGCATGTAAAACCTGCCACGCATACCCCCTTCAAATATTTGCACTTTAAATCTATACCCTCTAGTTTTAGATGCCCCTATCCAGGTAAAAAGACTGTGACCATGCACATTATCCATGTCTCTCATGATATTATAAACCTGAATAAGATCACCACAGAGCCTCATTCAACCTCAATAAGGCCACCCTTGTCTCTCCTCAAGAGGCAATTAACTCAAGCCATCAATCCATCCATCCAATATATGCGAATCTTTGTTGCACCATCTCTAGCTTTATCAGATACGTCTCAGAGAAGTTGTACAAGTGTTAGTTAGCCCAATACTGTGAACTGCACACTACATTCCAAGTGCAGCCCAACCAACATTTTGTACACTGTAACATGATGCCTCAACTCTTGTACTGAATGCCTTGGTCCATAAAGTCAAGCATGTCATACGCCTTGGTCCATAAAGTCAAGGTATGTCATACGCCTTCTTCACCATCCTGTTTGTTACCATTTTTATGAAACAATGTACTTGTACCCTGAAGTCTTTGTGTTCAACAGCACTCTCCAGGACCTTGCCATTTATTGTATGTCCTGAATTAAATTCCAAAAATGCATCACTTCATACTTGTCTGAGTTAAATCCCATCTGCCATTCCTTTGCCCATTTTCCCAGTTGGTTAGTTAACCTTTTTTGGTGTTTTCTGCAAACATACATTCTCCTCCAAATCATTAATATATGTGACAAACCACAGGGAACCCAGCACTATCCCTTACAGAACATCATTGATCATAGGTGAAAACAACAATCCACGACCGCCCATTGCCTTCCACCATCAAGGCAATTTGGTATCCAAGTGGCTAGCACACGTTCCATAATCCTTTGTTTAACAAGGAACTGCAGATGCTGGAAAATCGAAGGTAGACAAAAGTGCTGGAGAAACGCAGCGGGTGCAGCAGCGTCTATGGAGCTTTGGACCAATCATATTCTTTTGGACCAATCCACCATTGTGTCCTTGCCAAAAATCCATGTCACAGAGAAGACCATGTAGACAGTGTCTACCACCCTGCCCTCATCTATCCTCTTGCCCATCTCCAAAAAACTCAATAAAGTTTATCTAAAATGATTTGTCCACACATAAAGCCCCGTTGACTATCTCTAATCCATTCCTGCTTTTCCAGTAGCCTTCCCATCACTGGTGTTAAGCTCATATGCCTGTGATATCCTGGTTTGTCCTTGCAGCCCTTCTAGAATGCACCTGCATTCTAACATTAAATGAATCATATTTAATGAGTCATCCTCCTGTCTTCCGGTAACTTACAAATGACTAATCAAAGACAGTTTACAATTTCAATAGTATTAGCAATGAATCATAAGATCCTGTTAGTTTTCTGAATTATTTGCACCTGCATCCTAACATTAAATGAATCATGTTCTAGAACAGTCAGATCCCTCTGTATTTTAATCTGCACTTGCTTTGCAATCTCTCAGAATTATTTGTATTTGGAAAGATAACATGATCCTTTATTTTTCCTGACAAGTGGAAATTTTCAATGTTCCCACATTATATTCCATTTGTTAGACCTTCGTTGAGTGTCGGATTTTATTTTATTAGCAAAGCAACCAGGAGCTGAAGGCATCTTGTAGTGCATTTGGTGGGTAAGATCTGGAATACACTGTTCAAAGGACAGAGGAAGTAGACTCAATACAAAAAAAAATTAAAATTGATATGGATGTTTAATGGAGAAAAATAATTTATAAAGATAAGCAGCGGACTTGGTATAATTTGAAAAGCACTTTCAAAACCAGCAAAAGTACCATGAGATGAATAGCTTCCTTCCACGCTGTTTGATTAGATGCAATATATTTATAAGATTAGATTTTAATAGTTTTTTTTCTACATGGAGATATTCCAGCAACTAGCATCATTTTTTTTTTAAACCGTCCCCATCTACAATAGATGTTTTAAATAAAAAAGTATCAATCTTTTGAGTAATTTGCAATTAATTCTATAATCCTCTGTAATGGATTTTTAACTATATCCACAGTAATGCTGCCTTTCATAGGATTGAAAGCCATGAAGCTCAAGTGAAGAGTATGATGGAATACTGTTCTTCACCACCAGCCATTTGATCTTGGACACTCACCACTCTCAACACCCACTACCTTCATCATTAGTGGATGCAGTACCACCTGCAAAATTAAAGGAAATCGGTAAAATCTCCTTCACCACAATGGACAAGTGCAAGAACCACTTGGGAAAGCTTTGATCTGCAGTCTTCCAAGTCACACACCATCCTTGTTTGGAGATGTATCACCATTCTTTCATTATTATTGGGTAATAATGCAAAGAGATAAGGAAGAGGAGTGAAGAGGGGGACAATAATCTTTCACATAAAGCAGGATGTGATAGGCTGAATGGGCATTAGCAGTTGATAAAAACACAAATGGGAAGAAACAAAGAAAGGGAGTGGAAAACAGAATGGGAGCTAGGGGATGATGAGACTAACATGGTGAAGCATATGTACACAGCAGTAAAATGTGTCAGTAAAACTGACACATTTACTTTCCCATTATATCTGTGCCAACTGCAGTCAGCAATTCCAATATATGCACAAAGAGCACTTTGAAAACTAAACAGTCAGATTCCCAGTTCAATGCTGAAAAAGCAATAAACAGGCAGCAGGTTGGAGAGAAATACTGACTGGGAGCTGGAGTAGTCCACAGCCTCTTCGGTCTGTGATTCCGTGCTCAGAGATTATGGTTTGTGTGCATTATAACTCACCACACCTGCCATTTCTTCATATTTCTTATTATACTAACCTGGCATACATTTCATTGATGACTTAGTTAGACATAAAAGAATATAGAAAATAGATGCAGGAGTAGGCCATTCGGCCCTTCGTGCCAGCACCACCATTCAATATGATCATGGCTGATCATCCAAAACCAGTACCCCATTCCTGCTTTCTCCCCTTAGCCCTAGTTGACCTAAAATTGATGAATTGCAAGGGATAGTTCCTAAATGCACTGCTTTTATGTAAAATAGAGCTATCTTCAGTTAGACTCCAACTACAAAATTCCCTTGGTCTAGATTCACACAGAGGAAGTAATTTCTCCACATCCAATCCTATCAAATCACTTTGTTTTAAAAAAACCTCAATTCATTTCCCTTCTAACCTGAATGAAAATGTTTAACCAACACATCTCTGTCATTTAACCTTTTTTTAGCACAGTATATTTTCTGTTTTGCACTCCTTTAACACAAATGTACCTTTTCCTTCATGCCCAAATTTGATTAATCATAGTCACAAACAGGCCCTTTAGCCCAACTTGCCTACACTGACCAACATCCCATCCACACGTCTCGGTTGCTTGCATTTGGCCCATGTCTCTCTAAACCTATCCTATCCATGTACCTGTCTAACTTTTTCTGAAACGCTGCAATAATCCTTTCCTCAACTGCCTCCTCTAGCATCTTTGTGTAAAAGTTACCCCTCAGTTTTCTAATAAATCTTTCCCCTCTCACCTTAAACCTATGTTCTCTGTTGTTGATTCCTTTACTCTGGGCAAGGGGTTCTGTGCGTTTACCCGATCTATTCCACTCCTGATTTTGTTCACTTCTCTAAGATCATCCCACATCCTCATGCGCTCCAAGGAATAGTGTCCTTGCCTGCTCAACCTCTCGCTCAGGCACTCAAGTCCTGGCAACATCTCGTAAATCTTCTCTGCGCCCTTTCCAACTTGACATATTTCCTATAACATGGTGCTCAAAACTGACAACAATACTCTAAATGAGGCTTCCCCAACGTCTTATTGACAAGATGACCTCCCAACCTTTATTCTCAATATTCTGACTGATGAAGGCCAATGTGCCGAGAGCCCTTTTGACCACCCTACCTACCTGTGACACTACTTTCAAGGAACTACGTACCTGCACTCCTAGACCTCTCTGCTATACAACACTCCCAGAGCCCTACCATTCATTGTATAGGTCATGCCCACGTTAGACTTGCCAAAATGCAACACCTCATATTTCTCTGTATTAAATTTAATCAACCATTCAACAGCCATCCTACCCAATTGATCAAGATCCTGCTGCAATATTTGATAACCATCTTCACTATCTACAATATCACCCACTTGTGTGCCATCTGAAAATTTCGCTAATTGGGCCTTACACATTCCCATCCAAATCATTGACATAGATGCCAAACAGCAATGGGCCCAGCACAGAACCCTGAGGCACATCACTAATCACAGGCCTCCAGTCTGAAAAGCAACCTTCCACCATCACCATCTTCCTTTCATTAAGCCAATTTTCTATTCATTCAGCTATCTCTCCTTGGATCCCATGCGATCTAATCTTTCAGAGCAGCATACCATACAGAACCTTGTTGAATGCCTTGCTGAAATCGAAAATCTGCATCTGTGCCCTCATCAACATCTTCAAAAAACGCAATCAGATTTGTGTCACATGAACTCCCACGTATAAAACCATGCTGATTATTCCAAATCAGTCCCTGTCCATCTAAATGCATGTATATCATATCCCTCAGGATATTCTCCAGTAACTTTCCAACCACAGATGTTAGGCTCACTGGCTTATAGTGCCAGGCTTTTCCTTGCAGCCCTTCTTGAATAGAAGCACAATAGTAGCCACCCTCCAGTCTTATGGCATCTGACCATTAAATAACAACTTCTACCTCTCAGCTAGGGCACCTGAAATTTTCCTGCTAGCTTCCCACAGTGTCCTTGGATATATCTGATCTGTTTCCTGGAGATTTGTCTACCTTCACACCCGTCAGGACCTTCAGCACCTCATCAACCGTAATACTGACTACTGTCAAGATACTTCCATCGATTGCGGCAAATACCCTATTCCTCCTGTCTTTCTTCGCTGTAAAAAACAGAGGAGATACACTTGCTGTGGACCTTGCCCATCTCCTGTGGGCTCCATGCAGAGTTGACCGCTTTGATTCCTGAGGGGTCCCATTCTCTCTCTGATGTGTGTCCCAGATGTGGTTTGACCAAGGCTTGATACCATAATGCACGATTTTCTCAGTGAAATACAAGCAGAAAATGCTAGACATATTCAATCGGTTAGGCAGCCATCGTGGAGAAAAACGGTCAACATTTCATTAAATCTGTTCTTTCTCACCATATCACCATAATTTTTGCTTGATATAATGAACATTTCCAATATTTTTCCTTTTTATTACTGTGCAGTATCCACGATGTTTTTCTTGAACATCATTAACCCTCTTATACAGATTATAAGGGATTGAGGAAGAGATGGGAATTTCAGGGAAAACTATTGAGACTATAAAGGAAAAGAGGGAAAAAACAGAAAATGGGATGGAGTAAGGGATGAAAAGTGATTGAGAGGAAAAAACAAATGGGATAGTGCAAATGATCATTCTCCACAGTACATTGTTCAGCAACGGAAAAAAAATCAAGGCCTTCTGGAAAAATAAAGCAGTAAGAACGAATGCACAGAGATAAAAGTGCCAAAATTACGAAACATATTAAGACAGCGAAGCAATAAAATGAAACTGAATGTCATGAAGTTCCAACAAATATTCTGCTCTGCTATAATATTTGGCTATTTTTTCAGATGATTTTCCCTATTTGATCTACCTAACAGATTTTCAGGGGAAGGCAGCAAAGCAAGTATAAGAGCTGTTGGCAGAAGACTGCAACTCACAGAGGCTCTAACATTTTACACCCGCAGTAGAAGTAAACACTATGCTTTCCAATCATAGTGGCAATATTGTCAGAACTTTTCTGACAATATTGCATGGGTGGGTACCCTGTCCAAGCCTTCGTTATTCCCATCATCCCAGAATTGCTTTACAACAAAGGATTAACCTACTACCACAGCATCCATCTTCTATGAAGAGACATTGCCCAGCAATAAAAAAGGGAGCAATGAAAATATTAATGGACATGGATCTAAGGTGGTAAAATGGTGTTCATTTTGATAATGTAACTGAATGACAAATAGTATGAACTACTCTTATTTTTATGACCAGATGATAATTTCCCCTTTACAGCACAGGGTCAATGAGGATAAATGCTCACCAAGCTAATTAACATGGTCCAATTTCAGTGTGGCACCATCTGGAATGTAATGTCAAATGTTGTAATGGATGGTGCATTCATAAATTCAATCATTCTGGGAGGCAAGTGACTGATTCTGCATTTCTTTATGTTTGATTTTTTATAATTTACTTAAAGGATAACATCATGATATATCCTTGAATAGCTTAAACTATTAAGAGAGAAATAATGTTAAATTGATGCTAGCCAATTCTACCGGTGCTTAACCGGAAGGTTTCCTGTGCAGAAATACCTTTTGTCCTGTAGCTCAGATGAACAGCTTTGGATAGCTACACGACACATTGTCTATTATATAAACTGCTTATGGGACTAGAATTAGAAACATTTCTGCAACTTGTATTAGCAGATAGTAGTAGTGGACCCTAAATGGGACTAATTCAATTAGTCATGGCAATTTAACCAAATGTAACTGTTAAAACATAAACCTTCTTACAATTTAAAAGTTTCAAAGAACTTATGTAAATTCCATTGGGTGCCAATAAAACAAAACATTTTTTCCCAAACTGTGTAACAAACAAAGTATATGTTTTTAATTATTTAGTCAGTGGCACATTAAAATATTGAGAATGGTCCACAGAATAGTTTTCTAATATCAGAGCTATTTTGTTTTGAAATTGGATTTTAATACAGAAATTAAATTGCTACAGCTCTGTAAAACTTGATTTCAGGACAAAATATAGACAAACATATATTAATGATTCCACTTGATATTGATAGTCTCAGAATGTAGGCTGCTCAGATTGGAAATCATTAAAACTATAATTTTACCAGAATAAATCTAATGTATTTCAAAACGTGCAGAATACCCTTTCATTGGAATCTGCGTCCCATCTCATTAATGATTACACCAATATACGAAAAAGTCGGTACATTCAAGTCAAATGGATGTGTTTCCTACACTGCAGCTCAGACATCTTGGTAACTCACTGTACCGCCCAAATTAATTGCAAGAAAAATGCATACGATTATTTTGAGAGACAATGTCCAAATAGTAACCAAACAGTACACATTAATTAAGCAATCCCGATGCAGAAATTCATCTGTCATCACAATTTCGTCCACCTTCTGGTCCTATTCCTTCGATCTGAGCAGTCCTTAAACGCTGTAAGATATTTAACACCCATCAACGTAGGATCTCGGTCTCGGAGAAAAAGGTTGTTCATATTTCAAAAATAATATCTTTCTCAACGCGATATATGAAATCCTTGCAACTGAACAACTCCAATTGACAAGAAGAACTGTGAAATGGACCCGATTTATTTGGGAAAGCATTACAAATTGTGTAATCGCGCAAGTTATTGTCATTCTGTTTAAAATGTTGCAATTTGCGATCAGGATCGATGCGAGTGAGCTTCGTTGGCGTTTATAAAGCAAGGAGGGAAAGGGTGATGTGGTCGGCGTTTGCATTTGCCATCTGGTGCGTGATGTGAGAGGTTGTACAGACCTGCATTGGAGCTTCGTGCCTCATGCTGCCGGAGTCTGTGCTGAAAGCCGAGCGAGCGCAACGAGCCGCTTCCCTCCCGCTGCCACCCACTTTTGTATTGGCACCGCGCCCCGAGTTGCGCATGTGCGACTGCTGCAGCGCACTCTGGAACCTGTAGTCTTCTTGTTTCGCGGCCGTCTCTGGTCTGGACAATGGGAGAGGAATAACTTGGCCCCAACCGACTACAACTCCCGGCGCACCTGCCCGTGTAACAGCCGTGGAGAACAGGGGGGGCTTTAAGCTCGGATGCGAGCAGCGATGCCTTCCTTGTATCTTGTGGCATGGACCTGCGGAACCAACCTGACGGAAATTTTTGCAAAGCGTTGCTATACCTAAAAATAATAATTCGGTGTACATAAAGTCAGCTGCTATGTGTTTTATTTTAAATACTTACATCCTTGGGAAAATATGGTGCTGAAATAAACCATGTGAAATATCATTAAGGTGTGCGTGGAGAAAATTGATGTTGTACTTATTTAAAGACAGTGTAGTGAAGAGGAAAGCAAATAATCTGATTATTTATCGCGAAATTCCCAAGAATGCGAAAGACCACAGCCTTTTCTGATATTACGGAAACTCGGCCTTTAAAGAGGAAGCCCGTGAGTATAGTTACAAGCAATGCCTTACCTTCCCATACAGTTCCATTCAATCCCGTAATTTTTTTAAAAAATGTGGTTAATAGGATAATCAAGATCAGGAAAAGTAGTTGGCTGGTGCTTTAGCTGGCAGTTCGCGGCGAGGTGTGTACATGGATTCTCATTTCAGTCTCGGTGTATCAGCTACGAGTTGTTGGCACTGAGCGCTGTAAGTACAGGAGAAAGCAGACGGCACATCAGGATCCGCGTGTTTTCCTGCTGCGATGCCTAACACAAGCCTGTCGACGAGTTTCTGCCGTGCTAGGTGTCCTTTGTCTACAGTGGAAATGTTTATTATAGCAGAGTAACGGACAGCACAGCGGGATAATTTGGGCTGGGTGTAGCCAAAAAACTTCATGGGAAAGGAAACTGTTAAAAAAATAAACTTGGTTCCCGTTTCTCTCCCGTTTCGCCTTATCTTTCTACTTTAATTAGTGGCTGGCCGCAGTTTTTTAATTATGAACAGTTGCCTAGCTGTCAGAGGACGTGCGGCTGTTTCGGTCTGTTGTGGTCTGTCGGGCGTGACTTTCGTCGGTCATCAGTGGGTCAAGGCAATGAAATTCCAGGCTAATCAATGAACGGGGAATTCAACAACGGCCCCAGCTGATTAATTGGACTCCCCGGATAGATAAAACTCCTCGCAATTAATAGCACTGCAGTTTCACATTTTTTCTTATTTTGTTAAAATAAATATTAAATTCGAGAAATTATTCGATTATGTTGTCCGATTGTTTGGATGAGCCGCAAGTCTATTTTTTCTTGCAAGCTTCATTGAAACAAATGCATCGTTATGATTTGTGTTTTATTACTGTATTGCTACTAGGTTATAATTTATTAATGTGCCTGAGATTCTTAATAATCAAGAGTCGGCGATGTGCGGTCGTCAGGCCGATCGGATCTGGGCTCGCGGATCATAGCAGCGAGAAATTGTCAAACAGCGGCCGAACCGCAGGCAGCGATTGATGTCAAACGTTGTCAGAGATCAAAACGCAGTGAACTGCGAAGTACAGGAGCAATGATTATTAACTCGACACAAAATGCAGGTTCATATTTCCAATCGAGCAGTACATTATACATCGGGAAAATACATGTATTGTTTAAGTATTGAACTTGGGAAAAGTAAAATTCAGATGAAGACTATTTAAAAACAAAATAACGTTGTTACATTTCGAAATCGTGGGGAAAAATTTGCTTTGCTATGGCAACTAAATGCAAATATGCAAGCAGACTAACACCGCAACACTCATATGGTTATCGTGTTTCTTCTGTGTTCCGCAATAAATAAAATTACGACGGTGGCGATCACTTTCAATAGATGAATGGCAAAAAAAACGTAGCACCAGTATTGGGCTCAGTGGATGTTGATGCGCTGAAGACAACATATAAATTACCCCAGCGTCCTGAACTAGTTACCATTTTTACTGTTACTGAATTAATAAATCCTGGGTCAAACGCTAGCAAAACAGCTTTAAGTATTTGGTTTTAGTTTAAAAATCACTGAATTAGGCCGTGGTAATATCCAGTAGCTACACAAATATTCCCCACTATACAGGAGGAATACACATTGCTTGTCTGAATTGTGCTGGCTCAACAAGTGATATCGGCCCTGTGCCAATTATAGAAAATTCAGAATACAGAAGTGGGCCGTTTAGCCCACAAAATGGGTCTACAATTAAATTGCAATTTCCACCACAAGGTCCTGAGCCCAGCAGTCACCACTCCTCAAGTATCACGGGGGTTACTGGTCTTTACCACCCTTTAAGATGATGTGTCCCAGACATCTGGATGAATAAATAATATTTTCTCATTTTCCCTCTAATCCTTCCATCTATTACTGCAAATCTATGTCTGATGGTTTTCCGTTGGAAATCTTTGCTATTGGAAATTGAGCCTTCCTATTTACTTTAGCTTGGCTCCCAATAAATTATATTCACCTCAGTAAAGTATCTCTCGACCTTCTGGGTTCCAAAGAGAGCAACTGTCCTCCAACCGATAACGCCACACCCTTCTCACATCATCTTCCCAAGTAACCCCAGGAGTTGCTACCCCTGCTCTTTGCCTTATTAACTTCCAACAATTCAGGCACTCAAAACACTCCATCTAGTGATTCACTTGCATTCTGCCAATTTAGTGATACCAAGGTGCCCAATGTCCATCTGCACTAGAGGATATGCACTCATAATGGGTGACAGGTTTGCAGAATATGTCCATTAAGTACACAGTTACTGATCACTTCAATTCTCCAGTCCACTTCCACTCTGGTCTCTCTGTGTTTGGGCCCGCTTCGGATCTTTGAGATCCAAAATGTATTTCAAAACTATTTTCAGTCAATGAACATTTAATATTTGTATCAGAACTGTGTATTTGAGCAGGTAATGTTCAAACAGTTCAGATAGTCAGGCAGCATTAGTGGAGGTGGGGCACATAGATACTGCTGACTCAGCTGGGGGGTAAATTAGTTATTTTTCTTTACCATGACTGCTTCCTGATCTGCTTTCATTTCCTATTTTCTGCAGATGCATTTTTTCATCCCATCCCTAACTAGTTCTGATATGACCTGGTCTACCTCTTCCATAGATGTTGACTGAACTGCCAAGCTTTCGCAGCATTCCTCTTTGTTTCAGATATCAGATAACAAGACTGTGTTTTGTCTCACAAATCCAGCAGGGATTGTTTTTCTCCATGATATCGCCTTCAAACAAATTGTTTTTAACATGCTTTCTGCAACATCATAGTCAACACCAACCTTTTCTTCTGTTGATCTGCATTCTCATGCAAACATTCCCTCGGTTATCTCCTCTCTTGCTATTTTTCTGCAACTCTCCTACAGTGTCCTGGTTCTGAAGAAAGGTTATTGACCTGAAACATTAACTCTGTTTTGCTCTTCATAGATGTTGCCTCTGACCCTTTGAGTATTCTCATTAGTCTCTGCTTTATTTCACATTTGCAGCATTTGTAGTTTTTGTTTCATGTCCCCTTGTTTATTCTAATCTTTTTTTCATATTCCAGTCCGGCATCTTTGCATCATCATCAAATGTAGTCACATCTTTCCCAGAATATAGCGACCAGAAAACTGTGCACACTGCTCAAACTATTGCCTGACTCGTGTTGTATATATTACCTGCATAATATTTTTGTAATCATGTGCAAACATTTTTCATCATGCCCGAGTCATATTTCTAAATAATTTTCATATAGAAACATAGACATATTGATAATAGGAGCAGGACCTGACTCCCCATTCTCAGCATCCAATCTGCCTAACCTTGTCAGAATGATGTAAGTTTCAATTAGATCATATAAATAATTAGTATTCTTTATAACAAGTGAAAATAAACCTATTTGGTCTAATCCAGGTGTTCCCAACCTTTTTCGTCCCTTTGCCCTGGCAACTTTAATAGCACATAAACATGTTATTTCACTTATTTTATGAACATAGAAACATAGAAACATAGAAACATAGAAATTAGGTGCAGGAGTAGGCCATTCAGCCCTTCGAGCCTGCACCGCCATTCAATATGATCATTGGCTGATCATCCAACTCAGTATCCCGTACCTCCTTCACTCCATACCCTCTGATCCCCCTAGCCACAAGGGCCAACATCCAACTCACTCTTAAATATAGCCAATGAACTGGCCTCAACTACCCTCTGTGGCAGAGAGTTCCAGAGACTCACCACTCTCTGTGTGAAAAAGTCTTTCCTCATCTCGGTCTGTTAAAGGATTACCCCCTTATCCTTAAGCTGTGACCCCTTGTCCTGGACTTCCCCAACATCGGGAACAATCTTCCTGCATCTAGCCTGTCCAACCCCTTAAGAATTTTGTAAGTTTCTATAGATCCCCTCTCAATCTCCTAAATTCCAGAGAGTATAAACCGAGTCTATCCTAGTCTTTCTTCATAAGACAGTCCTGACATCCCAGGAATCAGTCGTGGTGAAACCTTCTCTGCACTCCCTCTATGGCAATAATGTCCTTCGTCAGATTAGAACAATAATGATGAACTGTTATACCTGAACCAAAACCAGTCAGTCAATGAGAAAAGATATGTACAAATCCAGAATCAACAAAGTTACCCGCTGGGTAGCTAAATTTACCCCCTGGTCGGGAATCCTTGATCTAATCTGTCCTCTTATAGAATCAGTCATAAACTGTAGCAAGGAAACAGGCCCTTCGACCCAACTTGCCCACACCGTCCATTTTAGGAATCAATCTAGTGAACCTTTCTTGCTCTCTCTCAATGGTAAGTCTCCTTTCTCAACTGAGAAAACAAAAGGCACATAATACTTCGCAATCTAACAATGCCCGACATAATTGTAAATAGACATCCTTCCTGCCATCCTCAAATATAACCATACAACCATATAAACCATATCAACAATTACAGCACAGAAACAGGCCCTCTCGGCCCTTCCAGTCCGTGCCGACCATTTGTTTTCCCCTCTCATCTACCTGCACTCAGACCATAACCACTCCATTCCCTTCCCATCCATGTACCTATCCACTTTACTTTTAAATGTTAAATCGATCCTGCCTCCACCACTTCTGCTGGAAGCTCATTCCACAACAGCCACCACCCTCTGAGTAAAGAAGTTCCCCCTCACGGTTACCCCTAAACTTCTGTCCCTTAATTCTCATGTCATGCCCTCTTGTTTGAATTTCCCTACTCTCAATGGGGAAAAGCTATCCACGTCAACTCTGTCTATCCTTTTCTTCATTTTAAAGACCTCAGTCCCCCCTTTAACCTTCTGCGCTCCAAAGAATAAAGACCTACTGTTCAACCTTTCTCTGAACATAGTTGTGGAACCCAGCAACATTCGAGTAAATCTTTCCTCTGTACTCATCTATTTTGTTGACATCCTTCCTATAATTAGGCGACCAAAATTGTACACATACTCCAGAATTGGTTCTTACAATGCCTTGTACAATTTTAACATTACTTCCCTACCTCCTAATTCAAAGCTCTGATTTTAATAAAGGCCAGGCACACCAAAGGCTTCTTACTACCCTATTCTACATGGCGATTTCCACATTACAGGAACTATGCACAGTTATTCTAGATATCTCTGTTCCACCGCTTTCCCGCTCTTCCCTACCATTTTACCATTGTATGTCTATTTGATTGTGTCTGCCTAGATGTTAGCACTTCACACATTATCAGCATAAACTCCATCTGCATCTTTTAGCCCCACTTTTCCAAATGGCCAATCTCTCTGTAGACTTGAAAAATCTACTTCATTATCCACAACCCCATTATCTTAGTATCATCTGCATTCTTACTTATCTCAATTTTCACCCCTTCATCGGATCATTGATGTACTTGACAAACCAACGTGAACAACACAGATTCCAACCTGACAAACAGCCATCCCCATTACTCTCTGACATCTCCCATTCAGCCACGGTTGAATCCATCTTGATACTCCACCATTAACACCCAAAATTGTACCTCTTAACCAAACCTTCCATGGGAACCTTGTCAAAGGCCTTCACGGAAATCCATATAGACAATGTCCACTGGCTTTACCCTCACAATTTCCCTAGTAACGCTTCAAAAATTCAAGAAGGTATGTCAAACAGACCTTCCTGGCACAAATCCATGTTGACTGTTCCTGGATCAGACCCTGTTTATTCAGATGCTTATATATATTATCTCTAAGTATCTTTCCATTAATTTGCCCACCACTGACGTTCAAACGAACAGGTCTATAATTGCTAGGTTTTATTCTTTGAACCTTTTTAAACAATGGAACACATGCGCAGTACGCCAATTCTCCGGCACTATTACTGTTTCTAATGACATTTGAAATATTTCTGGTCATGCTCTGCTATTTTTACACTAATTCCCTCAATGTCTAGGGAATATCCTGTCAGGACTGGAAGACTTATCCACTTTTATATTTTTCAAAAGTGTCAGTACTTCCTCCACTTTGAATCTCCTAGTTTCATAGTCTTACTGTACTTTTCCCCCTACCTCACAGTGTTCAATATCCCTCTCCTTGGGTGAATACGAAGAAAATAAATGTTCAATTAATTACTTGCTGTTTTAGTTAACACGCCAATTGCCGTCTTAAATTAGTACGGGTGTCAATGGTTATGGGGAGAAAGCTGGAATTTGGGGTTGAGAGTGAAAGAATAGGGCAGCCATGACTGACATGGATGGTAGACTTGATGGGTCAAATGACCGATAATGAGCTGCTCTTTGAATGGGGCCCATGCTACAAATACTTGCTCAACAACATGTTCTGCATTATTTTTAGTGACTAGTCTAACGAGCATCCAAGTTGTTTGTACATTAAGCATCTAATCTAAGTTAATTGTATTATCAATTATTATTCTATTATTATTTTTTAAACTTTTTATTTGTTTTATTTTTTATTAGAAGCAATTGTCAGAGATAAAACATGTGTGGTATTTTCACATAGTCTCGTATTGATGATATCTGGACGTATTGAACTACCTGTAGCTGTAATTCTTGAAACGAGAGGAAGGTCCCCCATCTCATAAAGGTCTCCAGTTTTTAGTTCCTAAGCTTTCCCATTGTACAAAAATGTCTTGGTCTAAAGTAGACGGTTTTTTAAACGAGGGATTATTGGCAGGGATTGGGATATTTAATATATTTGAAGTCTTTAAATTTACTAAATTTTATAAAGTTTTTTTTAAGTTATAAGGTTTTTTTATTTAAGATATAAGAGGTTTAAATTTTATTATTTAAAGAGGAGAGATAAATCTCTCAATTTAAGGGTTGATTTCAAAATGTTCCAGATTCGTAAGGTTGCTATGGATTATCGGATTTTTCTCGTACGTGATTTGTCAGATGTATTGGAAGAGAGAATCTCACGCCTATATTGAAAGGCGAACAAACTTCCCTCTACCAATTTAACCAGTTTACTTGTTGGCATGTATCGTCCATCAGTGATTAAAGTTTCATATTATTAGATGCCCAGTTTGACATAATATAGAAGAAAATTAGGAGAACAATTCACCAAATTTCTTTAGGTTTGCATAAATGTTGTTTTGTGAATTCTGTTGTGTTTTATAATCCCAGATAAAGTTTGTAATCACAGTCAAGTTTTTTTTTTAAAGTTTTTAGGGAGGAAAATCGGTATTGATTGATATAGGTAAGAGTTGTGGAAGGAAAATCATTTTTTATGGCATTTACTATAAGGGAAATGGAAAGGTTTTCCAAAATTGAATAAGGGCAGGTTGTTTGGTGATTAATGGTGGGAAAATCTGCTTGAAATAAGGAAGGTTATTTTCTAGTCACGTAGACTCTCCAAGATATTTTTTAAAATTTTGATTGCAAGTCTTTAAAGGTGGGGGAAATTTTAGGAGGTGTGAAGAGTATTGAGGTTTTATCGGTATAATTTCAACTTTTTCCAGTTTATTTCTATTTCCTGGAAGGAGCCGAATTGTTCTATGAGATTTAGTATATTTGGGATACTGACTTGGGATGTTAGTATTATCTAATAGTATATCATCTGCATATAACAACACTATTTTATTAGTATATTTAGTATTATAGCCATGAAATGCTCGGATGTATTCTTATACTTTCAGCTAAGGGTTCTTGCAAGGGCAAATGACATTGGTGATATTGCACACCCCTGTCTATTTCCCCAAGTATAATTGATATTTATGGTGAGAGGAGTTTGATTAGTCAGTAATCTGGCAGTCGGATTGTTGTATAACAACTTTATCTATGAATAAATTTTCTCCCTCAATGGAATATAATTTTTTTACATGACTCGGTGAAGAGATATTCCCATCTACTTGTCAAAAATGCTTTGTTTGCATCTAGGAAATAATTGATAAGTCTTTGTTATTATTCTGTGTGCGTATATTTATTAAACAAGGCATT
>CM069131.1:128489818-128544847 GCA_035221665.1 Okamejei kenojei
CCCCCCCCCCCCCCCCCCCCCCCCCCCCCCCCCCCCCCCCCCCCCCACCCCCCCCCCCACCCCCCCCCCCCCCCCCCCCCCCCATCCTTTTTCTCTCTCTTTTCCTCTCCTCCGGTTTGTTGTGTGTTTTGTTTTTATTGAGGAGATATAAATAAACAGGCATGTGAAATACATGACGCAATTTTGCAGATAGCAAGGAACTATGTTTTTTTTCATGAATGATGCTTGGTGGCGAATATTGTATAAACTTAACTACAGATATATTTTTGGAATTTTGAGTGTCATTAATTGCCCCCAACAGGCACATACTGCCTCTCCAGCATGCCATTATTAAGTCATGAACCTAGAATACTTTGATACAGACTGATGGACACCACGAGATTCAGTATTCTGTTCCAATTTACCATTATTTATTCTCCTAATAATTAAACAGATGTTTCATTGAACGTCATTCAATGGGATGACGAAACGAACTGAACCAAGACACCATTCCTTTCCATATCCACTGTACACAATAATTTTCTACTGGGCACGAAAATGTTTACACTAAAAGGGATTTACAGCATATTTTGTTGTATGCCAGAACCTAAATTTCATAGGAGATAAATGAGGCTCTGGTGTACTTTTAGCAAACACAGTGAGATTGATGGGATGAACACTGGTGTTTACTTAAATGCAGGGAATAGTACTGGAAAAAAGGTTGATGAACTTAGAGTCTGGATCACAGTATAGGTATTTATGGTTTGTGGTCTTTACAGAAAACTAGGTGGTGAGAGTGTCAAAATTCAATTTTCAGGGATGATAGCGAATGAGGTAAAAGAGTCCAGGAATGTATAGAACATTGCAATCACTCAGATGGGATTGTACTACAGCCCCCCCCACCCCATCCCCACCCCTAATGCAAGCCAAGCTGTATATAGGGCAACAGATATGTAAAACATATCGTACAAGGATGTAAAAAGTAACAGGGTTGTCAAGGAGGGTGACTTTAATTCCTGATACTGACTAAAGACATTCTTAGTTCAGAGATGTAGTAGGACAGAATTTGCTAGGTGCATCCATGAGGGTTTATTAAACGCGTTGTAGAGGGTGGTAAGTGAACCTGCCAGGTGGCTGGTGTATTCAATGGGAGAGCATGTTGTGAACAGTGAATTCCTTAGGTTTTAAGATACGTATGAATAAGAATAAAGTATGGACTTTGGAGATAAGTACCAAATATAAGGGAGGCAAGTTACTTTTATTGAAAGGAGTAGAGAGTAAATTGGAAGCAGTGTTATTGGGCAAATCCACATCTGACATGTGGGAAATAGTTTATAAGACTAGCATTTAGGTCAGTCATGTTCCAAAAGGAGGGATAAGGATGGCAAGAAAAAACAAAACCTGGATGACAAAAGGTTATAAAATTGGTCAAAAACATAAAGAAAGCAAGAAAAACCCAAGCAATGAATTAGGAAGGGCCAAAAAGGACCATGTACCGTCAAGTAGAATTTAAGAGAATCCAAGGGATTTTAAATACTTTAAAACACAAGGGGGTAGGACCGTACAATTTAGGACCATAAAACAATAAAAGGAATGAACCCTTTGGCTACAATTGCATGTGCTGAACAAGATTCCCAGCTGAAACTGATCTCATCCGCCTGCCACGATCCACCTCTCCTCTGCAGTTCCATGGGCCTTGCTAAAACCCTCTTACCACACCACTGTCTGATCTGCTCCACCCACCACCCCTAACAATGAGTTGCAGGCGCCCACCACATTAAAAAAACCTGCCGCACATTTCTATTACACGTCCCTCTCCCTATAGAAACATAGCATAGAAAATAGAAATTAGTGCAGGAGCAGGCCATTCGGCCCTTCGAGCCTGCACCACCATCCAATATGATCATGGCTGATCATCAACTCAGTATCCTGTACCTGCCTTCTCTCCATCCCCTGATCCCTTTAGCCACAAGGGCCACCCCAACTCCCTCTTAAATTAGCCAATGAACTGCCCTCCTCCTTCTGTGGCAGAGAATTCCAGAGAATCAAACTCTCTGTGTGAAAAATGTTTTCCTCATCTCGTCCTAAAGGAATTCCCCCTTATCTTAGACTGTGACCCCTTGTTCTAGACCTCCCCAACATTGGGAACAATCTTCTCGCCTCAGCCTATCCAACCCCTTAAGATTTGGTAAGTTTCTATAAGATCCCCCTCAGTCTTCTAAATTCTAGCGAGTACAAGCCAAGTCTATCCAGTCTTTCCTCATTTGAAAGTCCTGACATCCCAGGAATCAGGCCTGGTGAACCTTCTCTGTACCCCCTCTATGGCAAGAATGTATTTTCTCAGATTTGGAGACCAAAAACTGTATGCATACTCAGGTGTGGTCTCACAAAACCCTGTACAAACTGAAGTAGAACCTCCCTGCTCCTATACTTCAATCCTTTCGCTATGAATGCCAACCTTCCAATTTGCTTTCTTCACTGCCTGCTGCACTGCATGCCTACTTTCAAATGATTGTTGTACCATGACACCCAGGTCTTGTTGCATCTCCCCTTTTCCTAATTTGCCACCATTCAGATAATAGTCTACCCTCATGTTTTTGCCACCAAAGTAGACAACCTTACATTTATCCAATTATACTGCATCTGCCACGCATTTGCCCACTCACCCAGCCTATCCAGTCACCTTGCAACATCTAGCATCCTCCTCAACACTAACACTACCCCCCGCTTAGTGTCATCTGCAAATTGGAGATGTTGTATTCAATTCCCTCGTCCAAATCATTAATATATATTGTAAATGGCTGGGGTCCCAGCACTGAAACCTTGCGGTACCCCACAAGTCACTACCTGCCATTCTGAAAAGGACCCGTTTACTCTCCCTTTGCTTCCTGTCTGCTAGCCAGTTCTCTATCCACATCAATGCTGATCCCCCAATACAGTGTGCTTTAAGTTTGTATATAATCTCTTATGTTGGACCTTGTCGAAAGGCTTCTGAAAGATTTAGATATTAACACTCCCTGATTCTCCCTTATCCACTCTGCTAGTTACATCCTCGAAAAAGTCTATAAGATTCGTCAGACATGATTTACCTTTCGTAAATCCAGCTGACATTGTCTATTTATTCACCCTTTCCAATGTGCGCTAACTTTATTAGCTATACCTCTAGTGTTGGGCATTTCACCCTGGGAAAAAGGTTCTGGCTGTCTATCCTATATATGCCGTCATATTTATATACTTCGAGGAAGTCTCCCCCCCACATCTGGTGTTCCAGAGAACAAAACCAAGTCTATCCAACCTCTCCCTGTAGCTGAAACCCTCTAATGCAGACAGCATTCTGGTAACCTCTTCTGCCACGTTTCTTTTCACATAATTCTCTGTAATTAGGGTGACCAGAACTGCATGTCATATTCCAAATGCAGCTAACTGAGGACCTATAGAGCTTCACCATGACTTCCTTACTATTGTATTCTATGCGCCCAACAATGAAAGCAAACAAGCATACCATACGCTTACTTTACCAGCCTGCCGACGTGTTGCCCCTTTTCTAAGCTATGAATTGGTCTCCAAGATCTCTCTGCTTTCAATGCTGTTACGGATCCTGCCATTAACTATATACTCTCTCCATACATTCAATCTCTCAAAATGTAACACCTTGCCGGGTTAAACGCCATCTGCCATTCTCCACCCACTTCCACAGCTGATTATATCCTGCTGTATTTTTGACAGCCTTTTCGCAGTCTGGCAACGCCTCCAATTTTGGTCTCTTCAGAAACTACTTACCATACAATGTATATTTACATTTAGATCATTTGTATGTGCCGCAAATGCAGAGGTCCACAGACTCCAGCAGAAATTGCTTCCATCACAAACTCTTGGTTTCTCTTGAATAAGGCCAGTTACTCCCTATGACCAAGTCATCATGATTCCCATGCATCTTAAATCTTTGGTTCGGCCTCCAAGGAGAACCTTATCCAAGGCCTTACTAAAATTAATGTATTACACCAACCAACTTTCATCAATCTACTTTGTCATCACCTCAGAAAACTCAATTGAGTTTGTGAAACACAACCTGTATCTACTACATCTATTACAAACCTACTGACTCTCACAGTTATCTAGACTACACTACTTATTACCCTGCCACTGCAAAAACTCTATCCCACTCCCAATTCCTCCGTCTCCATTGCATCTGCGCCCAGGATGAGGTGTTCCATATCAGGACATACGAGATGTCCTCATTCTTAGGAACAGGTTTTTCCCAAATTCTATCATAAGATGAGCCCCACACTGTGCCTCCTGGTATCCCTTAGCTCCTCCTCCCTCCCAGTTGCAACAGGCACAGAGCCCCCTTTGTCCTCACTATCATCCCATCAGCTGTCTCATAACAGCACATAATCCTCCAAGATTTTCACCCCTCCAATGGGATCTCACCGCTATTCACAACTTCCCCCATGCTCAGCATATACATCGTTGGTGAAGGAGCTTTTCCAGTGTGCTGTTTTATTTCCTGTATATATAAACTGATTCTACATGTAGTTTTAATGCATTTGGAAGCCTAGTTTTCTAAATACACAGACAAGTGGAAGGTCTCATGCAAACCAACTATTGTAAGCTACTCGATATTGTTATGGCAACCACTGTTACTAAGGGCTATCAGTGTAAAACATGCAATTAAGAAAGAGATAAAAGTGTGACTTTGAAAATTCTGACAACCAATTATTATATGACTAAATACAATGCTGGACTAAAGTGGCTATTAAATCAAGCTGATTCAATGTACAAATCTCTTACTCATGGCTCTGTTTCAAATACCAACAAAGTATAATGTTTAGTTGAGGTTTTTGCATTGTTAAGGAAAATATTCTGGAGATCACTGACTGATGTTACGGGTATCTCAGTGGCAGTGCAACCTGACACACAGATATTGTCATAATCTGATGTACTCAAAACCAGACGCACATGCAATCAAAACTCTAAACAGAAAAGGGAAACAACTGTTCAAAGGAAATTATCTCATCTATTGGTCTTTGCACTTTTAATGGATATTATCCACTGGCGTCATCTCAACATATGTGAGCAGAAACTGGCTATTTGAGAAGCAGCTTTTACTAACTATTGTATCTGGTTATTGAAAATGCTCCTATAGCATATTCCTTCAAAATCGTCTTTTTTAAAATACATTAACACATTTTATAATAAAATAAATATTATTTTTAAAAAAACATCCTATCAGTAAAGTCACTCACACAGTCAATGAAGTCCATCTATTATAATTTTTGCCATCATTTCACAAAATACAAGACGATTTCTGCATGACAGAGTCTATCTTTTTCCTTCCTATTTTTTTTAATGAACAATCATTTATTCAATGCTGTCCACAAGAAGATGAGTGAAGGTCAATTGGTCGTTTCCAATGCAAAAAAATGGTTAATATACAAATAAATGCCTAAAGTATAAAATAGTTAGAATCTTTGCACAGTACATTTAATATTGTCTTCGGAATAAGATTTCCCTAAAGTGTGTCTTTTAAATAGAGGCTAGAAAAGAGAAGACAAGTAAGGAAACACAGAAGTACATCGCAAAATAATTAACATATTTTTTAGTCTTGAGAGCATATGATGACAGTGAAAACCTGAAAAAAAGGGTGGCTTATCCAAAATCAAGAGCGACTACAAATTTGAAAGAAAATAACCTTTGAATTTCTGTCCCTAACTGCCATCTCCCAGACTTTCTATAACATGATTCTCTTCAAACCAGTTTTAGTTAATGCCCTTCTGTACAGAATCACGATTTAGCCTTTATTATGCAAAACTATTCTAGACTTGATTTACAAATATTTCTTAGCAGTTTGGAGACTAAATACTACCAAGATTATATTCATTAGATCAATGTAAAGATCAGGAGGGAGGAAAACACACAGTCGACATCACTCCTTTCAGCAACTAAATAAGTGTAACACCAATTAATTTATAAAATTTCAGAGAAACAAAAACAGCATAACCTTTACGACTACAAATTTAAGCATCCATTGAATTAAAAAAATGAAAAAATTCTAAACTGAGTTTTATATCAAACTGAGTTGATTAATGAAAAATTCCCAACTGAGCTGATTGATACATGAAAAATTGAGAAGCCTAAAACAAAAATCATATGCATAAACTTACCCAAATTTGCAACTTAATCCTTTTCTCATTCCTGAGACGGTCTTTACCTTGAAGTCAATACAACAGTGCTTACAAAGGCAGATGTAAACGAATCATCAGCATAGCGGAAGAGAAAGGACGTTTTCCCAACACTGCTGTTGCCCAATGATCAGTAGCTTAAACATATAGTCAAAGTTCTGGTCAGCTGTGTCCTTCTGAACAAATCGAGAATCCTGTGTCGATGCCATCTGGAATACAGATTACAGAGTACCTTCAAATAATAACATTCACCGCAAACATACATATCAAATAATATTTTGAACAAGAATGTCAAAGATTCATAAATAATTAAAGGTAGCTAAATTAAAAATAATATTACAGCTTTACATGTCATCATGTCGAGTCTTTCTGCTGACTGGTGAGCAAGCAACAAAAAGCTTTATACTGTACCTCGGTACACGTGACAATAAACTAAGCTAAACTAAATCAACTAAACATGACTATGTTATATCGCAATTTACCAGTAAAACAGCCAGGGATAAAAATTCCGGGAATTTACAGAAAAATGTACTGCTGTTGAAAGTTTAGTTAAACTCTCAGCAATTTAACAAAAATGGTGGCAAACTTTATTCCAAGTTTCCTCTGTAGCAAATTCATTTTCTCTAAACTGGTACCATTCATTCGTGAGACAAACTAATTAATGTGATCAATGACACTATCAACTGTGCACCGTTGCAATTAAAATAACAGCGTTCCTGAAAATTAAAATACAATGCTCCCATGCAGCTCCTTCAGTTGGTGCTGGATAAAAGCTGGTCCATCAACAGTGAAAACATCACAAGCACTATCAAGGACATCTGCAGAAACTAAGGTGAAAGGATGCAGGCTTCCAACATCCACGGGGGAAACCAGGTGTGGGGGAATTGCGAGAGAGGCTGAGAAAAACAGGGCGAAGGGGAAACCGGCATGGGGGGGGGTGGGGGGGGGGGGCGTAGAAGAAGGACAAAGGGGAACCCAGCATGACGTTGGGAGTGGTCCTCACTGAAGGTCTCTCTATAAGGGATTCCTCCCCATTTACATCAGGGTATCTGGGGTGGAGAGTGCTGCACATGGCTGTGGCCTGTAACAGGTACTTGAGCCGGTTCGCGGGACTCGCCAGCCGCCTGCCACTTCTGCAACAGGAGGAGACCACGTTCCATTTGTACATACAGTGTGAGAGGTTGCAACCACTGTTCGACTATCTGAAGAGGCTTTTCCGCAAGTTTTTTGCTACATTTTTGCCCCAACACTCCTGATATTTGGGCACCCGGTACAGAAGGGGGGAAGGTCGGGAGGGAGGAGGGGATCTCCCTGTCCGTCTGCTCCTGGGCCTGGCCAAGTTGGCCCATTCATGGGTCCAAGCAGCGGGTAGTAGATGGGTTGACTGCCTGGGTAGTAGCACCAGGTTTGACTCCCTGCCCCTTTTCCGGGCCTACGTCCATGCCCGCGAGTCCCTGGAGAGGGAACATGCGGTGTCCACGGGGACTTTGGAGGCCTTCCGTGCATGCTGGTTGCCGTGGGAGGTTGAGTGTTTTGTTGATAAAATTGGTGTTATATTAATTTGATGATCGTTTGCTTGTAAAACTGTCAACATAGGCAGTCTTTTATTGTGCTAATTTGTATATTTATTTTTATTTTTTTGAATAAAAGTATTTGTGTAATAAAAGCTGGGGTAGGGGGGGGCACAGAGCACAAAGGGGGACCATCGAGGACTAAATGGAAAACTTTGCAACTTTGTCAGCACCCTATCTGTGGCGACTCTTTGCAAACCTTGGGTATGCAAAACAAAGAATCTTACTGTGACCTGTCACATGTGATAATAAGTATAATTCATTCAATCTAAAATGTTTCATTTTGAAATCTTCTTGTTGTACCTGCATCAACCACCTCATCATCTGGTACTATACACGCAGTTCCCTCTGCATGTAAAACCTGCCACGCATACCCCCTTCAAATATTTGCACTTTAAAATCTATACCCTCTAGTTTTAGATGCCCCTATCCAGGTAAAAAGACTGTGACCATGCACATTATCCATGTCTCTCATGATATTATAAACCTGAATAAGATCACCACAGAGCCTCATTCAACCTCAATAAGGCCACCCTTGTCTCTCCTCAAGAGGCAATTAACTCAAGCCATCAATCCATCCATCCAATATCTGCGAATCTTTGTTGCACCATCTCTAGCTTTATCAGATACTTCTCAGAGAAGTTGTACAAGTGTTAGTTAGCCCAATACTGTGAACTGCACACTACATTCCAAGTGCAGCCCAACCAACATTTTGTACACTGTAACATGATGCCTCAACTCTTGTACTGAATGCCTTGGTCCATAAAGTCAAGCATGTCATACGCCTTCTTCACCATCCTGTTTGTTACCATTTTTATGAAACAATGTACTTGTACCCGAAGTCTTTGTGTTCAACAGCACTCTCCAGGACCTTGCCATTTATTGGATGTCCTGAATTAAATTCCAAAAATGCATCACTTCATACTTGTCTGAGTTAAATCCCATCTGCCATTCCTTTGCCATTTTCCCAGTTGGTTAGTTAACCTTTTTTGGTGTTTTCTGCAAACATACATTCTCCTCCAAATCATTAATATATGTGACAAACCACAGGGAACCCAGCACTATCCCTTACAGAACATCATTGATCATAGGTGAAAACAACAATTCCACGACCGCCCATTGCCTTCCACCATCAAGGCAATTTGGTATCCAAGTGGCTAGCACACGTTCCATAATCCTTTGTTTAACAAGGAAACTGCAGATGCTGGAAAATCGAAGGTAGACAAAAAGTGCTGGAGAAACGCAGCGGGTGCAGCAGCGTCTATGGAGCTTTGGACCAATCATATTCTTTTGGACCAATCCACCATTGTGTCCTTGCCAAAAATCCATGTCACAGAGAAGACCATGTAGACAGTGTCTACCACCCTGCCCTCATCTATCCTCTTGCCCATCTCCAAAAAACTCAATAAAGTTTATCTAAAATGATTTGGTCCACACATAAAGCCCCGTTGACTATCTCTAATCCATTCCTGCTTTTCCAGTAGCCTTCCCATCACTGGTGTTAAGCTCATATGCCTGTGATATCCTGGTTTGTCCTTGCAGCCCTTCTAGAATGCACCTGCATTCTAACATTAAATGAATCATATTTAATGAGTCATCCTCCTGTCTTCCGGTAACTTACAAATGACTAATCAAAGACAGTTTACAATTTCAATAGTATTAGCAATGAATCATAAGATCCTGTTAGTTTTCTGAATTATTTGCACCTGCATCTAACGTTAAATGAATCATGTTCTAGAACAGTCAGATCCCTCTGTATTTTAATCTGCACTTGCTTTGCAATCTCTCAGAATTATTTGTATTTGGAAAGATAACATGATCCTTTATTTTTCCTGACAAGTGGAAATTTTCAATGTTCCCACATTATATTCCATTTGTTAGACCTTCTTTGAGTGTCGGATTTTATTTTATTAGCAAAGCAACCAGGAGCTGAAGGCATCTTGTAGTGCATTTGGTGGGTAAGATCTGGAATACACTGTTCAAAGGACAGAGGAAGTAGACTCAATACAAAAAAAAAATTAAAATTGATATGGATGTTTAATGGAGAAAAATAATTTATAAAGATAAGCAGCGGACTTGGTATAATTTGAAAAGCACTTTCAAAAACCAGCAAAAGTACCATGAGATGAATAGCTTCCTTCCACGCTGTTTGATTAGATGCAATATATTTATAAGATTAGATTTTAATAGTTTTTTTTCTACATGGAGATATTCCAGCAACTAGCATCATTTTTTTTAAACCGTCCCCATCTACAATAGATGTTTTAAATAAAAAAGTATCAATCTTTTGAGTAATTTGCAATTAATTCTATAATCCTCTGTAATGGATTTTTAACTATATCCACAGTAATGCTGCCTTTCATAGGATTGAAAGCCATGAAGCTCAAGTGAAGAGTATGATGGAATACTGTTCTTCACCACCAGCCATTTGATCTTGGACACTCACCACTCTCAACACCCACTACCTTCATCATTAGTGGATGCAGTACCACCTGCAAAATTAAAGGAAATCGGTAAAATCTCCTTCACCACAATGGACAAGTGCAAGAACCACTTGGGAAAGCTTTGATCTGCAGTCTTCCAAGTCACACACCATCCTTGTTTGGAGATCCTTGTACCACCATTCTTTCATAATTTTTGGGTAATAATGCAAAGAGATAAGGAAGAGGAGCGAAGAGGGGGACAATAATTTTTCACATAAAGCAGGATGTGATAGGCTGAATGGGCATTAGCAGTTGATAAAAACACAAATGGGAAGAAACAAAGAAAGGGAGTGGAAAACAGAATGGAGAGCTAGGGGATGATGAGACTAACATGGTGAAGCATATGTACACAGCAGTAAAATGTGTCAGTAAAACTGACACATTTACTTTCCCATTATATCTGTGCCAACTGCAGTCAGCAATTCCAATATATGCACAAAGAGCACTTTGAAAACTAAACAGTCAGATTCCCAGTTCAATGCTGAAAAAGCAATAAACAGGCAGCAGGTTGGAGAGAAATACTGACTGGGAGCTGGAGTAGTCCACAGCCTCTTTCGGTCTGTGATTCCGTGCTCAGAGATTATGGTTTGTGTGTGCATTATAACTCACCACACCTGCCATTTCTTCATATTTCTTATTATACTAACCTGGCATACATTTCATTGATGACTTAGTTAGACATAAAAGAATATAGAAAATAGATGCAGGAGTAGGCCATTCGGCCCTTCGTGCCAGCACCACCATTCAATATGATCATGGCTGATCATCTAAAACCAGTACCCCATTCCTGCTTTCTCCCCTTAGCCCTTGATTCCATTAGCCCTAGTTGACCTAAAATGGATGAATTGCAAGGGATAGTTCCTAAATGCACTGCTTTTATGTAAAAATAGAGCTATCTTCAGTTAGACTCCAACTACAAAATTCCCTTGGTCTAGATTCACACAGAGGAAGTAATTTCTCCACATCCAATCCTATCAAATCACTTTGTTTTAAAAAAACCTCAATTCATTTCCCTTCTAACCTGAATGAAAATGTTTAACCAACACATCTCTGTCATTTAACCTTTTTTTAGCACAGTATATTTTCTGTTTTGCACTCCTTTAACACAAATGTACCTTTTCCTTCATGCCCAAATTTGATTAATCATAGTCACAAACAGGCCCTTTAGCCCAACTTGCCTACACTGACCAACATCCCATCCACACGTCTCGGTTGCTTGCATTTGGCCCATGTCTCTCTAAACCTATCCTATCCATGTACCTGTCTAACTTTTCTTGAAACGCTGCAATAATCCTTTCCTCAACTGCCTCCTCTAGCATCTTTGTGTAAAAGTTACCCCTCAGTTTTCTAATAAAATCTTTCCCCTCTCACCTTAAACCTATGTTCTCTGTTGTTGATTCCTTTACTCTGGGCAAGGGGTTCTGTGCGTTTACCCGATCTATTCCACTCCTGATTTTGTTCACTTCTCTAAGATCATCCCACATCCTCATGCGCTCCAAGGAATAGTGTCCTTGCCTGCTCAACCTCTCGCTCAGGCACTCAAGTCCTGGCAACATCTCGTAAATCTTCTCTGCGCCCTTTCCAACTTGACATATTTCCTATAACATGGTGCTCAAAACTGACAACAATACTCTAAATGAGGCTTCCCCAACGTCTTATTGACAAGATGACCTCCAACCTTTATTCTCAATATTCTGACTGATGAAGGCCAATGTGCCGAGAGCCCTTTTGACCACCCTACCTACCTGTGACACTACTTTCAAGGAACTACGTACCTGCACTCCTAGACCTCTCTGCTATACAACACTCCCCAGAGCCCTACCATTCATTGTATAGGTCATGCCCACGTTAGACTTGCCAAAATGCAACACCTCATATTTCTCTGTATTAAATTTAATCAACCATTCAACAGCCATCCTACCCAATTGATCAAGATCCTGCTGCAATATTTGATAACCATCTTCACTATCTACAATATCACCCACTTGTGTGCCATCTGAAAATTTCGCTAATTGGGCCTTACACATTCCCATCCAAATCATTGACATAGATGCCAAACAGCAATGGGTCCAGCACAGAACCCTGAGGCACATCACTAATCACAGGCCTCCAGTCTGAAAAGCAACCTTCCACCATCACCATTTTCCTTCCATTAAGCCAATTTTCTATTCATTCAGCTATCTCTCCTTGGATCCCATGCGATCTAATCTTTCAGAGCAGCATACCATACAGAACCTTGTTGAATGCCTTGCTGAAATCGAAAATCTGCATCTGTGCCCTCATCAACATCTTCAAAAAACGCAATCAGATTTGTGTCACATGAACTCCCACGTATAAAACCATGCTGATTATTCCAAATCAGTCCCTGTCCATCTAAATGCATGTATATCATATCCCTCAGGATATTCTCCAGTAACTTTCCAACCACAGATGTTAGGCTCACTGGCTTATAGTGCCCAGGCTTTTCCTTGCAGCCCTTCTTGAATAGAAGCACAATAGTAGCCACCCTCCAGTCTTATGGCATCTGACCATTAAATAACAACTTCTACCTCTCAGCTAGGGCACCTGAAATTTTCCTGCTAGCTTCCCACAGTGTCCTTGGATATATCTGATCTGTTCCTGGAGATTTGTCTACCTTCACACCCGTCAGGACCTTCAGCACCTCATCAACCGTAATACTGACTACTGTCAAGATACTTCCATCGATTGCGGCAAATACCCTATTCCTCCTGTCTTTCTTCACTGTAAAAACAGAGGAGATACACTTGCTGTGGACCTTGCCCATCTCCTGTGGCTCCATGCAGAGTTGACCGCTTTGATTCCTGAGGGGTCCCATTCTCTCTCTGATGTGTGTCCCAGATGTGGTTTGACCAAGGCTTGATACCATAATGCACGATTTTCTCAGTGAAATACAAGCAGAAAATGCTAGACATATTCAATCGGTTAGGCAGCCATCGTGGAGAAAAACGGTCAACATTTCATTAAATCTGTTCTTTCTCACCATATCACCATAATTTTTGCTTGATATAATGAACATTTCCAATATTTTTCCTTTTTATTACTGTGCAGTATCCACGATGTTTTTCTTGAACATCATTAACCCTCTTATACAGATATAAGGGATTGAGGAAGAGATGGGAATTTCAGGGAAAACTATTGAGACTATAAAGGAAAAGAGGAAACAGGAAATGGGATGGAGTAAGGGATGAAAAGTGATTGAGAGGAAAAAACAAATGGGATAGTGCAAATGATCATTCTCCACAGTACATTGTTCAGCAACGGAAAAATCAAGGCCTTCAGGAAAATAAAGCAGTAAGAACGAAATGCACAGAGATAAAAGTGCCAAAATTACGAAACATATTAAGACAGCAAAGCAATAAAATGAAACTGAATGTCATGAAGTTCCAACAAAATATTCTGCTCTGCTATAATATTTGGCTATTTTTTCAGATGATTTTCCCTATTTGATCTACCTAACAGATTTTCAGGGGAAGGCAGCAAAGCAAGTATAAGAGCTGTTGGCAGAAGACTGCAACTCACAGAGGCTCTAACATTTTACACCCGCAGTAGAAGTAAACACTATGCTTTCCAATCATAGTGGCAATATTGTCAGAACTTTTCTGACAATATTGCCATGGGTGGGTACCCTGTCCAAGCCTTCGTTATTCCCATCATCCCAGAATTGCTTTACAACAAAGGATTAACCTACTACCACAGCATCCATCTTCTATGAAGAGACATTGCCCAGCAATAAAAAAGGGAGCAATGAAAATATTAATGGACATGGATCTAAGGTGGTAAAATGGTGTTCATTTTGATAATGTAACTGAATGACAAATAGTATGAACTACTCTTATTTTTATGACCAGATGATAATTTCCCCTTTACAGCACAGGGTCAATGAGGATAAATGCTCACCAAGCTAATTAACATGGTCCAATTTCAGTGTGGCACCATCTGGAATGTAATGTCAAATGTTGTAATGGATGGTGCATTCATAAATTCAATCATTCTGGGAGGCAAGTGACTGATTCTGCCATTTCTTTATCTTTGATTTTTATAATTTACTTAAAGGATAACATCATGATATATCCTAGAATAGCTTAAACTATAAGAGAGAAATAATGTTAAATTGATGCTAGCCATTCTACCGGTGCTTAACCGGAAGGTTTCCTGTGCAGAAATACCTTTTGTCCTGTAGCTCAGATGAACAGCTTTGGATAGCTACACGACACATTGTCTATTATATAAACTGCTTATAGGACTAGAATTAGAACATTTCTGCAACTTGTATTAGCAGATAGTAGTAGTGGACCCTAAATGAGACTAATTCAATTAGTCATGGCAATTTAACCAAATGTAACTGTTAAACATAACCCTTCTTACAATTTAAAGTTTCCAAGAACTTATGTAAATTCCATTGTGTGCCAATAAAACAAAACATTTTCCCAAACTGTGTAACAAACAAAAGTATATGTTTTAATTATTTAGTCAGTGGCACATTAAAATATTGAGAATGGTCCACAGAATAGTTTTCTAAATATCAGAGCTATTTTGTTTTGAAATTGGATTTTAATACAGAAATTAAATTGCTACAGTTCTGTAAAACTTGATTTCAGGACAAAATATAGACAAACATATATTAATGATTCCACTTGATATTGATAGTCTCAGAATGTAGGCTGCTCAGATTGGAAATCATTAAAACTATAATTTTACCAGAATAAATCTAATGTATTTCAAAACGTGCAGAATACCCTTTCATTGGAATCTGCGTCCCATCTCATTAATGATTACACCAATATACGAAAAAGTCGGTACATTCAAGTCAAATGGATGTGTTTCCTACACTGCAGCTCAGACATCTTGGTAACTCACTGTACCGCCCAAATTAATTGCAAGAAAAATGCATACGATTATTTTGAGAGACAATGTCCAAATAGTAACCAAACAGTACACATTAATTAAGCAATCCCGATGCAGAAATTCATCTGTCATCACAATTTCGTCCACCTTCTGGTCCTATTCCTTCGATCTGAGCAGTCCTTAAACGTTGTAAGATATTTAACACCCATCAACGTAGGATTTCGGTCTCGGAGAAAAAGGTTGTTCATATTTCAAAAATAATATCTTTCTCAACGCGAGTAAATGAAATCCTTGCAACTGAACAACTCCAATTGACAAGAAGAACTGTGAAATGGACCGATTTATTTGGGAAAGCATTACAAATTGTGTAATCGCGCAAGTTATTGTCATTCTGTTTAAAATGTTGCAATTTGCGATCAGGATCGATGCGAGTGAGCTTCGTTGGCGTTTATAAAGCAAGGAGGGAAAGGGTTGATGTGGTCGGCGTTTGCATTTGCCATCTGGTGCGTGATGTGAGAGGTTGTACAGACCTGCATTGGAGCTTCGTGCCTCATGCTGCCGGAGCCTGTGCTGAAAGCCGAGCGAGCGCAACGAGCCGCTTCCCTCCCGCTGCCACCCACTTTTGTATTGGCACCGCGCCCGAGTTGCGCATGTGCGACTGCTGCAGCGCACTCTGGAACCTGTAGTCTTCTTGTTTCGCGGCCGTCCCTGGTCTGGACAATGGGAGAGAATAACTTGGCCCCCAACCGACTACAACTCCCGGCGCACCTGCCCGTGTAACAGCCGTGGAGAACAGGGGGGCTTTAAGCTCGGATGCGAGCAGCGATGCCTTCCTTGCATCTTGTGGCATGGACCTGCGGAACCAACCTGACGGAAATTTTTGCAAAGCGTTGCTATACCTAAAAATAATAATTCGGTGTACATAAAGTCAGCTGCTATGTGTTTTATTTTAAATACTTACATCCTTGGGAAAATATGGTGCTGAAATAAACCATGTGAAATATCATTAAGGTGTGCGTGGAGAAAATTGATGTTGTACTTATTTAAAGACAGTGTAGTGAAGAGGAAAGCAAATAATCTGATTATTTATCGCGAAATTCCCAAGAATGCGAAAGACCACAGCCTTTTCTGATATTACGGAAACTCGGCCTTTAAAGAGGAAGCCCGTGAGTATAGTTACAAGCAATGCCTTACCTTCCCATACAGTTCCATTCAATCCCGTAATTTAAAAAAAAAATGTGGTTAATAGGATAATCAAGATCAGGAAAAGTAGTTGGCTGGTGCTTTAGCTGGCAGTTCGCGGCGAGGTGTGTACATGGATTCTCATTTCAGCCTCGGTGTGTCAGCTACGAGTTGTTGGCACTGAGCGCTGTAAGTACAGGAGAAAGCAGACGGCACATCAGGATCCGCGTGTTTTCCTGCTGCGATGCCTAACACAAGCCTGTCGACGAGTTTCTGCCGTGCTAGGTGTCCTTTGTCTACAGTGGAAATGTTTATTATAGCAGAGTAACGGACAGCACAGCGGGATAATTTGGGCTGGGTGTAGCCAAAACTTCATGGGAAAGGAACTGTTAAAAAATAAACTTGGTTCCCGTTTCTCTCCCGTTTCGCCTTATCTTTCTACTTTAATTAGTGGCGGCCGCAGTTTTTTAATTATGAACAGTTGCCTAGCTGTCAGAGGACGTGCGGCTGTTCGGTCTGTGTGGTCTGTCGGGCGTGACTTTCGTCGGTCATCAGTGGGTCAAGGCAATGAAATTCCAGGCTAATCAATGAACGGGGAATTCAACAACGGCCCCAGCTGATTAATTGGACTCCCCGGATAGATAAAACTCCTCGCAATTAATAGCACTGCAGTTTTCACATTTTTTCTTATTTGTTAAAATAAATATTAAATTCGAGAAATTATTCGATTATGTTGTCCGATTGTTTGGATGAGCCGCAAGTCTATTTTTTCTTGCAAGCTTCATTGAAACAAATGCATCGTTATGATTTGTGTTTTATTACTGTATTGCTACTAGGTTATAATTTATTAATGTGCCTGAGATTCTTAATAATCAAGAGTCGGCGATGTGCGGTCGTCAGGCCGATCAGATCTGGGCCTCGCGGATCATAGCAGCGAGAAATTGTCAAACAGCGGCCGAACCGCAGGCAGCGATTGATGTCAAACGTTGTCAGAGATCAAACGCAGTGAACTGCGAAGTACAGGAGCAATGATTATTAACTCGACACAAAATGCAGGTTCATATTTCCAATCGAGCAGTACATTATACATCGGGAAAATACATGTATTGTTTAGTATTGAACTTGGGAAAAGTAAATTCAGATGAAGACTATTTAAAAACAAAATAACGTTGTTTACATTTCGAAATCGTGGGGAAAAATTTGCTTTGCTATGGCAACTAAATGCAAATATGCAAGCAGACTAAACACCGCAACACTCATATGGTTATCGTATTTCTTCTGTGTTCCCGCAATAAATAAAATTACGACGGTGGCGATCACTTTCAATAGATGAATGGCAAAAAAAACGTAGCACCAGTATTGGGCTCAGTGGATGTTGATGCGCTGAAGACAACATATAAATTACCCCAGCGTCCTGAACTAGTTACCATTTTTACTGTTACTGAATTAATAATCCTGGGTCAAACGCTAGCAAAACAGCTTTAAGTATTTGGTTTTAGTTTAAAATCACTGAATTAGGCCGTGGTAATATCCAGTAGCTACACAAATATTCCCCACTATACAGGAGGAATACACATTGCTTGTCTGAATTGTGCTGGCTCACAAGTGATATCGGCCCTGTGCCAATTATAGAAAATTCAGAATACAGAAGTGGGCCGTTTAGCCCACAAAATGGGTCTACAATTAAATTGCAATTTCCACCACAAGGTCCTGAGCCCAGCAGTCACCACTCCTCAAGTATCACGGGGTTACTGTCTTTACCACCCTTTAAGATGATGTGTCCCAGACATCTGGATGAAATAAATAATATTCTCATTTTCCCTCTAATCCTTCCATCTATTACTGCAAATCTATGTCTGATGGTTTTCCGTTGGAAATCTTTGCTATTGGAAATTGAGCCTTCCTATTTACTTTAGCTTGGCTCCCAATAATTATATTCACCTCAGTAAAGTATCTCTCAACCTTCTGGGTTCCAAAGAGAGCAACTGTCCTCCAACCGATAACGCCACACCCTTCTCACATCATCTTCCCAAGTAACCCCAGGAGTTGCTACCCCTGCTCTTTGCCTTATTAACTTCCAACAATTCAGGCACTCAAACACTCCATCTAGTGATTCACTTGCATTTCTGCCAATTTAGTGATACCCAAGGTGCCCAATGTCCATCTGCACTAGAGGATCTGCACTCATAATGGGTGACAGGTTTGCAGAATATGTCCATTAAGTACACCAGTTACTGATCACTTCAATTCTCCAGTCCACTTCCACTCTGGTCTCTCTGTGTTTGGCCCGCTTCGATCTTTGAGATCCAAAATGTATTTCAACTATTTCAGTCAATGAACATTTAATATTTGTATCAGAACTGTGTATTTGAGCAGGTAATGTTCAAACAGTTCAGCTAGTCAGGCAGCATTAGTGGAGGTGGGGCACATAGATACTGCTGACTCAGCTGGTGAATTAGTTATTTTTCTTTACCATGACTGCTTCCTGATCTGCTTTCATTTCCTATTTTCTGCAGATGCATTTTTTCCCATCCCTAACTAGTTCTGATATGACCTGGTCTACCTCTTCCCATAGATGTTGACTAAACTGCCAAGCTTTCGCAGCATTCCTCTTTGTTTCAGATATCAGATAACAAGACTGTGTTTTGTCTCACAAATCCAGCAGGGATTGTTTTTCTCCATGCATATCGCCTTCAAACAAATTGTTTTTAACATGCTTTCTGCACATCATAGTCAACACCAACCTTTTCTTCTGTTGATCTGCATTCTCATGCAAACATTCCCTCGGTTATCTCCTCTCTTGCTATTTTTCTGCAACTCTCCTACAGTGTCCTGGTTCTGAAGAAAGGTTATTGACCTGAAACATTAACTCTGTTTTGCTCTTCATAGATGTTGCCTGACCCTTTGAGTATTCTCATAGTCTCTGCTTTTATTTCACATTTACAGCATTTGTAGTTTTTTGTTTCATGTCCCCTTGTTTATCTAATCTTTTTTTCATATTCCAGTCCGGCATCTTTGCATCATCATCATCATCATCAATGTAGTCACATCTTTCCCAGAATATAGCGACCAGAAAACTGTGCACACTTCTCAAACTATTGCCTGACTCGTGTTGTATATATTACCTGCATAATATTTTTTGTATCATGTGCAAACATTTTTCATCATGCCCCCGAGTCATATTTCTAAATAATTTAATATAGAAACATAGAAATATTGATAATAGGAGCAGGACCTGACTCCCCATTCTCAGCATCCAATCTGCCTAACCTTGTCAGAATGATGTAAGTTTCAATTAGATCATATAAATAATAGTAATCTTTATAACAAGTGAAAATAAACCTATTTGGTCTAATCCAGGTGTTCCCAACCTTTTTCGTCCCTTTGCCCCTGGCAACTTTAATAGCACATAAACATGTTTATTTCACTTATTTATGAACATAGAAACATAGAAACATAGAAACATAGAAATTAGGTGCAGGAGTAGGCCATTCAGCCCTTCGAGCCTGCACCGCCATTCAATATGATCATGGCTGATCATCCAACTCAGTATCCCGTACCTGCCTTCACTCCATACCCTCTGATCCCCCTAGCCACAAGGGCCACATCCAACTCACTCTTAAATATAGCCAATGAACTGGCCTCAACTACCCTCTGTGGCAGAGAGTTCCAGAGACTCACCACTCTCTGTGTGAAAAAAGTCTTTCTCATCTCGGTCTTAAAGGATTACCCCCTTATCCTTAAGCTGTGACCCCTTGTCCTGGACTTCCCCAACATCGGGAACAATCTTCCTGCATCTAGCCTGTCCAACCCCTTAAGAATTTTGTAAGTTTCTATAAGATCCCCTCTCAATCTCCTAAATTCCAGAGAGTATAAACCGAGTCTATCCAGTCTTTCTTCATAAGACAGTCCTGACATCCCAGGAATCAGTCTGGTGAACCTTCTCTGCACTCCCTCTATGGCAATAATGTCCTTCGTCATATTTGAACAACTAATGATGAACTGGTATACCTGAACCAAAACCAGTCAGTCAATGAGAAAAGATATGTACAAATCCAGAATCAACAAAGTTACCCGCTGGGTAGCTAAATTTACCCCCTGGTCGGGAATCCTTGATCTAATCTGTCCTCTTATAGAATCAGTCATAAACTGTAGCAAGGAAACAGGCCCTTCGACCCAACTTGCCCACACCGTCCATTTTAGGAATCAATCTAGTGAACCTTTCTTGCTCTCTCTCAATGGTAAGTCTCCTTTCTCAACTGAGAAAACAAAAGGCACACAATACTTCCGCAATCTAACAATGCCCGACATAAATGTAAATAGACATCCTTCCTGCCTTCCTCAAATATAACCATACAACCATATAACCATATAACAATTACAGCACAGAAACAGGCCCTCTCGGCCCTTCCAGTCCGTGCCGACCATTTGTTTTCCCCTAGTCCCATCTACCTGCACTCAGACCATACCACTCCATTCCCTTCCCGTCCATGTACCTATCCACTTTACTTTTAAATGTTAAAATCGATCCTGCCTCCACCACTTCTGCTGGAAGCTCATTCCACACAGCCACCACCCTCTGAGTAAAGAAGTTCCCCCTCACGTTACCCCTAAACTTCTGTCCCTTAATTCTCATGTCATGCCCTCTTGTTTGAATCTTCCCTACCCTCAATGGGAAAAGCTTATCCACGTCAACTCTGTCTATCCCTTTCATCATTTTAAAGACCTCAGTCCCCCCCTTAACCTTCTGCGCTCCAAAGAATAAAGACCTAACTTGTTCAACCTTTCTCTGTAACATAGTTGCTGGAACCCAGCAACATTCTAGTAAATCTCCTCTGTACTCTCTCTATTTTGTTGACATCCTTCCTATAATTAGACGACCAAAATTGTACACCATACTCCAGAATTGGTCTTACCAATGCCTTGTACAATTTTAACATTACTTCCCTACTCCTATATTCAATGCTCTGATTTATAAAGGCCAGCACACCAAAGGCTTTCTTTACTACCGTATCTACATGCGATTCCACCTTCAGGGAACTATGCACAGTTATTCCAAGATATCTCTGTTCCACCGCATTCCTCAATTCCCTACCATTTACCATGTATGTCCTATTTTGATTTGTCCTGCCAAGATGTAGCACTTCACACTTATCAGCATTAAACTCCATCTGCCATCTTTCAGCCCACTTTTCCAAATGGCCCAAATCTCTCTGTAGACTTTGAAAATCTACTTCATTATCCACAACCCCATCTATCTTAGTATCATCTGCATTCTTACTTATCCAATTTTCCACCCCATCATCCAGATCATTGATGTACATGACAAACAACAGTGGACCCAACACAGATTCCAACCTGACAAACAGCCATCCACCATTACTCTCTGACATCTCCCATTCAGCCACTGTTGAATCCATCTTGCTACTCCACCATTAACACCCAAAGATTGAACCTTCTTAACCAACCTTCCATGGGGAACCTTGTCAAAGGCCTTACTGAAATCCATATAGACAATGTCCACTGCTTTACCCTCACCAATTTCCCTAGTAACCGCTTCAAAAAATTCAAGAAGGTTTGTCAAACATGACCTTCCAGGCACAAATCCATGTTGACTGTTCCTGATCAGACCCTGTTTATTCAGATGCTTATATATATTATCTCTAAGTATCCTTTCCATTAATTTGCCCACCACTGACGTCAAACTAACAGGTCTATAATTGCTAGGTTTATTCTTTGAACCCTTTTTAAACAATGGAACAACATGCGCAGTACGCCAATCCTCCGGCACTATTCCTGTTTCTAATGACATTTGAAATATTTCTGTCATAGCTCCTGCTATTTCTACACTAACTTCCCTCAATGTCCTAGGGAATATCCTGTCAGGACCTGGAGACTTATCCACTTTTATATTTTTCAAAAGTGTCAGTACTTCCTCCTCTTTGAATCTCATAGTTTCCATAGCTACTCTACTTTTTCCCCTTACCTCACAGAGTTCAATATCCCTCTCCTTGGTGAATACCGAAGAAAATAAATTGTTCAATAATATACTTGCTGTTTTAGTTAACACGCCAATTGCCTTCTTAAATTAGTACGGGTGTCAATGGTTATGGGGAGAAAGCTGGATTATGGGGTTGAGAGTGAAAGATAGGGCAGCCATGACTGCATGGCATGGTAGACTTGATGGGTGAAATGACCTAATTCTGCTCTTAAATTTATGAACAAATTCTTGCCTCATCTACAGGTTTGCATTATTTTTAGTGACTAGTATACACGAGCATCCAAGTTGTTTTGTACATTAAGGCATCCTAATCTAAGATTATTTATTATCATTATTATTCTATTATTATTTTTTAATTTTTTAATTTTTTATTTTTTATTAGAAGCAATTGTACAGAGATAAAACATGTGTGTATTTTCACATAGTCTCGTATTTGAAGATATCTGACGTATTGACTACCTGTAGCTGTAATTCTTGAAACAAGAGGAAGGTCCCCATCTCATAAAGGTCTCCCAGCTTTTTAATTCCTAAGCTTTCCCATTGTACAAATGTCTTGTCTAAAGTAGACGGTTTAAACGAGGGATTATTGGCGATTGGTAAGAGGAGAGATAAATTTCTCAATTTAAGGGTTGATTTCAACTGTTTCCAGATTCGTAAGGTGCTATGGATTATCGGATTTTTCTCATACGTTGATTTTGTCAGATGTATTGGAGAGAATAATCATGCCTATATTGAAAGGCGAACAATCTTCCCTCTCCATTTTTAACCAGTTTACTTGTTGGCATGTATCGTCCATCCAGTAGATTAAATGTTTCATATTAGTTGCCCAGTAATATAGAAGAAAATTAGGGAGAACCAATCCACCAATTTCTTTAGGTTTGCATAAATGTTGTTTGTGAATTCTGTGAGTTTTATAATCCCAGATAAAGTTTGTAATCACAGTCAAGTTTTTTTTTAAAGTTTTTAGGGAGGAAAATCGGTATTGATTGATATAGGTACAGGAGTTGTGGAAGGAAAATCATTTTTATGGCATTTACTATAAGGGAAAATGGAAGTGTTTTCCAAAATTGAATAAGGGCAGTTAGTTTGGTGATTAATGGTGGAAAATCTGCTTGAAATAAGGAAGGTTATTTTCTAGTCACGTAGACTCCAAGATATTTAAAAATTTTGATGGCAATTCTAAAGGGAAATTTTAGGAGGTGTGAAGAGTCTTGAGGTTTTATCGGTATAATTTCACTTTTGTTCCAGTTTATTCTATATCCTGAGAAGGAGCCGAATTGTTCTATGAGATTTAGTATATTTGGGATACTGACTTGGGAGTTAGTAATATCTAATAGTATATCATCTGCATATAACAAAATATTTTTATTAGTATATTTAGTATTATAGCCATGAATGCTCGGATGTACTCTTATACTTTCAGCTAAGGGTTCTTAGCAAGGGCAAATGACATTGGTGATATTGCACACCCCTGTCTATTTCCCCAGGATAATTGAAATTTAGGTGAGAGAGTTTGATTAGTCAGTAATCTGGCAGTCGGATTGTTGTATAACAACTTTATCTATGAAATAAAATTTTCTCCTAATTGGAATTTTTACATTACTGTGAAGAGATATTCCCATTCTACTTGGTCAAATGCTTTTTCTGCATCTAAGGAAATAATTGATAAGTCTTTGTTTATTATTCTGTGTGAGTATATTATATTAAACAAGCATTTCAAATTATTGAACGAATGTCTCTTGGGTATAAACCCAGTTTGATCAGAAAGTATTAATTTACTAACGTACTTACTTAGTCTTCTTGCCAGGGTTTTAGCTAATAGTTTCTGATCTGTATTTAAAAGAGCTATTGCTCTATATGATCCTGGCTCTTCAAGATCTTTATCTTTTTTGGGTATCAGTGTAATAGTTGATTCGGCTAATGTTTGTGGTAACGTCTGTTCTTTAAATTCGGGCTTGTAAACGAGGAGAAATTAATTTGTGAATTTTTTAATAAAATTCATTACTGAACCCATCTGGGCATGGCATTTTACCATTATTCGGTGATTTAATAGTCTTTTCAATATATTTTATTGTAATCTGCGCTCCTAATTCTTCACGTTCTGCTGCATCGAGTGACAGAAGATTGCAATTGTCAAGGAAGTTTTAAATCTTTATAGTTTCTACTGAAATTTTAGATGTGTATAATTTTTGATAGAATTGTAAAAATCTTTCATTGATATATTTAAGGTGTGGAAGCAGCTCACCTTTTTCTGATCTAATTTTTTGAATGGTGTGATCTTTTTCCATTTTTCTCAGCTGACGTGCCAAGAGTTGTGCGGTTTGTCACCAAATTCAAAGTTTTTTTGCTTAGTATATTGAAATAACTTAATGACATTACAACTTGAATTTAAATACTGCTATCTTATTGTGTTTGTCAACAGAGGGATCAGTAGCATTTTCTAAATCAAGCTGTCTAATCTGTTCCTCTAATTCCAATTATCCCCAAAAAATAATCAATACGTGTATACATTTTATGAATGGTTGAATAAAAAGAATATTCTCTTCCGGATGGATTAGCAATCCTCTGTACGTCGGTTATGTTTGTGTTTTTTATGTAAGTGTTTAGAAGTTCGCTGGATTTTGCTTTTGTATAATATCTCCGTTGCTGTGAGGATTTTTGTTAAAATAAGTACAGTGATGTGGTACCGAAGTACCTGATACATACATACACATTACCATTCTTGTACAACTTCTTATTTTAAATTTCATAATAAAAGAGCAGTGATATAAAAAGGAAAATAAAGGGTATCGAGATAGATAGGCAAGCGAGTAGAAACACATAGCGAGAGAGATGAGAGCAGAGATAAAAAGCTAAGGAGATTGAGAAAAAAAGAGAAATTAGAAATAAAAGAAATTAGGAGAGATATACCTATTTAGTATCTTTACCCATCTGTCACCCAGTTCTGAACCATTTAATTTCTAAGTGTATGTTGTGTTGCACCATATGCTTGTAAGAAGTCGATAAAAGGTGACCACATGTTTAAGAATTGGTCTACTTTGCCTAGTAGGACGAATCTCATTTCTTCAAGATGTAGCGTTTCTGATATATTTGAAATCCACATTTTGAACGTTGGCGTGCTTGCGTTTTTCCAAAATTTAAGTATGTTTTTTGCTGTTATTAAACCATAATTAAAGAGAGCTTCTTGGAACGTAGTTAATTTATGTCCTTCTTCCATTGATCCGAAGATAATCAGTTCTGTATTGGGGTTCAATTTTGTGTTGAATAGATTTGTAAAAGTTCCAAAGATTCCAAAATCTAAGAAGTTTTGTACAAGAGACAAAGGAATGTGCTATAGTGGCATTTTGAGTTAGACATTTGTCACAAATGGGGAAACATTTGGAAATATTTTATTCAATCTGGTTTTTGTGTAATATAATCCATGTAAAATTTTAAATTGAATTAAGTTATGCCCTACATTAATCGAACATTTATATACATATAATAGGTTTCCCCCCATCAGTCTTTTGGGATTTTTATCAATAACTCTTGTTCCCAGTCCCTTCTAATTGCCTCTGTCAATGGTGTTTCTATATTTAAAATTATATTATATAAATATGATATTAAATTGCATGATTCTGCCTTTCTGTTCATTCCTTCCGCTAATAAATCTGAGGTTCAGAGTTTGATATCCTTGTATATATTTTTTCAAATAATATTGAATTTGAAGGTATTTGAAATATTGGTTACTTTTCAGGTTATATTTTAGTTGTAATTGTTGGAATTATAGAAGTTTTCTCATTTCATACATATCTCCAATCATTTTAATTCCAATTCTTTCCCAATGGATAAACGTTTTATCAATAATAAATTGTTTAAATGAGGGATTGTTAGCTATTGTTCCTAGGACTCCACCTGTCAGATGACCTGACGTCCACGACCAACACCACAGCACTGGTCAAGAGAGCCCAGCAGCGACTACACCCTCTCCGTAGACTATGGAAAGCAGGTCTCCCCACTGCACACCTACAAACTTTTTATAGGGGGACAATCGAGAGCACATTAACCTATGGCACCACTTCCTGGTTCGGGAGCTGCAAGGCATACGAACGGCACCAACTGGACAGGATTGTGATGACCGCCAGCAGGATTATTGGTGCTCCACTCCCTTTCCTGCTGGACATATACAGGAAGAGATGTATCAGCAAAGCCATCTCCATCATCAAAGACCCCTACCACCCATCGCATCACATATTCTCCATCCTGCCATCTGGGAAGAGGTACAGGAGCATCAGCTGCAAAACCAGCAGGATGCTCCTCAGCTTCTTCCCGCAGGCTATAAGATTGATAAACGGACTTTGCCCCCTGCCAAAGTATCGCGCACCAACCACCAACCTGGACACACTGAAGCAGAGCCATTGTCATGCCACTGCCGATTGGAACTCATGATATATGTATTTTTATTTCTATTATTTTTACCGCACACTGAATGGACACTGGTTGAACAACGTTTTTTCGTTTCCTCTGGGTATGTAAGTACTCAGGAAAAATGATAATAAAGATATACAATACAATATTGGGGAAAGAAGCAATAAGTTTCTTAATTTTAAAGTTAATTTTATTTGGATCCAAATTCGTATTATGCTGTGAATAATTGGATTCTTCTTATATATTATATTGTTCAGTTTCATCGGGGAAAGAAGAATCGCTCCTATATTATATGGGGAACAATCCTCTTTCTCCATTCTTATCCAATCTACCTGTTGGGCAGAACTGTCCAACCAATAAATTATATTTTTAATATTCACTGCCCAATAGCAGTACAACAAATTAGGAAGTGTCAGTCCCCCTAATTCTTTAGATTTACACAGATGTTTCAGAAACATAGAAACAGAAACATAGAAATTAGGTGCAGGAGCAGGCCATTCAGCCCTTCGAGCCTGCACCGCCATTCAATATGATCATGGCTGATCATCCAACTCAATATCCTGTACCTGCCTTCTCTCCATACCCCCTGATCCCTTCAGCCACAAGGACCACATCCAACTCCCTCTTAAATATGGCCAACGGACTGGCCTCAACTACCTTCTGTGGCAGAGAATTCCACAGATTCACCACTCTCTGTGTGAAAAACGATTTTCTCATCTCGGTCCTAAAAGACTTCCCCCTTATCATTAAACTGTGACCCCTTGTCCTGGACTTCCCCAACATCGGGAACAATCTTCCTGCATCTAGCCTGTTCAACCCCTTAAGAATTTTGTAAGTCTCTATGAGATCACCCCTCAATCTTCAATTTTCTTTGAATTCTATGTGATTTATAGTCCCATATGAAGTTTGTAATATCAGAGTCTAGTTTTTAAATATTTTTTTGGTAAATATATTGGTATTGATTGAAATAAGTACAGTAATTGTGGTGAAAAGATCATTTTTATAGCATTAATTCTGCCTATTAAGGACATCGGCAGTGTTTTCCAGAATTTAATCAACCCATTCAATTTAGTTAATAAAGGCATATAGTTTGCGTTGAGTAATGATTTATATTTCCTAGTAATTTGGATACCCAATTACTTAAAATTTTCTGTTGCAATTCTAAAAGGGAATTTTAACAGATGTGTCGGCTCTTGAGGTTTTATCGTCCTAATTTTGCTTTTGTTCCAGTTTATTCTATATCCTGAAAAAGAACCAAATTCCTCTATTAAATGTAGTATATTTGGTATGCTAATTTGCAAATTTGCAATATATAATAATATGTCGTCTGCATATAATGAAATTTTATTATTTGAGTGTTTGGTATATCCATGAATATTCGGATGACTTCTTATACTTTCTGCTCAAGGCTCTATCTCAAGTGCAAATAGCAGGGGCGATAATGCACACCCCTGTCTATTGCCCCTTGATAATTGGAATTTTGGGGATGATATATTATTAGTCAGTATTCTAGCCATCGACATTTCATATAATAATTTTACCCATGAGATAAAATTATCTCCCATACTATATTTTTGCAATACTTTGAATAGATATTGCCATTTTACTTGATCAAAAGATTTTTCTGCATCCAATGAAATAATTGCTAAGTCTTCCTCTTCAGTTTTATGTGAGTACATTATATTAAATAGCCGTCTCAAATTGTTGAATGAGTATCTCTTGGGTGTAAACCCCGTTTGATCTGGATTTATTAGTTTACTAACATATTTACTCAATCTTCTCGCTAGGTTCTTTGCTAATATTTTTTTATCTGTATTTAGGAGTGCTATGGCTCTATATGAGCCTGGGTCTTCTAGATCGTTATCCTTTTCAGGTATAAGTGTAATAGTTGACTTGGTTAGTGTTTCTGGTAATATATTTTCTTTAAAAGCATGTATATATAAATTGTGTAAGCGTGGTGAAATTATCTCGTAGAATCTTTTATAAAATTCATTACTAAAGCCAACTGGTCCTGGCATTTTACCATTCTTCAATGAATTTATTGTTTATTCTATTTCCATAAGTGTAATCTGAGCTCCTAATTCCTCTTGTTCCAACGTATTAAGTTTTGGAAGATTACAATTGTCTAAGATGTTTGTAATTTTAATATTGTTTGCAGAAGTTTTAGATGTATATAGATTTTGGTAAAATTGAGCAAATCTTTTATTAATGTCTTTAGGTAGTGTTAGTAATTCACCTTTATCTGATTTAAATTTAGTAATTGTATTTTCTGTTTCCCGTTTTTTCAGTTGACGTGCTAAGAGTTTATGTGGTTTATCACCAAATTCAAAATGTTCTTGTTTTGTAATTTGAAATAATCTTATTATTCTTGCCGATAAAATTTTATTTAATTTGTATTTTAATATTGTTATCTTATTATGTTTATCTATGGTTGGTTCTTTGGCATTTTCTAAATCTAATTGTCTAAGTTCTTGTTCTAACTGCAATTGTTTAGTTTTGTTCTTTTTATTTTGGAAAACTTGATATGAAATTATATTTCCTCTAATAAATGCCTTAAAAGTTTCCCATAATAAGGAGGGTGAAATATCTGGTGTATCATTTGTCTTAAAGAAGAATATCATCTGCTGTTTTAAATATGTACAACCTTGTGAGTTTTTTTAAGATTTGGGGGTTAAACCTCCAGAACGATTTTTTATCAGGCATTCATTCTAATTTAATAAAAAGTTAATGGGGAGTGATCAGAAATAATACTATTTGATATTTAGAGTTGTATGTATAGGGAATTAATTTCGTGCCCACTAAAAAATAATCAATACGTGAACATGTTTTATGTACCGTTGAATAAAATGAGTATTCCCTACCTACTGGATTAGCGATTCTCCATACATCTGTTATGTTGGTCTTTTTTATGTATGTATTTAGGAGTTCACTAGTTTTAGATTTTATGTTAATCCTTTTATGTTTAGTTGATTTATCCAGATATGGACCTAGAACGTAATTGAAATCTCCCCCTATTATCACATTTTGACAGTTAAATTCTGAAATTATATCCAGAATTTTACTAAAGAATTGGGGATTATCAAAGTGTTAAAGAAGGAACTGCAGATGCTGGAGAATCGAGGGTTACACAAAAGGCTGGAGAAACTCAGCGGGTGCAGCAGCATCTAAGGAGCGAAGGAGATAGGCGACGTTTCGGGTCGAGACCCTTCTTCAGACTGGTCAGGGATCAGGGAAACGAGAGATATAGATGGTGATGTGGAGAGATAAAGAACAATGAATGAAAGATATGCAAAAAAGTATCGATGATAAAGGGAACAAGCCATTGTAAGCTGTTTGTGGTGTGAAAATGAGAAGCTAGTGCGACTAGGGTGCGGGAGGGAGATAGAGATAGAGGGTTAACCCTTGCTGTCTCCTCCCCTTTCCACCTCTCCCTCAGCCCTCGGGCCCTGGCATTTCCCTCTATCTTTATATAGGCATTCCCCATACCTTTAAGTCATATGGTGCAACCAAGTACCTCAGAAAAAATTGTTGGCATCTCCCCTTCAAAATAGACCTTAGAAAAGACCAGAAGGTGTAAAGTGGTGAAAAGATAATTGAAAAACAAAAAGTGATATTATAACATCTAAAAATAAGGATATTATAATTTTTAAAAAGCCACCAAAAGGTTGCCTGTTCAAAGTTTAAAACTACATATAAGATAAAATGCATTTCAAATCTAACTATTGGAATGCATCTTCAAAAAAATCCAACATTAAGTATATACTTAAATATAACAGTAACTATGTTAGTTATATACCCATATCTGCTGATATACCAACAGTTATTACATTTCACTCCCCAATTAAGTCTCATTCTTTTGTATTAGACAGCAGCAGGCTCCAAGGGGTTAACCAGATTCAGAACCTTGGATAATTTCCAAGGATCTGAATCTCCTCCCACCCCCTTTTACGCACAATTTAAACTAGATCTACTAGATCCATAGAATTTGTTAGTATATTGTTAATACATCGATCATATTTAACTAATTATTCTTATACTTAGAAATTAATTAACATCATGAGATAAAAATCAGTCATTATTACACTGTGCATAATATTACACAATAGTGGGTTATTGTTGTTGAGTTAGTTCTATTAGTTAAATGTTTTATGTTAGTATATAATTGTATGTTTCTTAAGTCATAAATTTCTGTATACGTCTGTTAATATTGTTTTTTTGTATTCCCAAATTCCGTTTTTTTCCACCATGTTTTTTTCTTGTTTTCCAAGTCCTTCATTCAGAGTGAAACATAAAGTTCGACCTTGAGTTAACATTCCAAAGATAAAGTGACTAGACAGTCCCAAGTGGAGAAACCCGCCATCTTAACCAGAGCAGGCTTTTTAATAAAAAAGTTGTTTCTTCGCCGCTTCTCCTCTGTATTGCTGTGGGAGATCGACTCCTGATAATCAGTCGGCCTCCTTTGCAATACCTTGTGCATATTGAAATGCCTCTTCTGGGTCAGTGAAGGCACGTTCAACAGAGTTATAAGTAATCCTCATTTTTGCAGAATACATTATTCCATATCTTATGCCAGAAATATCTTTCAAAATCATTCTTGTCTTTGTGAACATGTTCCTCTTTTTAACAATTTCAGCTGGATAGTCACGAAAGAATCTTATATTACCCTCTCCAAACATCAAATTCAATCCATATGAAATCCGTTTCATAATTTCTTCCAGGGTAGAGATGTCATAAAATTTCACAATGATCTGTCTTGGGGGGGCAGCTAAGCTTGCTTGAGCCTTACGTTGAACCCGGTGAGCCACATCTATTCTCGGGGTTTCAGGCAGCTTGAGTACTTGTTTGAGTAAGTTGGCAGCAAACTCTTGAGGGTTTTGTCAAAACTCCCTTCCCTCTTTTACTCCAAATATTCTTAAATTCTGCCTTCTCGATCTTGCTTCCAAGTCCAGACATTTATCCTTCATTTTAGCAAGTTGCCCCCAGTACTTTCTTGTTCCTTTCTCAGTCTCTTTATCTCCTTAGACATCTCAGTCATTGTATTATCCATTTCTTTCATAGCCGAAAGTATTCTTGAGAATTGTATCCAACTTCTTATTAGTCTTTTTCAACCCGCTTAATTTTTTTGTTTAAATCCTTCTCAATCTCTTCAACACGTTTATTTAAGTTATCAATTTTCACCATCAGCTGCTCATTACCGTGTTTAATTTTTTCAGACATACTTTTGTCCAGCACGGCATTCCCCTCTAGTATCAATTTAGAAATGTCTTGGGTAACTGAGGCTCTTACCGACTTTTCCAGGTGTTCCATCTGTCCATCCTTTGAAGTCATTTCTGTGGGAGGACTTCGAGTCAGCTTCTTCTTCTGAGCTTTCAGCTGATGTTTGAGGAGTCTTACCAAGTTTTTTCAAGTAATATCTTGTAGCAGATTTTGCAGGCTTCTGGTGAGGTTTCCCTCTTTTCAGTTAAAACTGACATTAATCTCCGTTTTTTCGCGGCGATGTCTGATGACATCACATGCGACGTCAAACAGCTCCAGTGAGTATTTTTAAATCGGTCCCGTCTTCCAAACCGGCTTTTTTCAAAATTTAACGGGAGCAGAGCTCGATGCTGCGCCCTTGTTACTCCATGGCGCCACCGGAAGTTTCTGCTGTGAGGATTTATCCAGATATTGGTCCAGTATACAATTGAAGTCTCCTCCAATTATCAGAATTTGCTGGGTGAAGTCTGAGATTATATTAATTATTTTATTAAAAAATTGTGGGTTTGTCAAAATTGGGGGTGAAGATGTTCACCATAGTAAGTGGAATTGAATATAACTCCCTGGATATTATAATGTACCTACCCTCCTTATCAGCTATGGTGGCTTTTTGTTTGAATGGTATGCCTTTGTGAATTATGATTGCAGTACCTCTAGCTTTAGAAAGGAGAGTAGAATTATATAATTGACCAATCCAGTTAGCCTTCAGCTTGTTATGAGCTCCATCCTCGAGATGCGTCTCCTGTAAAAATATTATATCAGTATTAATAGATTTTAGATGGGCTAAGACCTTACCCCTTTTAATTGGCTCATTAATGCCCCTGACATTCCAACTACAAAAGGTAATTCCTCCAGTTTTCCTAGATGGATCATCTTGCATTAAAGCTTACATGGTTTCCCTAGTAACACAATATTTAAACATGACTTTTGGTTGCTGGGTTGGTGAGCCCAATTCCAAACCCTTGCAGGTATCTCCCAAGAAAAAGTGCCTTAAAAAAAAGTGTGACAGGCAAGTTAAAATATTTTTTTAAACGTCAAAAATCACAGCATATAGACATGCTGTGGGTGTCCCACCCCCTGCAGGGATAATTCTTGTAAACTTCCGTATATAACTTGTTAACTAACTTACTGAAATTGAAATGTCAAATAAATAGCCGATTTTAAATCGGTAAACTTAAAGAAATTTATTAGTACCACCAGCAATTCTGCAGACAGAGCGAGAACTCTCTCTCCTCCCCTCTCAAACACCCATCAACACCCCAACAACTTCCCCACTCATTCTAATACCGTCTCTAAACTTCCACACATCTTGCCACAACTTACTCAGTACCTATCTACACTTGCTTAACCCCGCTCTCTCTATTAACCTCTGCCCTCTCCCTGGGCCTTCCATCTTCTCACTTCGCTACTTGACTCCCCTAACTTTCCATGACTTCCTGACTAATTCTCACTAAATCGCCCTTTCAATAACACTCTGTAACTCTCCCCAACTCACTCTTCCATCCTCTACTCCCTAGTTCTTTACTACATTAACCCTACTCCCCACCTTCTCTGCCATATACCCTCTTGCTGTCATGCAGACTGTCAGGATGTCCAAACATCCTTTTATCGGGCAATTTATACCTGCCTTCTGGATATGAACAGACTATATAACCATAACATAAATTTGGTGACTCTCATAGTTAAATATTAAATGTTAAATTAAATTGTACTTGGGTTTTTTTCTATTAGTATGCTAGTATGTTAGATAAGTTGTTAAGAATTTCAACTTGTTGACATAGCTGCATTATACAGAGAGAGAGTAATCTCTCGCTGTCCATCTCTCCCCCATACCCTCCTTCTCCTCCCCCAATTTTCACATGCATTCCATTTCTATCTCTAATCTTCACCTAGACTTAACAGCCCTAGCTTCTATACTGTACGGACATCTTTATTTTAAACCCATTGTAAATGTATGCACTGTAAGAAAATTATAAGCCCTTTTTCGACCCTTACAACTTTTATATTCCTGTTATAAATGAATACAGAAGGAGTGATTTAAACACATAGTATAACACACGGTATAACTTGAAGGTAGATAAAACATAGCCCTCCTAAGTGATCTAGTAGTCGGCTCAATGTTCAGCTGGATAATCTCTGAAAATGCGTATGCTGTCTGTAGAGAAGGTACACAGACACCTTAAGGTCTTCACTACTTTATTAATCATACATCATATAGCCCTAGCTGTACGTGGTCTGTCACGATCAACAGAGAGAGAGCTAGGGGCGTGTGGGTTACAATTATACTAACTGGTGGGGGGGTGGTTAGCATGGACATTGTCACATAGAAACATAGAAACATAGAAATTAGGTGCAGGAGCAGGCCATTCGGCCCTTCGAGCCTGCACCGCCATTCAATATGATCATGGCTGATCATCCAACTCAGTATCCTGTACCTGCCTTCTCTCCATACCCCCTGATACCTTCAGCCACAAGGGCCACATCCAACTCCCTCTTAAATATGGCCAACGAACTGGCCTCAACTACCTTCTGTGGCAGAGAATTCCACAGATTCACCACTCTCTGTGTGAAAAACAATTTTCTCATCTCAGTCCTAAAAGACTTCCCCTATCAATTGTCATTATCAATTAAAGGTGTATACACATATCATCTACATCCTTCCTCTACAAAACAAACAGTGAGTGACAGGGCGACCACATCTTCTCATGCGCTAGGGTAAATGCAAACAGTAAGCACGGGAATACAGAATCACACGTAATCGCCGTTACAGACCGGCGGCCTGACCAGGCGACCAGACCGGGTCCGCACCTCGCCATCACCTCCTTCCCTGACGGGAACAAGCGGGGACGATGCCGGGGCATGGTGGGGGCTACGGATAGGAGAACCCCTGGGCAATGAAGGCATCGGGGGGGACGGCGAAGAGAAGAGCGAGGAAGCCGTAGAAAGCGGGACCTCAGCCGGGAGGCGGACTGGAGGAGGACGAGGGGGGGGTGACCCCAGAGGAACGGGCAAAGCACTGGGCCGCGACAGTGGCAGCGGGGGGCATAGGGAGAGATGCCGGGGGAGGGAGAGGCTCGTTCACGAGCCGGAGATGCCGGCGGGACCGGCGGTACACCCTTCCGTCGTGGTTGACAAGGTACGAACGAGGGGAACCGGCAGAACCGGCGACCACGGCCAGCTTGGAACAGCCAGAAGTGGACCTCATACGGATGACCTGGCCGGGGAAAAGAGGGTGGAGGACACGGCAGGACCTGTCGTGGGAACGCTTCTGTATACCGTGTTTTTGGGCATTGCGTTTCCGGACCAAGGCAGGTTTAAAGACAGAGGGGGACAGGGACTGCTGAGACACCGGGACCGTGGGCCTCGTGACTCGGGACATGAGTCGCTGAGCCGGGGAGCCCAGGGCATGGTCGTGGGAGATGATGCGGAGGTTCAGCAGGGCCTGGTAGATGTTGGAGCGGGATAGGCGGCAACGTTCCAACAATCCTGTAGCACTGCGGACCACGTGCTCGGCCAGTTCGTTGCTCTGCGAGTATTCCGGGCTGCTGGTGTAATGACGAAAGTTCCATCGTTTGGCAAAAGCGCGAAACTCGGCACTGGTGAACTGGCTGCCGTTGTCCGACTGCAGGCTGGCCGGTGACCCAAAGGTGGCAAAGTGGCAGCGCAACTTCTCGATGACTGTGGTGGAAGAGAGGGAGTGGAGCTGGTCAACTTCAAACCAGCTGGAGTAAGAGACAACAAGCACCAGGAAGTGCTTTCCGTGCCACTCGAAGATGTCGGTTGCTAGCGCAGACCAGGGCAGGTTAGCAGCTGGCTGCTGCAGGAACAGCTGCCGCTGTTGCTGCGGAGCGAGGCTGTTGCAGGTAGGGGACGCGGAGACTCTATCCCGGAAGTAGCGAGGCATGTCAGGCCAGAAAAACTGGCTGTGAGCGATGGAAAGGTTCGCTTCGGCCCCGGGATGGCCATGATGAGCAGTTTCGAAATATTGTTTTCGTAGTGCTGCGGGCACCACCACCTTGTGCCCCTTCACAATCACACCATCATGCAGCACCCCTTCACAATCACACCATCATGCAGAACTCCCCCCGTCTGACTGACTCTTCTCAGAGCGAACTGAGTGCGTTTTCCTTGCGAGGTGCAGCTGCTCTGATAACGGACCCGACCGTCCGAGTCACGGTGAATGGCATGGCCTTCTCTGCTAAGGTGGATACGGGGGCTGCTGCTAATGTTATGTCAACAAGCCTGTTCAGGAAGATAAGAAATAATGAGCCCGTTTCCACAGACAGTGCTGTTTTGCGTGCCTATGGGGGTGGTGTACTTGTTCCTGTGGGGAGGGCCACTCTCCACTGCAAGGTGCTGAAGACCTCTCGGCCCCTCTCTTTCTTCCTGCTAGATGGTAAATGTGACCCCCTGCTCGGCGTGGAGGCCTGCCAGGACCTCGGATTGGTGAGCTTCCACAGTGATGTCCACCTGGTAGAGGCACCCCTGAATCCGCTGGCCGAATTCCCAGACCGGTTTGACTCGAAGCTGGGGAAGTTGCCCTGCAGCTACAAGATTGCCCTCAATTCCACTTCTGACACCATGTAGAGAAGGTACACAGACACCTTAAGGTCTTCACTACTTTATTAATCATACATCATATAGCCCTAGCTGTACGTGGTCTGTCACGATCACCAGAGAGAGCTAGGGGCGTGTGGGTTACAATTATACTAACTGGTGGGGGGGTGGTTAGCATGGACATCGTCACTATCAATTAAAGGTGTATACACATATCATCTACACTGTCTCCTTCAAAGGTCAGATTTCTTTTGTTTGCCATTTTCTTCATGATGTCTTCAGGAACTGAGGCGTGATGTAGCTTCAAGATAAGCTGTCTTGGTGGAGCACCAGGTCCCGGTTGTACTCTATACGCCCGGTCGAGTTTTGGTCTCTCATCCAGATTAAGTACCTGTTGAAGTAAATCGGCAGCAAAGTCACGAGTCTCTTTGCCATCATTCCTTCACTCCGACAATCCTTAGATTTTGACGTTTAGAGCGGCCTTCAATATCTAGACATTTTTCGGTCATTTTGGCCAATTGCCCAGAAACACGCTCCAATTCCATCTTCAATCTTTCAGCTGCCTGGCTGATCTCTGCAGTTGCAGATTCCAGTTCTCTGATGCCATTGCTGTGTTTTTTTGAAGTGACAATGATGGGTTCTAAATTGTTGCCGATGTCTGCTTCAACCCTTTTAATTTCTCCTTTCAGGGAGGAATTCACCTCCTCTATACGAACTTGTACCGTATTGATTTTCTCACATATTTATGTTCTTACAGCAGTAGGTTACTCACCCAGCTTTGTGACCAGCTTTCCGAGCTTTTCAGCCAACAACTCTTTAATATCTTGCACCAGAGCTTTTCTTAGTGTTTGCTCTTGTTCCTGTTCCATAGTCGAGGTAGAGCTTTCTTCCTCAGAGCCTTGAAAAACTTCCTCAGCTTTCTTTTGTAGTGTTTTCCCACGTGTTTTAGGACCTCTATGAGGTGGGGTGGGAAGGTTCCTTCTGTGGTGCTGTTTACTCATTTAAAGTACCGGAGTCGGGTCGATCTCTGATGACGTCACATATGCGACAGCGGGCATCTGCCGGTAAGCGTTTACTTCACTCCCGTTTTTTATTTTCAGGTGTTTTTGAGCGTTTTGCGGAGCGGAGCTAAATGGTGCATATCATAGCTCTCCATAGCGGCAACGGAATATTTAAATAGTAGGCATTCTATCAATTTTCAGTCGCATTGCCACGCCTCCAGACACTTGAGACCCTTTCCACACTGCTCCCCTGAGCTGTAAGGAGTCACACCTGAACAGGTACTTTGGATCCATCTTCACTAAGGAGGACACAAACAATCTTCCTGATATAGTGGTGGCCAGAGGATCTGGGGTGACGGAGGAACTGAAAGAAATCCACATTAGGCAGGAAATGGTGTTGGGTAGACTGATGGGGCTGAAGGCTGATAAATCCCCAGGGCCTGATGGTCTGCATCCCAGGGTACTTAAGGAAGTGGCTCTAGAAATCGTGGATAATTTTCCAATGTTCTATGTACTCAGGTTTCCACTTTTTAAGAAAGACGGGAGAGAGAAAACAGGGAACTATAGAACAGTTGGCCTGACTTCGGTGGTGGGGAAGATGCTGGAGTCAATTATAAAAGATGAAATAGCCGCACATTTGGATAGCAGTAACAGGATCGGTCAGAGTCAGCATGGATTTACAAAGGGGAAATCATGCTTGACTAATCTTCTGGAATTTTTTGAGGATGTAACTAGGAAAATGGACAAGGGAGAGCCAGTGTACCTGGACTTTCAGAAAGCATTTGATAAGGTCTCACATAGGAGATTAGTGGGCAAAATTAGGGCACACAGTATTGGGGATAGAGTGCTGACATGGATAGAAAATTGTTTGGCAGACAGGAAACAAAGAGTAGGGATTAACGGGTCCCTTTCAGATTGGCAGGCAGTGACTAGTGGGGTACCGTAAGGCTCGGTGCTGGGAACGCAGCTATTTACAATATACATTAATGATTTGGATGAAGGGATTCAAAGTAACATTAGCAAATTTGCAGATGACACAAAGCTGGGTGGCAGTGCGAACTGTGAGGAGAATGCTATGAGATTGCAGAGTGACTTGGACAGGTTGGGTGAGTGGGCAGATGCATGGCAGATGAAGTTTAATGTGGATAAATGTGAGGTTATCCACTTTGGTATAAAAAACAGGAAGGCAGATTACTATCTAAATGGCGTCAAGTTGGGAAAAGGGGAAGTACAACGGGATCTGGGGGTCATCGTTCATCAGTCTATGAAAGTAAGCATGCAGGTACACCAGGCAGTGAAGAAAGCGAATGAGGAGTCGAGTATAGGAGCAAAGAGGTCCTTCTGCAGTTGTACAGGGTTCTAGTGAGAACACACCTGGAGTATTGTGTGCAGTTTTGGTCCCCTAATTTGAGGAAGGAAGTTCTTGCTATTGAGGGAGTGCAGCGTAGGTTTACAAGGTTAATTCCCGGGATGGCTGGACTGTCATATGCTGAGAGAAGCTGGGCTTGTACACTCTGGAGTTTAGAAGGATGAGAGGGGATGAGAGGGGATCTTATTGAAACATATAAGATTGTTAAGGGTTTGGACATGCTAGAGGCAGGAAATATTCCCGATGTTGAGGGAGTCCAGAGCCAGGGGCCACAGTTTAAGGATAAGGGGTAAGCCATTTAGAACGGAGACGAGGAAACACTTTTTCTCACAGAGAGTGGTGAGTGTGGAATTCTCTGCCTCATAGGGCAGTGGAGGCAGGTTCTCTGGATGCTTTTAAGAGAGAGCTAGATAGGGCTCTTAAAAATAGCAGAGTCAGGCGATATTGGGAGAAGGCAGTAACGGAGTACTGATTGGGGATGATCAGCCATGATCACATTGTATGGCGGTGCTGGCTCGAAGGGCTAAATAGCTTACTCCTGCACCTATTGTCTATTGTCTATTAATCTGCTCCCATAATCTATCACTTGGTATAAATACCTGAGATTCAAGATTCAAGATTTAAGAGAATTTATTGTCATGTGCCTCAGATAGGACAGTGGAATTCTTGCTTTCCTTCAGCACAACAGAATATAGTAGGCATGAATACAGAACATATCAGTGTGTCAATATACCATTATATAAATATATACACACATGAATAAATAAACAGATAAAGTGCAAATAAACAGATAATGGTCTATAATGTTCAGAGTTATGTTTCAGTTGAGTTTAATAGCCTGATGGCTGTGAGGAAATAGCTATTCCTGAACCTGGATGTTGCAGTCTTCTGGCTCCTGTACCTTCTACCTGAAGGCAGCGGGGAGATGGGTGTGTGGCCAGGATTGTGTGGGTCCTTGATGATGCTGCCAGCCTTTTTGAGGCAGATACTGCGATAGATCCCCTCAATGGTAGAGAGGTCAGAGCCGATGATGGACTGGGCAGTGTTTACTACTTTTTGTAGTCTTTTCCGCTCCTGGGCGCTCAAGTTCCAGAACCAAGCCACGATGCAACCGGTCAGCATGCTCTCTACTGTGCACCTGTAGAAGTTAGAGAGAGTCCTCTTTAACATACCGACTCTCCGTAATCTTCTCAGGAAGTAGAGACGCTGATGAGCTTTCTTTATAATTGCATCAGTGTTCACGGACCAGGAGAAATCTTCAGAGATGTGCATGCCCAGGAATTTGAAGCTCTTGACCCTCTCCACCATCGACCCGTTGATATAAATGGGACTGTGGGTCCCCATCCTACTCCTTCCAAAGTCCACAATCAGTTCCTTGGTTTTGTTGGTGTTGAGGGCCAGGTTACTGTACTGGCACCATTTGGTCAGTCGGTCGATCTCTCTTCTATACTCTAACTCATCCCCATCAGTGATACGTCCCACAAACAGTGGTGTCATCAGCGAACTTGATGATGGAGATCGCACCATGACTGGCTTAGCAGTCATGAGTACAGCAGGGGGCTGAGCACACAGCCTTGAGGTGCTACTGTGCTGATTGTTATCGAGGATGACACATTTCTACCAATACGGACAGACTATGGTCTGTGGATGAGGAAGTCGAGGATCCAATTGCAGAGGGATGCGCAGAGACCCAGATCTGCGAGTTTGGTAACCAGCTTGGAGGGGATGATTGTATTAAATGCCGAGCTGTAATCAATGAATAACAGCCTGACATATGAGTTTTGTTGTCCAAGTGGTCCATAGCGGAGTGGAGAGCCAGCGAGATTGCATCCACCGTTGATCTGTTGTGGCGATAGGCAAACTGCAGTGGATCCAGGTTTTTGTTGAGGTAGGAGTTGATTTGCGCCATGATCAACCTCTCAAAGCACTTCATCATCACTGACGTTAGTGCCACTGGTCGATAGTCGTTGAGGCACGTCACCTTGCTCTTATTGGGCACCGGTATAATTGATGCCCTTTTAAAGAAGGTGGGAACCTCTGACCTCAGAAGTGAGAGGTTGAAAATGTCCATAAAAACTCCAGCCAGTTGGTCTGCACAGGTTTTTAGAACACGACCGGGTATACCATCAGGTACAGGAGCTTTTCGAGGGTTCACCCCTCTGAAGGATTTTCTGACGTCGGCCTCTGTGATTGAGACTGAAATACCATCACTGCGAATGGGGGCTCAAGAAGGCACATCAGTGTTCACATCAAAGCGTGCGTAAAATGCATTGAGCTCGTCAGGGAGTCATGTTTCGCCGACATTCAAACTACCTCCTGGTTTTGCCTTGTAGGAAGTGATTGCATTCAGGCCCCACCACAGCTGCCGAACATCTGTCTCATCCTCCAACTTGGAGCAGAAGTCCCTTTTGGCCTTTTTAATGCCTTACCAAGGTTGTATCTGGACTTCTTGTAGACCACTGTATCATCAGACATGAATGCCTGGTGTCTGGTCTTCAGAAGAGTGCAGATCTCAGAGTTCATCCGAGGCTTCTGATTGGGAAACACTCGGAAGCATTACCAATTGGGTGCCGACTAATCAGTTCTGCATTCTATCGTTTCCAGGTCTATTTCTTTCGGTTCCATTCGGGTTTGGATTTTGGGTTTTCTTCAGTAAATTCTATATATTTACTAGAACATCCTATATGCACAGTTTAAACATGTACTGACACTGTGGAGTTGTGAAGAGAAATCATATCTCAATAACGGAAAATGGATTTTTTGAGCAGGGAGCTTGATTAGGAGAGAGTTTGATGAGGACAGTGTAATTTTTGTACTTGTGTATGTTTATATTAGCAAGGCTTTTGATAAGGTGCCATGTGGCAAACTGATCAAAAAGGTGAAAGCCCGTGGATCCAAAGTAATTGGCTTGGTGATGGGAAGCAAAGTGAATCAATTAATGTTTTTGTGGTTGAAAGCTATTCCAGGTGGGATTCCAAAGAGTAGAATCCTCAGTCCCTTATATTACATAAACTAAATTAAAGAATATATACATAGTGATAATATTAAGTGCAACAAGGAGCCAGACATGATTCCCAGACATAGCAAATAGGTGCAGGAGTAGGCCATTCAGCCCATCGAGCCAGCACCATCATTCAAAATGATCATGGATGATCATCCAAAATCAGGACCCCATTCCTGCTTTCTCCCCATATCCCTTGATTCCATTAGACCTAAGAGCTATAACTAACTCTCTTGAAAACATCTAGTGAATTGGCCTCCACTGCGTTCCACAGAATCGCAACTCGCCGAGCGAAAAAGTTTTTCCTCATCTCAGTCCTAAATGGCCTACCCCTTATTCTTCAGACAAAATACTAAAACTGATGATTGACAGCAGTTTAGCTTTTAGCAATAAATGACAAAGAAAATGATTAAAATAGCAAAAATAGTGTTTGAAAATAAACTTGCTGGGAACTTTAAAGTAGAATATGAATAGAGAGATTATTCAAGTATGGATGGTAACAGTTGATGAAATGATCATTCATAATGTGAAACAAAGAAATGGCCAACAAATTAAACAAATACCGATTCTGTGTTCACAGAACACAAGGAACTTTCCAAAGAGTTTGGGAAACAAAATTTTAAAGAAGTTGAGAAACTAAAATCAATTTGTATGAGTGAGAAATTACTGCTGATAAAAGGACATTTGGAAATTATCACCAGTATCAGACACATTCAATATGAACTTCCGGAAAGGATCATGCTTTACAATATCTACTGGAGATTTTGATGGTGCAACTGTTAGAAAGCTCTGGTTAAAATCTGTGGGTGTAGTGTACTAGGACATTCAGAAATGTGTTGATAAGATTCCATTGAAAAGGTTAGCGTGTAAATTAAAATACACTTTTAGAGATACATTATTGACATTGATTGCAAATTGGTTGACTGACAGGATTCAGAGAGTAGGAATAAATACGCCCATTTTAGGTTAGTGGATGGTAACTGGTAGGGGACCAGAGGGATCAAACCTTGGGCGTCAGCTATTCATTCATAACATATATTAACAATTTAGATAAGGAAATAAAATGTAATATTCTGAAGTTTCTCAATTACTCTAAACAGGGTGGGATTGTGAATTGTGAGAGGGGTCAAGGTAACTCAATGGATTGAGTGCACAAACTGAATATTTGCAAGTGCACAATGATGTGGATACAAGTTAAGTTATCCCCTTAAGCAGAAAAATTGTCAGAAGGGTCCGAAATGGAAAGGACTCAATTGCAGGAAAAAATCCATTATCAAAAATCTTGCTAATATAAACGTAAAGTACAAAAAATACACTGCCCTCATCAAACTCTCTCCTAATCAAGCTACCTGCTCAAAAAATCCATTATCCGTTATTGAGACACGATTTCTCTTCACAATTCCACACTGCCAGTACATGTTTAAACTGTGCATACAGGATGTTCTAGTCAATATATAGAATTTGAGTTGTTGGAGAGGTGTTTTGCTAGAATTATATACAACACTAGCTAAACCACACCTTGTTCTAGTCTGGTCATCATATTATTGGAAAGATGTGATTAAGCTGGAGAGGAGATTTAGGAAGATGATGCCAGGATAGCAAAAGGTTTATACTGTCTCTTGGAATGGATGTCACTACCTTTCCCAATACTGAGAATAAACTAACTGGCCCGTAATTACGTGGCTTATTGCTTCATCTCTTTTTAATAATAATACAACAGTAGCAGTCCCCTAGTCCCCTGGATGTAATCTTGTGGCTGGAGAGGACTGGAAAATTGCAGCCAGAGCGTGCACAAATCTCCCTCCTGCTTCTGTCAATAGCCTGAGATATATTCCATATGCCTGATGATTTACCCATTTTTAAATGTGAAAAACCCTTCTCTGAATCACTTTCAATCCTTAAATCTCATTTGCTATGGAAATTAACCCCTTTTCACATGTGACAGTAATAGCCAATAGACAATAGGTGCAGGAGTAGGCCATTCGAGCCAGTACCACCAATCACTGTGATCATCGCTGATCATCCACAATCAGTACCCCATTCCTGCCTTGTCCCCCTATCCCCTGATTCCGCTATCTTTAAGAGCCCTACCAAGCTCTCTCTTGAAAGTATCCAGAGAACTGGCCTCCTCCACCCTCTGAGGCAGAGAATTCCACAGACTCACAACTCTCCGTGTGCAATAGACTAAACTAAAACATCTTAAATGGGCAGTACATCAGGATCTTAAATAATTTGTTCCCCTCATCATGCACTCTTCCTCTTGCATTATCTGTAATTTCTGTGATAAATTTTTAAACTGAATGGGGTGGAATAAAAAGTTTAACAAATAAAGGACCCTTATGAGTCTCCAAAGAAAATATGGATTTGCACATTGTTTTCAGAGCTTTTCCTAGGAAACCTTCCACAATTTAACTTAAATGCATTATTAATTATCAGTAGTTAAAGGTTATAGATGATCCCAACCCGAACAAGAAATGTAGGGGTGGCCCTCTTTCTCAACATAGAAACTTAGAAAATAGGTGCAGGAGTAGGCCATTTGGCACAGAGTCAGCTCTGCCATTCATTGTGATCATGACTGATCATCCACAATCAGTAACCCATGCCTGCTTTCTCCACATATCCCTTGATTCCGTTAGCCCCTAGAGCTCTATCTAACTCTCTTTTAAATTCATCCAATGAATTGGCCTCTACTGCCTTCTGTGGCAGAGAATTCCACAAATTCACAACTCTCTGGGTGAAAACGTTTCTTCTCATCTCAATTTTAAATGGCCTCCCCTTTATTCTTAGACTGTGGCCCCTCTTTCTCGACGCCCCCAACTTTGGAAACATTTTTCCTGCATCTAGCTTGTCCAGTGCTTTTATAATTTTAAACATTTAGAAACATAGAAATTAGGTGCAGGAGTAGGCCATTCAGCCCTTCGAGCCTGCACCGCCATTCAATATGATCATGGCTGATCATCCAACTCAGTATCCCGTACCTGCCTTCTCTCCATACCCTCTGATCCCCTTAGCCACAAGGGCCACATCCAACTCACTCTTAAATATAGCCAATGAACTGGCCTCAAACTACCCTCTGTGGCAGAGAGTTCCAGAGACTCACCACTCTGTGTGAAAAAAGTCTTTCTCATCTCGGTCTTAAAGGATTTCCCCCTTATCCTTAAGCTGTGACCCCTTGTCCTGGACTTCCCCAACATCGGGAACAATCTTCCTGCATCTAGCCTGTCCAACCCCTTAAGAATTTTTGTAAGTTTCTATAAGATCCCTCTCAATCTCCTAAATTCCAGAGAGTATAAACCGAGTCTATCCAGTCTTTCTTCATAAGACAGTCCTGACATCCCAGGAATCAGTCTGGTAAACCTTCTCTGCACTCCCTCTATGGCAATAATGTCCTTCCTCAGATTTGGAGACCAAAACTGTACGCAATACTCCAGGTGTGGTCTCACCAAGACCCTGTACAACTGAAGTAGAACCTCCCTGCTCCTGTACTCAAATCCTTTTGCTATTGAAAGCTAACATACCATTCGCTTTTTTCACTGCCTGCTGCACCTGCATGCCTACTTTCAATGACTGGTGTACCATGACACCCAGGTCTCGCTGCATCTCCCCTTTTCCTAATCGGCCACCATTTAAATAATAGTCTGCTTTCCTGTTTTTGCCACCAAAGTGGATTTCTATAAGACCCCTCTCATCCTTCTAAATTCCAGTGAATACAAGCCCAGTCTTTCTAATCTTTCCTCATATGACAGTCCCGCTATCCTGGGGATTAACCTTGTGAATCTACACTGCATTGTCTCAATAGCAAGGATGTCCTTACTCAAATTAGGAGGCCAAAACTGCACACAATACTCCAGATGTGGTCTCACCAGGGCCCTGTACAACTGCAGAAGGACCTCTTTACTCCTCTACTCAAATCCTCTCGTAATGAAGGCTAACATGCCATTAGCTTTCTTCATTGCCTGCTGTACCTGCATGTTTACTTTCAGTGACTGATGTACAAGGTCATCCAGGTCACGTTGCACTCCCCTTTTTCCTAATCTGACACTTTTGGGATAATAATCTGCCAATCTCATTTCATTCAATACCTCATCCTTATTGCCTTAATTCACAAGTTGACATGTTATAGTAGAATTAGGACATACGGTCCATCGAGTCAACTCCGCCATTCAATCATGGCTGATCTCTGCTTCCTAATCCTGTTTTCTGCCTTCTCCCCATAACTCTTGACACCTGTTCAAATCTAGAATGTGTCTATCTCTGCTTTAAAAATATTTACAACTTTACAACTTAATTACAACTGAAGCAATTTCATTCTTGTTGGCGAAGGTTGTCTAAAAATCATTTTAGTTCCTATTATGTTCTACATTTTTCTTAATTATCCTGTACATTGCTATGTGTGCAAAAGCTTTTCTAATTTATTTGATTTTATTTGCCAACATTTTTTTCATAACATCCTTTTGCTTTTCCAATCTCCTTCTTAATTTCTCACATATTCGGTATTCCTCTCCATTTTCTGCCATATTGTATTTTTAATGTCTGGCAAAGATTTCCTTTTGCCTCATTCAGCCCCTCTGCACTATATTCCAGTGGGGTCAACATATTGCAAATGTCTCCTTGTCTTTGTGGGAACATGTTCATTCCAAACTTATTGAATCTCCTTAAAACTCTCCCATTTTTACTGCAATTACTTCAATTTAACGTACTATATCTAGTCTAATTTTGCTAAATCACTCTTGTGTTCAAATGTTTATTCTTATTTACCTTTTCCATATCAATGCTAAATCAAACTGAATTATGATCACTACGGCAAAAAATGCTCTCCCAGTAATATTCCTTCTACTTCCCCAATTTATATCTTAAACTAAAGATTTGTGTTTCCTTTCCCCCTTAACACCACCACTCCACCCCCAGTTTTTGGGCTTGCGATATACAGGTCAAAATGGTCTCATGTTTAGTTTAGAGGTACTGCATGGAAACAGGCCATTGGGCCTACCGAGTCCTCACCGACCAGCGATCCCTGCACATTAATACTACTACCAGGGACACACGAGGGACAATTTACTATTATACCAAGTCAATTAGCTTACAAACCTGTATGTCTTTGGTGTGTGGGAGGAAATTGGTGCTCCCGGAGAATATTCACGCCAATCACAGTTAGATAGTACAAAACCCGTACAGACAAGCACCCGTGGTCAGGATCTAACCTGGGTCTCTGGTGCTGTAAAGCAGCAAATTTACCACTGTGCCACCGTGCTGCCTGTGACTGTGTTCTGGTTAATGTTAGGATAATTGTAATCATCCATTATTATTGCCCTAGTGCTCTTGCATCTGCCAGAAATATGTTGCCAGATTTGTACTTCTTATTCCTCTTGAAGATCTTCTTTACATTCCCAAAATGGTGATTAATCTTATTGTTCCTTGCTTCAACACTTATCAGGATGACTTTCAATTAATATCTGACGTGACAATGGCAGCAAAAATACAGATTCCCAGGAATTACTTTTATAATGCATGACAGTGTTATACTATGGATCTGTAGTCTTTTATTACATATGCTGCAATTAAAATATGTATTGTGACAAAGTAGATATAGGAAATTGTTGTTAAAAAACAAAAAGGATGCAGGAACAGAGGTTTCTATTTAGTCCCACTGTCTGCTACTCATCAGCACAATGACTATACATCACCTTTTCATTATTGCAAAATTTTAGTTGGCCTGGAAACCTTGGGTTTCTAGGTAAATTAGTTTAGTATTCAGGAATAAAAATACAATTTCATTCCTAAATGCCCTGGTTCTAACTTTTGAGATTGCATTCTTTTGGTCCGAATTCCCCTTGAAGAGGAGATAATTTATCTTTATCTACCGAAGGGTTTCAAACCCGAAACGTTGCCTATTTCCTTCACTCCATAGATGCTGCATCACCGCTGAGTTTCTCCAGCATTTTTGTCTACCTTCGATTTTCAAGCATCTGCAGTTCCTTCTTAAACACGTAATCATTTGATTATTTTGAACATGATTCTTATTATATTTCTTATGTCCTCTAAACCTAAGCGGTGCATACCAAGTACACACAATCTTACCTCATACATTGCCCCTTTACACCCTGATGGTTGGGCACTATTTCCCTTCCATTGCAAATATCTAACTATATCTATCTATCTATATTACTAAAAGTAAGATCTTGACCGCTTTTGATGCATTGCGATTTGATTTCCGAGAGAATGCCGCCACATACGGCCATAATTTTTGGCCACCTTGCTCAGAGCCCCATCCGCCAGACAGGACAGAGGATTTTTCCCATCGATAAAAAATCAGGAGATATATTAATGCTTTTTTTTAAATTGCCATTCTCTCTGCTGCCCCTGCTGGTGGGAGGGGGGAGGGGTTATAAAACCCGGAAGTGATGTGCCTCACTCAAGATGGAGGAAGCCAGAGGGTCATGTCTCTCTGAGCTCTGCATAACACTGAACACATGTCTACTCAACTGTGAGTGCCCTTAATGTGGTTTGAAAATGAAAATATGGTTGGTTTGAAGGAAAAAGGCACTGCAGATGGTTTGGGTTGGTAAAAAAAAAACTGCATGCAAATGGTTGTTTGGGGGGTTTGGGTTGAACTAAAAAGGCACTGCATGCAAATGTTTGTTTGGGGGGTTTGGGTTGAAGTAAAAAGGCACTGCATGCAAATGGCTATTTGTGGGGTTTGGGTTGAAGTAAAAAGGTATGGCATGCAAATGGTTGTTTGGGGGGTTTGGGTTGAAGTAAAAAGGCACTGCCTGTAGATGTTGTTTGGGGGGGTTTTGGTTGAAGTAAAAAGGCACTACATGCAAATAGTTGTTTGGGGGTTTGGATTGAAGTAAAAAGGCACTGCATGCAAATGGGTTGTTTGGGGGGGGTTTGGGTTGAAGTGAAAAGGCACTGCAAAGGGTTGCTTGGGGGTTTTGGGTTGAAGTGCACTGCAGATGATTGTTTGTCTAAACTTGACAAATTCCTGTTTGCACTATATTTTATTTTAGATAAATTGCTACCACTTACGGCTGTGATTTTTTTTGCCATCTTACTCAGTCCCCCTCCGCTAATCAGGTGCAGAGGATTCTTCCCATCAATGAAAAACAAAAGTGTTATTAGTGTTTAAAAAATGTTGAGAATCACTCTCCTGTCAATCACGCCTTGAAGGCCACACTTTTTTTGGTGGGAGGGATTATAAACCCGGAAGTGTGGGTGTGGCTCAGTCTCTGCATGATGGGGAGGGAGAGGTCATGACTCTGTCTGAGCTGTGAATCAACTGAACTATGAGTGTGGTGTTTTGTGTGGTTTTACGGTGGTTTTTATGGTGGGTTCAACCTGCTTGAAATACTATGAAACTGCAGTTGAATGTGATGGCCTTGCAACCTGCATGAAATGGTATGAAACTGCATTTGAATTTGGTGGCCTTGCACCCTGCTTGAAATGGTATGAAACTGCACTTGAATTTGGTGGCCTTGCACCCTGCTTGAAGTGGTATGAAACTGCATTTGGATTTGGTGGTCTTGCACCCTATTTGAAATGGTAGGAAAATGGATTTGAATTTGGTGGCCTTTGGTGGAATTTCAAGGAATAGCCATGAGTTACCTGCCAGCCTACCAGCCCACCAGCCGTGAGTGAGCTGCCAGCACATCAGGCTTGAGGGACTGAGCTGCCACCCCAAGAACACCCATACCAGTGCTCCAGAAAGCCTCCCCCCCCACTTGCCACCAATATTGGAATTGGTGGAGAGGTGGAATGTTGCGTCGGGGGACCAGCCCTCCCGTGTGAACATGGGACCCAATGGGTCCCACTTAGTCTAGTGTATTACTAAAAGTCTTGTCTGTCTGTGTGCGATCTCAAGGAATTATGCCAAAATGGTACACAATAGCAAATAAAATGTTGCACCACCTTACTCACCATTGACCTGTGGTTGTTTGTATCACTTTTTATTCAGATTGATGTTATATTTTACAAGTTATCACATTTCTTAATTTACTAAATCCACTTTGATAATCACTTCAACACTTCAGTGCTGGCAGTTTAAGTTGTGATGTCAACATTTTTTATTATTGAATACTTAGTCGTGGTCCTGGCAACAATTGATTGAACGGGAGTGGAAGAGGCCAGGGGAAGTGGAATTTTGAATTGGAAGTGTTGGGGGATGCAGGGGAAGTGCATTGGACCTTTTTTAAAAAGTCCAGTGCTGGGGGGAGTGGTTGGAATCTTACATTGGGGAACGGGTTTGCATTGGGGGACCAGGCCTCCCGTTGGGGCTATGGGTGAGTGGTGGAATATTACTTTGGCGGAATGTGTGAATGGTGGAAATGGGTTGTGTTGGAGGAATGGGTGAGTGGGGAATTATTGCATTGGGGGAACAGGGCCCAATGGGTCCCACTTGGCCTAGTTTATTAGTAAAAGTCTCATCTTGTTTGGACATCTGTCTGTCTGTCTGTGTGCGTGTGATCTCAAGGAACTATGCCAAAACTGTACACAATAGCGCAAACATTTTTGCACCACCTTATTCACCTTTGTTCTGTGGTCAAGTATCCTTCAGATTTTATGTTATACTAAACTAAGTGGGACCCGTTGGGTCCCAGCATCACACGGGTCCCACATCGTAATATTCCACCTCTCCACCAATTCCAATATTGGTGGCCAGTGGGGGTGGGGGGCTTTCTGGAGTGTAGTAATGCGTGTTGTGGGCTTAAGGAATGGTTTCCAGAGGGCTAGTATGGACATTGTTGGCTGAATGGATTATTGGGCTGGCGGCTCAGTCACTCAAGCCTGTTGTGCTGGCAGCTTACTCACGGCTGGTGGGCTGCAGTTGACTCATGGCTATTCCTTGAAATTCCATTTCAAGTAGGGTGCAAGGCCACTAAAGACAGCGAGTCATGACCTCTCCCTCCTCCATCTTTGCAGAGACTGAGCCACGCCCAAACTTCTGGGGTTTTATAGTCTCCCCCCTCCCACCAGAAGGGGCGTGGCCTTCATGCCGTGATTGACAGGAGAGATAATCTCTCAACATTTGTTAAATACTAATAACTCTTTTATTTTTCATCGATGGGAAAAGTCCTCAAGCACCTGATGAGCAGAGGGGGACTCTGAGTATGATGGCCAAAAATCACAACGTACATGATAGCGTTATTTCTAAAATTAATAAAAACGAAAACAGGAAGTGGTCAAGATTAGACTTTTAATTATATAGAAGGCAAGCAACTTTAATTAGGCAAGGCAACTTTAATTAGGCGACACAGCTTAGCATTTTCCAAACCAAAGGCAACACAGCTTTAGCATTCCAAACCAAAGGCAACACAGCTTTAGCATTTCGAAACCAAGGCAACACAGCTTCGCATTTCCAAACCAAAGGCAACACAACTTTAGCATTTCCCAACCAAATGGCAACACAGCTTTAGCATTTCCCAACCAAAGGCAAAACACAGCTTTAGCATTTCCCAGCCAAAGGCAACACTGCTTTAGCATTTCCAAATAAATAACTATATTTTCAAACCACAACTTAAGGGCACTGACAGGTCAGTAAAACCACTCACAGTTTAGTTGACAGTATTCTAAACAGATCACAGCTCAGACTGAGAGACGTGACCTTTCTCGCTCCCCTATCTTGAGAGACTGGCCTGAGGCACTCAACACTTCCGTGTTTTATAGTCCCTCCGGAAGAGGCAAGGCCTTCAGGAGAGAGAATCTCAACATTATTTAAACACTAATAACTCTTTTATTTTTCATCAATGGAAAAATCCTCTTTGTCCTGCGCAGAGCAGGGGACTCTGAGTAGGATGGCCAACAATCACAGCCACAAGTGGCAGCGTTTTTTTCTAAAATCAATATACAGAACAACAGGAAGTGGTCAAGATCAGACTTTTAGTAATATAGATTTCAAATGTTATTGACTTTTTTGGATTTACAAAACCTCAATTTCGGGTGAACAATTTCTTCCCGCGCATTACAACTTGGGCTAGATCACATCTCTGGAAATTACAACTGGAAATTGAGAATGTGGTTAGTATCAAGTGCTGATCAATCACATGGCCCAACTTGGAGAAAATCCCCCAAATCAAGTATTGAGGTTGGATGCCAATTCTGGAAGGACGAGTCGTCTGTAGCCATTTTGTAATCATGCAGCCATTTGGTTAGCATTGGTTTTTATCAGATATCTGAAGGTCGACCATTAAAACCTGCAGTAATTTGCTTGGTTTAATATTTCAGTTAACTGGTACCAGGAAGTTGAAAAAAAAATCACCTATTTATGGAATTTATTACAACAATTGAAGTTCACCTTGATGAGCTGACAAATGAAGTAATTGCATTTAACATAATGATCTCTTAATACTTGGTGAGAATCTTAATGGTAGGAGTATCTTCTAACAGCTGCACGTATTAAATGCATGTGTGTGTGATTGCGTGATCCTTATGTGCGTGTGTGTGAGAGTGGCTGGCTCCTGTTTTTAGCAAAAGTACAAATAAAATTTGAAAGGCATGATGCTAAAATATCCCCATCACTCATTTTACTATGTACTGCTTACTTCCTCTCAGGTGTGGCACTGTTTGAACTGTTTATATTAGATCGTTTATTATAGCGTGCAATTTGTGGAGATGTGGAACTTGGGCATTATTGGTGATGGTGAGTAATTTACTCTGATCCAATTTCTGCAGCAAGATCTGCTTTGATATTCACCAGTTAGTCTGATGATCTTGAAGCAGGAAATTGGTTCACTGGAATTTAAATAAACGCTGTACACTTCTGCTCTTTCGTAGGGATCCAATACTCAATGTGTGTTCTGGATAGGTTATTTTTGATACTCACTGTTTGAAACAGACGGAACTGTCCTCAGTATTTACTTCATAAACCATTTAGTTCGGTCATCCTGACCTAACCAATTAATTTAGATAGTCTTTGCGGGAATGGAAAACCATGAACATAATATATGCTGTTCTCGAGCTCACAGGTAGATGATTTAGCTGGTTGACCCAAAAACACACACAAATGTCTGGAAGTGGGCGAGGGGGTTGTAGAGAAGTCACGACATTTGATGTCACTCCAGCAGTTGGAAATAAAGAATCCAGAGAGGGTAGAGTGAGGAGGAGTGAAAGAGTGATAGTCTGAAGAAGGATCCTGAACCGAAGTGTACTATCCCCGTTCTCGATTACTTCCGGACCCGTTATCCAGCACTTTATGTCTTCTTAGATGATGTTAGCTGCTGTTTACAAATTCCCTGACTACCAGTTCATTGTAATAAGCCGTTTGATGGGGGCTGAATATTTATCATGATTAACATTGCTTGCTGGACAATTGGTTGCAGTAATTCTGAAATGCCATTGGATTTTTATATCAGTAAACATTTTACAGCATGATGCCTATGTTTTGCACATAAATGTGGGTGGCTAAATAATCCTTTGAGATTTAGCAGTTTTAGTTAAAGAAATGTTTGCGAAACATGCAGTCTAAGGAAGGCTGTGAAGATGAATTGTTGGGGAAAGAATGATGAGTATCTGATAAAAGATTATGAGAGTGACATGGTGTAGGATCCAGCCAGGTGAACACAATTGTCATTTCTAGAGATAGACACAATATGGTGGAAGTAAACTCATAGATGACAGGGCAGCATCTATGGTAGAGAAGGAATGGGTGATGTTTTGAGTCCAGTCCCGTTTGCCTTGTCTTTCTGCAGTATTCTGTGGTAACGATTAAAGTGTGCTGCTGGTGACAGGAAAAGAAAGTAAGTCTAAAATGCCAAAATTATAGTTTTGTAAACATTCAAAGGAAAGGAATTTACTAATTTGCTTGCTCGCAACTTATCTCCCAAAATCAAAATGTCTGAAATGTATTGAAATTGGCGCTTAAATAAAAGGTAGCCCAAAACTATTATGTAAACCTTTGTCCAGAAAAAAATTCCAGCAGTTCAGCTTTAAAAGCACACCAACATGATTGGAAGTAAAAATAATATCAAGAAATTTAATGCCACAGGAATGCTGCTGTGAGACATGCAATATTTGGTTGGGTTTATCAAATACCTTTGAGTTAGTAGAAAAAACGGTGAGAAGCAGAAAAGGGTCATGTGATAAGCGCAGGACATTAGGCCATTCGGCCCATCAGTCTACTTGGCCATTCAATCAAGGTGATCTATCTCTCCCTCTAATGCCTTCTCCCTTATACGGACTGATGCCCGTTTACTAATCTTGAATCTATCTATCTTGCTTAAAAATGGCCAGGAGTGACATGGTGGTGCAGACTGCCCAGAGCTGCTTCCTCACTGTGACGCAGGTTCGATCTGACATCAGGTGTTGTCTGTATTGGAGTTGCAAATTAGGCTGTGGGTTTCCTCTGGGTGCTCCGGTTTCTTCTGATCCAAAGATGTGCAGGTTTGCAGGGGTATTGGCTTTCTGTAAATGGTCCCTCAGGTGCAGGGTTGATGCAAAAATGCAAAAGAAGCAGTGTGACAGGTGCTGTTCGGCATGGATTAGTGGGCTGAAGGCCCGTTTCCATGCTGTATAAAATTCGAAAATGAGTATGTTTTTAACTGGGTGCTATGTCTTGTAATGTATGATGCTTGCATGGTTACTCTCTGTTGTATATGGTCGCAAAACATGACTTCAACAACAGGTTTAGTTTAGTTTTGGTTAGAGATCTGCGTGGAATAGGCCCTTTGGCTACTGGGTCTGCACGACCAGCGACCCCCTCACATTAACATATCCTACACACACTAGGGTATTTTTAACATTTACCAAGGCAATCTAACCTTTAAACGGAATGTCTTTGGAGTGCAGGCCAAGGGGAGAATGTACAAACTACGTACAGGGCAGCACTTCGTAGTCGGGACGGATCGATGCGGGGACTCGGGGTGCAAGCGTGTTAGGCAGAACTTACCGCCCTGCCACTTGTGCAGGTTGCAGTTAGAGGTGTTCTAACTTATTTATGTTATGGTACAGTATTTTTGTCTTGCCTCATTCCTTTTGACCCCCCCCCCCTTATAGCCCCATTCTAACTTACTTTATTACATACTAAAGGAAAAAGGCTGGGCAGGACTGGGAAATTTCATTATCTGTGCGAGCTTAATCTTTAAACCGTCTCTGATGTGTGGACAACTTCCCACTAATTGGACGCTTAGAAGCTTTCTGAGGGTTCGCTTTGAGGTGAGTTAATTGTATTCTTTGGGTATTG